>KN716168.1:328524-361267 GCA_000816705.1 Dictyocaulus viviparus
AATAATAATAATAATAATAATAATAATAATAAAATGGTCATGGTTATGGTAACATGGTTGCTGATTGAGCAAGTTGGTTGAGGTTGCTTATTTGTTTTAAATTGACACACGCAGTCATACGTATTCTCTATAGTGCTTCTAGAACGAAAAGACTAACACATTGCTTTCATTCATCTTTTGAACCTTTCACATTTGATCTTCTCGACAAGCACTTTATATGTTACTTTGCATACAACTGATAACTAACTGAGTAGATATTTTAGTACTATAAGCTGTTGGTGGTTATGAAAATGAGGAAAAGAACTCTAAACGCATAACAATATGCGGAGTATTTTCTAGAGCATAAATCTGTTGGTACGGAAAAACGAATGTTTTGTCTTGTTTCTCAAACAGCGATGTAGAACACTTGAAAACATCTCTTCACCAGGTCCAGATCATTGTTCATTGTAGAGGGCTGTACTGATGAAACTTTTTCTTATTCTATATACACTATTGCGCCAAAACTCGCTCTATAAAAGGATTAGACTACGGAGTGTGCAAGACGGACGCTTTCCTAAATAATATCTATTATATTCTGTCCTTGTTATTATAGTAATTCATTTATGCAATGGACTTCATATCTATATTGATCTACTGATAGGAGATATTCAAACATTGTTAATTTGTGCGCTATTTAGGAACTTTGCAATTTTAATTCACTACAATTACGAGTGTTGTATATAGTTATCATCCACTGAGAAATTTAAAAGGACTGATCTTTGAATTTTGGCTAACAATACCCAAGATTCGGATGTTCATAAACGGTACACTCTCAATACTTGTCGTCCAAAAAAGAATTTAAAGTATTCATTTCATTTCCCACTTCATTCTACCGTACTTTGAATAAGTAATCTATCAGATTTCGAATCGTCAATAATTGTTAATTTCTTATAACAGCCAGTACACGGGCTATATTTCCACAATTATTGATCACTATCTTTAGAAACGATATGATATAAGTACGTGACTAGTGATGGATCAGGTGGCTGAATAACGTTAAATAGGCTTTCACCTTGAGCAGAAGAATGAAATGAACGTATATGCTTAGACTATCGAAAATAGTATAGTATTGTTGTTTGCACCCAGTTATATTTGTCTTTTCCTGAAAGCCTTAGTATTATGTAATGATAAAAAGTATAGGAATATGCGGAAATATTAGAAAGATATGTTGCGAAACCGGTTGTCAAAGACTGATTGCACTGCTGTTTAGCGAGAATTTGCGACTATATTTCCATTACACATCAATAGTAATAGTACAAGTATATGCAGGGATACGCAGAAAAACATGGAGGATGTGGCGGATACGATGAAATTCTATGAAATGATTGGGCGAGATCTTTTTTTGGATATCATCTGGTGCGGTGTAACTTCTCAAAATTAGGCTTTGTACCGTGGGATTTGGGCACCAGACGTTGAATTCTCCTACTACATTGGTGTTGTTACAATGTAATCAAGCATGGTTGTCAGAATTCCGAAATAGTTGTTGTTGTAATATGGCTTAGTCAATTATCTAAAGGTGATTAAAGTTATACATTGGCAGAATGGTTCTGTTCTGTTGGATGTTCATTCATATTTGTGTTCAACTTAATGACGTGAAGTTGATTCAATGCAAATGCTCTGTGTATTGACTTGATATGATCAATATTTATCAAATCTGTTTTCTAATATTATCAAGCTAGACGATACTAATTTATTCACTTCTGATGCTCTGAACACTGAATCCCGCTACTGGAGTTTAATAGTAGTACTCGAGATAAAATACACGTTTTCTTTTTTTGAACAAGCATATTTGTGTTTTATACAATAATTACGATGCTAACGATAAATGCTAACTTCTTGTTTGCACTGGTGGATCACAAACAGCAAAAGGAACTTTGTTCACAAAAATATTTTAGAGAGACAGAATTTTGTATGACACCGTCTCTCTCGCGACTTGTATAAATGAGTGATACATCAAAAATATCAGAATAACTTCCTTTATGTTAAAAGAGACGCAGTAGTGCAGAGAAATGTTGATGGGAAAGGATGATTGTTTGGGCGTGATAATGCGAATTCGCTGCTGTCAAGAATCAATGGCTAGCCGTTTATGTGCTAAAATTAAGATGTTGGACTGGATTCAAACCGGCTTTTCTTTAGTTTTCGCTTATAGAAATCACTGGTAGCCGTAAATGAGCTATATACGGCTTTCCTTTGCTATTGTCGCACACCTGTTTCTTTCGGAGAACCGGTCAAAGTGACCGTTCTATAAAATAGTGTTGGATAGAATTCTCTATGAACACCAAACTCATTGAAATAGTTTTCAGTTTCTTTTGCCATTATCATTATATTACAGTTCCATTTTATAAAACTATTGTCTTTTTCATTCAGTTTACGGCATTCAAACAAAGTGCAACATTAATAGAGTTAGAAGGAAGAACGATTTTTGTTTACGGTCATAATGATGAAAACTTTGATATTATAGTATGACTCAATTCATGTTGTGAACGTCATTCGTGAATCTATACAATCGTCACCATGACAATTTGTATAAATGTGCTACTCAAAACGTAACATAATACATAGGTGGGACAACAATTTCTTCCCGAACCTCTAGTATTAGACTTTACTTTGTTAGCAGCTCGAAGCGTCAAATTCTTTAGTGGAGATTGCAGTACGTTCAGTTAAACCCCACCCCCCTCCCCCTATTTAGTGCTGTTCACCTTTTTCGTAGGGATTATAAGCGTTGTACTACATTTTTTTTTTTCTGGCTTACAAATTGCGCCCATTATTAATGGATTTTTAATGTCATTTTCAAATTTATGCTTTTTGATCATCACAGAAGACTATGAAAAGTATGATACTATGAAGATGAACGAAAAGTGTAAAAAGAATGTTTTATATTCCTTATTAACTACTTAGAGTATCTGTTCTTTGATGCTCAAATAGAGTTCAGGCTTGTAGAAGCTTAGTCACAATTCAGTCATTTTTGCCGTAATTTTTTATGATTCTTTTAGTATTAATATTATGCAGTTCGTTAAATGTTTGTTGTCAGGACCTGTACCCATATCGCATTTCAACAGCATTTTCAATTTTCAATTTATTGGATGCTTAGTGTCTAACTTTTTTCAACGAATACAGACAATGCCTTGCCTAATTCCTAATGTCTTTTGAGAGATTTTATCAGTCTTCTATCTTATAGCTTTCATACTACATTTTGATATCATTTAGTGCAGATAAATCTATTAGATGAACATCTTGGAAGCTTAAGAATAAGAATGAAATATAACAATGATGGTGCACCCAGCCACAAGTAGTGATTCATTAATTGTAAAAGTATCTAGTGCTTGACATTAGATAACATTAGTATCTCTGTATAACAATATAAAGTCTAATGTTAAGTGTTAATAATTAAAATTCTGACTATGGATATTTGTATTTCTAATAGAAATTTTTGCAATTATTCATGCGTACATTCACTGTCAATGGATGAACTCATATTAAAATCGCGACGTACACCGAAATTTCTTTGGCATCAAAAGCAATAAATCCGAAAGAAATTTAGCGTTTTTATCACTGGACCTTCAAGTACCTGAGTCTATTACCCGGATATCGTAAGAGGTAGCCTGTAGTGATCCTTTCAAAGCGCCACAACAAATTGTTACTCTTTGATAATGAAGTCTTTATTGTAGAAAAAAAATTACCATTTCGATGACTGCATGATAACAGGCCATACGAGTGTAAATATTTTCTTTTCTTAACATTCGACGTATTCATTCACAACAATATAATGGAGGAATTGTGTTTCTATCCATCTCAAATCACTTTTCAAGACTAATGGAACGGAAATATTGTGGTGTCTAGTTGAATTTAAAACTACTCAGTACTGCATTTGTAGTGGCGTAATGGTCCATAATGACGTCATGGGTGCATGTGACCTCACGTACGTAAACACTGTATATATAGATATATTCGCTTAATCGTATGCATTCTCATTCCTTTGCAATACATCAGATTTGCTTCATCGATTTTTCCAATTGCGTGACACTATTGTCGTCTATGCAGAGGTGTTTCAGTTTTTTTCCCAACTAGTATTGTTCTTCGTAGTGAAATTTTGCAGTATTTAGCAGAATATTACTCGTCTTCAAACTGGTTATTCTTTTTATTTAATTTTACTGATCTGTTTGAAAATATTTCCACTTCATTACCACTGAATTTCACACATTATTTAATTTTCGCTCCCTTTAACATCTTTGTATGCATTATGTAACATTACTAGATGACTGAAACGTGCTTATTTCGTGTAGAGTAGTTACTGTTAGTAATCTTTAGAAAAATTGTCAACCAATTCTAATGAATATCTCAATAATACGCATTTTCTCTGTTCTACTTTGTTTTTGTCTTATTGATTCAAGAAATTTTTAGTATTCATAGTCATGGCAAGATATGATTACCAACCTAAATATGGTTTGGAAAATTATACTGTGATCCTTCCTTTGGAAGACACATTTGATGCCGTCAGGTCAACAGTTTGGATGCAGAGAAACTGGTTGCATTCAGTAACGTTATCGGTTGCATACGTCGTGCTGATATATGCAGGTCAAAAGGTCCTGAATACTTGTATGAAAATCGTATTACACATTTATTTTATTTATTTTCCAAAGTCGTTGTGTTCCTGTAGGATTAAGATCTGTAGGATTTTGGTGGACTCTTTTAATAGGGTTCATTACATTAGGCTAACTGGAAAATGTGTTAAGATCATGGAAGGACGAAAGCCATTTGCTTTCAATGTACCACTTTTCTTATGGAACGTCGGACTGGCGTTATTCTCCATCCTTGGATTTGTGCGAATGACACCGGAATGGCTGTGGAGTTGGACGGAGTAAGTTTCTGTTTCTTTATGTATGTTTATAAATGCTATCGGTTTGTGTATTGGCTTAGAAATGATTTTCGACTACAGTGATTGATAAATAACACCGTTGGTTGTTTGCTTTTGGTGTTTTGACACTTCATTCATGTATACGATTAAAGCTCGCAGCTTGCATTATATTGCGCTGATAATAGCCTTTCTATCTTACTTCGACATCAATGAGTATTTCCGTCAGTTTTGCGATAAATTACCGAATGATCTATGACGTAATTTTTCGCAGGTTGTCTGTTGGCCAAAATATTACATAGGGAAGTCAGTTAACTATAAGTCTTAACGTGTGAATTACAGTAGATTCAAAGTTGCTCAAGCTGAAACATTAAAATGGCCTCTGTTGGTTTTGAAATAAATTAATTACTACTCCTTCCAAGCAACTCACTGTAATCGTGCCTAAATGAAAAGCTGATAGTATTACTACTATTCAGGAACTCATTTGTGTACTCAATATGCACTGCTTCTTACGCTCAAGGAGTCACTGGTTTCTGGACAGAACAATTTGCAATGAGTAAAGTGAGTAAAACTTCAATTATGTAGTCTATGTTTGTTATTGAAATACTAATAGGTAGCTGAACTTCTTGACACGGCTTTCATTGTTCTTCGTAAACGTCCATTGCTTTTCCTTCATTGGTATCATCATGTTACTGTTATGATCTTTACATGGCACGCGTATAAAGACCACACGGCCTCTGGTTCGACTTTACTAAAATTCATTTACTCATTTCTAAAATTTAGTCGTGTTTTCCAACAGTTTTAGTACTTTCAGGACGTTGGTTTATCTGGATGAATTATGGAGTTCATGCATTTATGTATACCTATTATGCTCTTCGTGCCATGCGTGTGCGTCTTTCTAAACATATTGCAATGGTTATTACTGTATTGCAGATATCACAAATGATCATGGGTATCGCTATCGGTGTCACTGTATATAAAGTAAAGGTGACTTTGGTAAATTTTCTCAGATAAGAGTAATTCGTTTTTAAGAGTTAGTTTTCAGACATCTGGTGAAGAATGTCAACAAACATGGGAAAATCTTGGATTATGCTTCCTTATATATTTCACATACTTCTTGTTATTTTGCAATTTTTTCTACCATGCTTATCTAAAGAAAAACAACCGTTACGTTTCTGAAACTCAAGTTCAAAACAAGGTTTGTAACACTTTCGAGAGAGCTTTTTCTTAGAATGTAAACTAATATGTAGGATGCAAAATTATAGATTATAATTTATGTGCTCTTAGGTCGAAGAGGAGTCTGTTGAACGACTTAAAGAAGACATAAATGCAAATATCAGTGCTACTGCAGTCATGACCAGAAACATTACTAGAAGGCGATTACAAAAAATCGACTAGTCAGAAGCCACAGCATTTGAAGTCATGTCCAATCTTGTGTACTATAGATGATTACAATCATTCAACATTTAGTGCATTTTTGGACTACGGGTCCGTTCATTCTAGTTTATTGCGAATCTATCGAATTTACTAAAGCATTTTGCATGAACGTCATTAATGATTGAATGATTTTTTACTTATGTTAAATTGTCAAGCTCACGTAATAATTCGGCTAACAATTATGCGCAATCTTCGGTTATCATCATGAATTCTTTGTTATATTTGCATAACACCTTGTACGACTATATTACATGACTCAAAAATTGTCTTTGTTTATACGGAATGTATCACTTCCAAAACAGCTGATCCTCTTTTCTATTAAAAATTTGTGTTCTGCACATATTTCATGAATTTTCTGGCATGAAGTAGTAGCATAGTGCAATAATTTATTATGTTTTGTTATTGTGAATGAAAAAACGCATTTGTTTAAGGTGTTAGTTGGAGAAAACCGAGAAGCACTTCTGTTGATAAGAAAAACTGGAAAAAATAGAAAAGAACATGTTTCAAGAGATTTTGATTTGAGATGTGCAGCATTGGACAAATGGCGCACTTCTGAAGAACACACACAAAATCATTACTTCGGCATGGATATCAGAGACTGCGCTTTAGCCACCATCTAAAGCACTGGTATTGCACAGCTAGTAATATATAACATAA
Source organism: Dictyocaulus viviparus (assembly GCA_000816705.1). Taxonomy (NCBI): domain Eukaryota; kingdom Metazoa; phylum Nematoda; class Chromadorea; order Rhabditida; family Metastrongylidae; genus Dictyocaulus; species Dictyocaulus viviparus. The sequence goes on from KN716168.1 coordinate 335,510, forward strand.
TTCTAGTAGTAATACATATTAAAGACAATCGATTACCTGGAGCACCTTATCAGGAAATCGGCGTCGTTCACGAGTTATGCAAGTAGTGCAGAACAGTGCTCCAAAGTATATGCTACACGTCTAGAGGCATTTATGAAAATAAATTATATTTAACTAAAGTCGTAAATAAATTACCTTATCAAGGCACACAGATTGATTGCACAACGAACAGAATGACCCTATGACTAAAAAGTCGGAAAGAATTGGTTTTCGTCCCTTTATTCGTTGAGGTGGCTCGAATGGATCACGCATATAGAAGACAGCAGATGGATAACTAAGTTGAAATCTTATGTGATAGAAAATTATAGTCTTATTACAAAAACCCACAAGCCATCTGAGGCCTTAAGTTCTCCAAATATGCACTTTTCGTTCAGGTAGCAGATACTACATTGGAATTGTATGTACGGCTCAATTTCACTCATTTCAGCATCACCTGTAAGAGATATACTTATCATGAATAAAAATAAAACACGATGTACCATCTACAAGGGTCAATCAGACCATCCCCAAGTATAATACATATTCCATTCCAGACAATGCAATAATATTCAGAAAAAGCATCCTAAATAATCCGTCAACCTGGACATTAATTTAACCTCATACCAACTATATATGAATCTAAAACGAACTAATAATCAACATAGTTCATACATGTCCCAGTGTGCATTGGATTTTTTTCTTCGACAACAATTTGACAACCATCAATGCGAATCTGATGTTGATTTCGTTTGTTCATCTTTCCTATTTGTCTATTATTAGTCTCCATCTACCACAATTACAACAAAGATGCTTACACCATATCATCCGTAACACTAAACTTGGAAATATACCATAATAGCCGAAGTTCATCTTCATAAAAGATAATTGTAAAGGATATAAGAACCAATCTCTACATATTCATGTTCTCACATAAAAGGAGAAAGGCACATAAAATATCGATTATATATATATATATATATATATATATATATAATGGAAATTTGTGAAAATATTGAAAAGATACTTAAAACACAGCTCTTCGTACGTACATGGGAACTTACCATCTCGTTCTAGGGAAGAACAAAGTTCAGGACATATTTTTTCGTTCACTGCAGCTTTAGACGAAATAGCGCTGAAATTTCAATTCTACAATAGGTTAGTAGCTAGATGAATAAAATTACAAATCCACTATTAGCGAAATTGAGAGTTATAGACAGTATTTGTAGAAAAATAGTTTCCTATTTCCGTGCAAAACCACCATTGAAGTATCTTTCGACGTGGTATCTTAAAAGAAGTATTCCAGAAAAAAGAGAAGCCTTCACCTATCGTAATCCAGTGAAACTGAGTTGCATTCAGTTTCATTAACACTTTGCGTTTCCATAGATAACAATTCTTTCTCGATATAGATATCAACAGCGTATTCAAAACCCAAATTTTGTATCCACCTGCAGCAATGTCGTGGCTACCTTTGTCGTCACAAATCGTACCTAAACTATTTTTGAACTTTAACATTTTAACCATTAGTGCATTCAACTTACGGTGAAGAAATACTAGAAATCAGTATTGAAGAAATATTTCTAGAGCATAAGATATGAAATTAATTGTGGCATGTCCGCATTAAGCTAATAATATCACCTTTGACCGATACACATCCATGATATAATAATCCACAGATTATTTAAGTGAGAAAAAATACAACAGTATATGCAAAATGGACTGTAATAAAGGCATGATCTAGGTGATAATCATTTTTACTGACTTCTCATAAGAAGAGCGACTGTTAAGTTTTTGGGACAGCAAGACCAACTACTCATAGATAAGCCTTCGGATAGACGTAATAACTTCTTCATGTGAGATATTAGAGATAGAGAAGTGAGAAACTTGCTGGCAAACACAATTCAACACACATTATCAGTCCGTACAAATAATGAAAACAAGCCAAAATCTTGATTCTTGGAAATACAAGTATGAATAGGACAAAAGACACTGCACACCCGTGTTCATTTCCATATTCACTTATTTGCTCGGTAATAGTGATTCTACCTCGTTGAAATACTGGAAGAAGTGAAAATAAACTTATTAAAACTCTCAACAATAACCATGATGTACTAATTGAACAGGCTTGATACTTACAAGCGTAAATCAACGTTGAGTATTGTACAGCCCAAAAGGTTATAATAAAAGTTTGAAGAAGGAATTATTTGCTGTTGATGAACTAGAGCTGAAATGAACTAGATCAACTAGATGAACTAGATTATTTAAGCCAGATATAGAAGCGAAAAGCAAGTGAAAGTCCCTAACGGTTCAGTAGAACATCTCATTAATTACTGCATGCATTTTGTAAACTCCTTTAAATAATTGCTTCTACAAATGCTATTGAGAAATTATTCACAGCGGCAAGGCAGAAGCAACACAATCACGTGTACCGTTGGCTTTACAAGAAAAAAACTGGTAGTATTACCAGTGAGTCAGGGCAAGCGTAAATATAGTAAAAAAAGAAAAGTTTTAAGCCAAAGTGAAGAGTTGGCTTACATCAGTATACACTCCAAATTTGTCCAGAATTATCCGAAAAAAATCTGCAATTGTGTAACAACGTTATTATTTATTTTTGTTGCTTTCGTGAGCCTGGCAAGAAATTATGACGAAGACACAGTACATGGATCTTCTCTTGAAAAATAACTATTAAATTTAGAAGTTCACAAACAAGGGCACTTTGGAGGCGAAACATACCATGCCCTCACCAAACAATGCCGCTCCATTAAATCTAGTCATATTATTCAAGCCTTAATCTCACATCCACTTCTTTCCAAGAGTTCTAATCTGAAGGTGGTTGTTTTCATAAATAATAGTCTCTTTTGTCGTTCAGAGACGAACGATTTTTTTTCACAGTTAGATTGAAGAGTACTTATAACAACTTTTATGATTTGTATCCAATAAATGAAGCATAAATACATACACTGATACTAACACTTGTAAATATAAATCATTTGCGGTTGTTGAGAGCTGCTTTGCTCAACTCAGTTATCATAATTCCATAAGAGGTTTTTGTTATATAGATCAGCCATTGTCATCAGGGGAACTGCTAGTGCTCTTATAGTTTATTTCAACAGTTTTAATCTCTAATAATACGTACTAATTTTGTTTAACTGTAGCATTAATAAGGGCAAAATTTTTCATGTTTTGCATATGCTGTTTTGTCCAATAAGAACTCAGCATTACAAGAAATGGATTCCACCATATATGTAAAGAACTGGGATTTGATGAAATCTGCAAAATTTTGCTTAGGTCTTACTCGGAGTGGTGGGGAATAGACACGGTGTTTTAAACCATGAATTGGATTTCTACATGGGAATCTTATATAGATGTTAGATCGTATGACTTCATTACATAACGAGCACAGTACGTTCTTGCTGGGGCGAAATCATGGTTCATTCGTACCTTTCCTCAAATATTATTCACAATATAACGATGTATTTATATCTATCGACTAACATTAATAATAAGATGACCGTTTGTTCTATGAATACATGTCGGCTATGGCCGTTATCTGACAATTTTGCGTGAATTGCTTATCAAATGTAAATAAATTACACGTTTAAATGGATCCACAAACGAATTTCAAGTCTGTGATCATGTTCCTAATTGGTTGGCCTGTTCATCCTTCTCACATCCAAATGACCTTGTCAGCTTTCGCACATACCCTTCCTTGTCCCTCATCGATCGATGCATGTTGGGAACAAAACAGCACAATGCTACAAAGTAGCTGGAGGAATCTATTTCAGTGTTGATGTACCGGGCGTTTCTGGTGATTCAGTTTATTTTTTTTTACTATGCAAGACGGTAATATCATTGCTACTTTTGGGTAATTTTTAATACTATGCCAAAATGATGCGATCGTATCCATTATTGAATCATTCCCGATTTTCTGTATTGATGGTGCCTTTCTGAAAACTTATACGCGTTTGATTCTTTTGTACTTCGAGGCTAGTGCTTATTTTTGACGAGACCATTCAACAGAAACGCCTTTTAACATTTTTTTTAACAACTGAGGAGATGAATTACGATGCTATTTTCTATCTTTCGTTGTTTTGTTACTTTACTACTCTACGCCGACTTGGAGATTGAAGTGTTTCTTCATCTCTGTTCTTTTGGCTGGAAGTAGAATTTTATATCGTAATATAGCACACTGTTGCGTGATGCGTCTACTCGTTCGTTTTCAATGTGATATCGCGGAGGTTGTTGAATGCGAGCCTCTTCTATACAGTGACTTGAGTTGACCACTTTTCACCAAGTCACTGATGTGTATCTTAACCAGATTTCTCTGGTAGCAATTTACCGACCCCATAGGGTGACAGGCCTTGTTGTGGTGGGGCGGCAGCAGGCCTGATTTTTTGCTTGCCTATCACCTTGGCACCTCAGCCACTGCTCGACGCACCAGGCATCTCCATTTCCTGAAAATTTCGATGGATATGTGCCAAGCAACAAGATATTTAGTGTTACGCAGACTTCACAAAACAGTTAAGTGTTCTATCGTTGAAGAAATTGGGTCATTTGTTTACAGTGCTATATGACATCACAGCATTGCTTTACATATGTACATTTGTCCATTTGTAAACAAATATTATAGTTTATTACAGAGGAAAGATGTTTCTGGCTGTCAGAGATACATACATACAGGTTTATTTTTGAGCAGAATAACCCAAGCATAATAATATTTTTACATGGAATGTTATTAGAGAGTAAACCAACTGAGCTGTATTCGTCTGATTTCTTCTCGAATAGCTAGCCAGTAAAGAAGAGATTGTGGTCTTGGTCGCTGGCTTTTTTAATGTTCAACTAGTAGTTCATTTTAAGCGCAATATTTAAAAAATGAAAGCGTTGTTTCAGAACTATAGTTTCGATAAACTGTAGTCGAACATCTGTAAGTTGTACTCGTGATTTCATCTTGCTACTGTTCATCATGAAATTCAATCAAAGTTGGAACAATTCGACTTGCAAATTTTTCATGCAAATAAATGATACGTATTTTCGTTCATTTTATTGAATTAAGCTACGTTTGTCTCGGGAATTATAGTAGACAATAAAAATCAATTAACATCATGACCAGTGCTGTTCGGTATGTCTTCTTACAGTAAACATCGATCAAGAAAAGCAGTATATTTTTTAGTACTGACAATGAACTGAAGTAGTGCAAACATGGACCTATAGAGTATTCATCTTTGATAATAAAAATGTTTGGCAGCAGTTTCTTTTTTTCTTTATTTGGTCGTTTCCTTCTTGCTTTTTCCTCTTATTTTTCTTCTTTTTCATTTGATTTCCTTGGATCTTCTCCCTCTTTTTTTGCTCTGGTTCATCTATACGGACTGAATATTTTTCTTCTATATTTTTAATAACAATTCATTCAGATTTCCTTGTTCTCCCAATATATTCTTATTCACTAACGTTTTAGATTGTGGAAACACAGAACTTGATATCTCTTGTGAACGTGTGATTGCAGTATCCAGGCGTTTACAATTCCTCTTTTTCTTTATACATTGAACACCTAACGCACTTTCTGTTAAAACTGACACTTCTTGCTTTTGGCTGATACAGCATTTGGCTCAGCTGCTTTCATTCCGCTTTACTTGAATTCATAGTTTCACGATTTTCTGGATTTGTCTGCATGGAAGTAATGGTTTTGAATGTCATGTTTTGTATTTAGAGAAGCACTGTTAGTGGAAACCTTCATTGTCTGTGTATGATGTTGTTATTTATCGTTTGTGTATTAATTGATAAAATGACTCAAAATTTATAGATTCTTAAGTATCGATTTTCCAAGGAATTTTTCATCATCTTATAGATGACCCCGTATAACTTGAATTTCATTCCCGTTAGCTTACAGATGAATTTCACGTTCTAGTAATGAATTGCGATAAGACCGGATCGTCACCAATAGTCTTCACAGACACTAATCGACGATGTACATATGGTTACGAATACGCGAAGTCTCCTAGTGCTTTTGGAGGGTGAGCTTTATGCCATCAGATATTTGTCATCTTTTACTACAATTTTATCGCATAGAAGTTTAAGTTTTATTTTGTGAAATTTATGACGTTTTTTCACTAGTATTCGACTGATCATAGATATTGATATAGTATTTTATTCATCATCTTCTATAAGAGTTTTTGAGTTGAATTTGCAAATAATGTTATCCTAAATTGGCTGCTAGATTTTTCTAAGGGCTTTGTCTTTTGATTTTTGTTACAAATCATTAGGTTGAATTGACGAAAAGCTATACTTCTCAAAAATCGTTCTTCTTACAGTGAATCCATATTCATTTTTATGCATGGTTTAATAATTTTCTTAGTTCTAAAAGGTTTGTAATGTTCCTCATGTCGGATTGCTGATAGCTTGCAGAGGAGCTTACAATTTTTCATGTCGTTCGGTTTGAATGGAATAAATAATAAAAGAAAGTAAAAAAATAGTTCGTGTATTTTTAAAATCTCTCGTCTTTCAAAACTAAGAAATTTTCATGAATAGTCGTGATTTTGATTTACATTTTATTCCTAGTTATCTTTTGCGGAAAAAAATAAGTGACGTAATCTGGTTGCCATATTAGTATTGTGTTTTTTTAATTTTCACATCATACTTGTTCGTATTGATCTTCTCCTCAAGAATTATTGAATTCAAAAGCTGATGGTTTAAATTGGATTTCTGTTGAAATATATGAATATTTGATTCTAATCAATACTTTCGAACGTTCGTTAACGTTGTGCTTACATATTGAACAAAGAGCATTTCATGTGATATTTCGACTTATCCTTTTCTCTAATATTGATCAATGTTCAATCACTCCTTCTTATTTGATCATTTACTTAGTTAAAAATTCGATTTAAATGCTCGCTTAGCGATGCGTCATCTCTCACTTCTTTCTCTGCTTGACTTTCACTTACAGAGCGCGTTGTTATCTGCTCGTTTCACTCGTTTCACTCGTTTCTATCGATTAGTCTTCCTGAACATTCGAATCGTCCCTATATATCTGTGTTAAGGAAAATCCTTAAATCAAGACGGGATTTGGATCTCCTATTACCTGCAAAGAATTTATCAAATGTTCCCTTCAAATTTTGTTATCAAGTTCCCATTTATTCGAGATTTAAATTTGACTGATGCGATGTTCGTTTTTGGCGTGTCTTAAAAATAAATTGATTGGCGAGTACTTCTGTGTACATGGAAAGTTTGTAGAACATAGCGTATTTGACAAAATCTATCGTTCTTTTTCATCGAATTAATCTGTCCATTCTACAATGAGGTTTTTCAAATAATCCTTGGATGATTTTTATTTTTCGACAAAAGAGCGACTCTTTTAAGCTTAGTTAACTACTTGTTGTTTGAAATTTCAGACTTGCTTCGTTATGTTTCACGAAGGATTTCTTAAGAGATCATGAAGAAGTCCATCCGTCATTTTATAATTTTCTTGTTTGTTGCGTGACATTATTTGAAACTCAATTACCAACATATCCGATTTGCGATTATCAAAATACAGACAATATCTATTTATCCATATGGCTCATGAAATTGGTGCATGAGCATTGCTGCTATTTTTAATAATCAATATCCTAATTTCTCTATGCAATCTTAAAATATATGGTATTATATGTGAGGAGCGCTGTTGAATACATCAAAGAAGTTGACGCGGAGAAAGATATTTTTGTATCATTCTCAGAGCTTTTGATACACAAGTGATTTTGTGATTGTGATAATGAAGTTTTGTTATGATACGTCTTCCTAAATCATTGAGAACTAACCCGATGTTGTGTTACTGGAATTGGTGCTCTTCAATTTTTTACTTGCACTGGCATTTGTTCCAACTGTTACTTGTGTGGCACTACGCATATTATGTAATTTCGCTCCTATCTACTTAGCTTTGTTAGGTCCAGTGGATGCCATGCTTTTCCTTTAATTAATGAGTGGTTTTTTCCATTCAATAAAAATTTTTCATAACATTTACTTCGTAGCTAGCCATTATTTCTATGGTTGTTGTGGAGCCTTAGGCTCGCAAATCTAATAACCTGTTATTAAGCTAAACCTTGTTCTATCGGAAGTTTTTGAAAACCCAAGAAATTTATATTGCTACTGAATCGAACATGTGATAACATATTACTACTTTTGGTGTTATTCCGTAATGGAGCTGAAGTTCTGCGATTGAAAGGCAACACCTGTAGTGTTTAGCAAATCGTTACAACACAGAAAATGATCAATAAACTTAATGAGCGAGCGTTTCAAGTGAATTAATGACCGATTGTATTCCTTTTTTCATGTCGTAGGCGAACACGTAACGAAATAACTGGTGTGTGTGCGAAAGATGTCCAAAACACTAGTGATCCTGAATTTTTTTGACCATCAAATATCATTTAAAAAATTACATTTTAAAGATTCCACAGTGCTTCTCAAAATGTTGGTGTATTATGGGATTTCGATATGTTTATTATTCACTGGTGAGTTAAGTTAGCTGTATTGCTAAATGGAGGTCGTTTACTGTTGTTTATGATTTGTTTTTTTCATATTAGCTTAATTGTGTCCATCAAATTTCGCAGATTATATCCTTCATAGTAATCTGTTGTGTGGATTTGCCCATACATGTTTTTATTTGTCTCTAATTTATACAAATAATAAGGCTCAAGATTCGTGTAATTCAATGTTTATTAAAAATTCATGTTGTGTGATATTCTCCATAGTAATTATTTGATTTCGTTTCAACTGTAATAATCTATAAAGGTATAATATTGATGCTTCACGTTTTCGGGTTGGCCATAAAACTCATATTCAGGCGGGACTCAAGTCCAACCCTACATAATATTAACCTCGATAATGCAGTAGGTAGTTGATTTGTGGATTTTTTTGTTCAATATTCAAACACCATATTAACACTTTTGATTAACATATTTTGAAATTTCGTGAGAATTTTTTAGTGTATCTGTTGTGATGCTTTACACAATAATGACGTAAATACCATTTGATGAATTGTGCAGGGGCTATTTTCATATTGTTACAATTTCTGACAACTATTAGGTTTTTGACTAGATCAATTCATTCATTTTCCTCGGAAATCAGAAAAGTTTCTTTGATAATTTCACTATTTTTCACTCTTTTACTAATGAGGTATCATCTCCTTTTCATTTTTTCTTTTTGCGCTTTCTTAACTACAGAATTACATGGTAAAAAGAAGACCAGATTTTCAATTGCTAACAGAGTGCATGCCAAATGAAAATGCTAGCTCTTAATCTAAATTTTCTCAGTATTTCCCTCCTCTGAAAAGTACAAGTACTAGAAGGATAGAAAGCTTGATATTCCAAAACGATGGCATAAAGTATAAAGTATCCAAGCCACGTTTATCCATATATAATCACTTAGTCACATAACTTGAATTGACTCGACATATAAAGATATTCTTTGATTTGTAAATGCTTCATCGTTGGTTTGAGTTTAGCTGACTTTCCGTTAACAGAATTTCACATACTTCGTGTAGAAAATATTTGACCCATAAGAGTTTGATGATATATCTAGTAAAGTGTATTCACTTTCACACGACAGTGTCAGTAGGCGAGTGTTTTATAATATAATATAACTAATTTGGCTTCAATTATGTTTACTTTTCCCAGTCTGTTTTCAATGTTAATGGTTGTAAAGAAATGCATATTAGAGGCAACAATGTAGTAACTTCAGCTCTTCCTCGTGCATTCCTCTCTCATAACGCATTATGTCAGTAGTTATTTTTTTCCAGAATAATGACATAAGCATGTCTAATTTTATGATTTATTATTTAGTTCCAGTCGTCTTTTCAGTGCTTTGATTTTAATTTCGAACAAGTCTGCATAATTCTGATGATCCATCATGAAACATAGTTATTCATGTGTTCAACTACTTTGGCTTTTTGTTCATCTATTCCTAGCTGTTTTCATGTTATCGACCTTTCATTGTTTTATATGTTTCCATGTTAGAGCGCACTAAATCTCCTTGACTATCACTTTGTACCAGTTGGGCAGAGCACTTGCCACGTTCTTTGTGTAGAGACGAACTTGGTTACCATTCGGAACAAATGCGTTCGTGGTCTTTTAATACGGCTGTCTTAAAGTCAGATCTATTATATTTTCAATACGTAGAACTGAAAATCGCTAATGAAGAAGTAGCTATGACAGAGTCTTCTATTAGGTAATGTAGTGCTTCTAATGACTTTTTAACTCTACAGTCAACGTCCACATATTAGGTTAACCCATAACTTCTTTCGCTTCCGGACACTTTTGCTCATTCACTTGTTTTCGTAACAAAAAATTCATTCAGTAATGTGTTCTCATTATCAGTAATGTGTTACTATTTGCTGGCAGAAATTCTGTGTGATACTTCATGAGTGTATAGTGTAGGAGGCTCACAGTTAAAGAATTCAGTGAGCAAGGAATTTCCCGTACTGCTGTGAGTAACTTTCGAGGTATCCCTCAAACGTTGAGATTGATTGCTTGGTTTTTGTCAAGCTGTATAAAAAAAACAGCATGTTTTTGCCGATTCTAGAAAACCGATACAATCTTATAAGCATGGAACTTGTTAAGGCGTGAGGCAACTGGTAGGCGTAGTGTTTGTTATTATCATAGTAGATCCAGTACTCATTTCTTGACTTGAGGAAGCTTCGGATGTATGGTCAAAGCAGATGGCTTTCGCAGATGGTCTCACACGTGGAGTGCGGCTTTGCGGTATACTGTTTTATTTGAATGACGAGCGGTGGTGCTACAGCCGTACCCAACGATCTGTACTAGCTTTCAAATGTACTTCTGGTGGTAGAAAGCTTTCTATTTCAACATGAATGGCCGGACAGAGTGGTAGTTTATTTCAGCATCTATCACCTTCATTAAAGTGCTTGAAACAATATTTCATAGTCCTTTAAGTAGTGGTGCTTCTTTCAATTTCCAGTGTTGATCTTTTCGATGTTTTTTAACACTGTTTCCAGCTTGTGTTGGTAAAGTGTATTCGAGCGTTACTGGCGCTGATACATTTTGATACTTTTTGGGCCGATTTCTGCCCGGATCACGCCGATTTCGAGATCGATTGCAATACCGAAGTCTTGATCTGTGATCGCTCACAGCTTTTTTAGTCTCTTAGTGGTAAAAACTCAGCAAAAATATGTAATAAAATTAGCGAAGTATTGAGTGATCAGGCAACAAAAACTTCAGTATTTTATTCTATAGTAAACCTGACCGAAAATCTGCGAGACTCCTCTCATGTGGTGTACTTTAACGTTTTGTAGTGGTTCTTAATTAATGACATCATTATATTGACTAACGCTTATAGTACTTGTTTTAACTCTTAATATTACCTTAATAAGAGTTTATTTCATTTTGTGAAGTATAACTCAAAATCTCTCATTCATAACATTCCATCAATTTTATTTTAGGTGGTTCTCTGGCTTGAAAACAAAGATTTCACAACTGGTTGGTATTTCAGAGTGGCTAAATCAACTGGGGATTGGGGACAGTTTGATAAAGAGAACAATGGTGAGTATCTTATAGTTCCTATTTGTCATCAGCACCTTCAACAACACTGACAAATAATTGGCGTCTACCAGTTATTTTTACGATAATGTTGTGTTCTTTCCATCTTTCGTTTCTAGCTTTTTAAAATTCAAGTTTCCAACTTTTGTTTCGTGATTGTGCCGTATTGAGATTCGATGCATATAAGTAGTTTCTGTCCATAAATTCGGCACGTTGGCATTATCTATAAAAATCTGCGAGAGAGACTTTATCTGAAAAAGATGTTGATCAATTGTAAATTTGTATACCTATGAAATATACACCACTCCGTTCATTCATATTGCCAATTCTATTTCGTTCATTCTTTTGAAAACCTTATGCCTTGTGCTGAAGTTGAATTGTAGTATCTGAAGTTTTTCGAATAACCTCTGCTTCTCTGATATTTCTCGGATAACCATTGTAGATGGTTTGAAATCACTTTCATGATTAAATTGATCAATTTTATTGAAAGCTGTGATGTAACAGTGGAATAGTTCATCATATTTACTAAAGGAATTTTGTGTAAAGAGTTTTATGATAACATTATAATGCAAGTACATATTGAAAAAAGCTGTGCTTAGCAGACTTTTTTCAGCATGATTTCGGTTAGGATTTCGAATAAAAAATTAGGTAATCACATATTCAAAATAATGACGATATTTGGTTAATAGTTGATTTTTACTTAGCTTTATATTTAGACATTTCTTTCCTATTTCACTTGATAAAGTACTGGAAACTTGTTTGCTCTGAATTTGAGGGACTATAAAGCTCTAATCAAAGTCCTTCGCAACATGTATATTGTAGCGAATATTGTTACTTTCCTTTCCATTCATTATTTATATGACATATCGGTACTATTATCAAACCATTCTGATAGGATAAAGCTATAAAGGCTTTCCAACCTCACTTTACATTCACCTTTTCTCCTTTTCAATCGCGACTCTTTCTTTCGACAATCCTCTAAATATATCTCTCTTATTCCAGACATTGGGTTCCCGTCCATTGCACCATATATTGGCTCAGGTTCTGTAGCCATAAAGTTTATTTATCGAAATTTGAGGAACATCACTCAACTTTGGAATATATGAAAGGATTGGTCAATATAATATTGGGTAAATATAACAGTCGCGATTGAAAAGGAGAAAAAGAGAAAGTAAAGTAAAGTGAGGTTGGAAAGCTTTTTAAGCTTTATCCTATCAAAGTGGTATGATAGTGGGGGGACTGATATGTGATATGAATAATTAATGAAGGGGAAAGTAGCAATATTTGCTACATATGTAAAGATATGGGAATGTGAGTACGGGAAATGTGAAAACAAATGTTTCTTGTTAAGAAGTGACTTTAACAATCCTGATTTAGATGTGTGTTCTAGTTGGACGCTTAGCACAGTTGTTAAAAGTGTTGTACTAATTAGCAGTCTTGGTCGACATTTCGAATGTTTTCTAATACAAATCATGCAGAACGTTATTTCTTCAAATTTAAGCTTCTTTGACTTTTTTGAAGTCATTTTTTTGGTTTTTTTCGACTTCTTTAAAGTTGACAAGCTCGTACCATAATTATTTGATGGGGTGTAGAATGGTTACTTGACCAGATTGTTGTAGTTGCGAAATATATATTGGATTTCCTACCTGGTCTCTGAAATTGGTCTCTCAAGTAGTTTGTTTTTTTTAAATCCTTATTCTTGGGAGAAAATCATGTAGAATACTCTGTCGAGTAATCTCTACTTTATCACTCAAAGTACATGCAATAATTACAATTCTGAGCCATCGCATCGAAAGTTATAAATGGTGGAGAGGCGAGTAAAAGAGCTGAGGAACTGGAAAGGACATTGTTCCAACATACCGAACTCTCCGCCTCCTCCCTATATAAGCGGATACAGTAAGTATACTCCTCCATACTTTTCACTGATAACCCCTGACATAACTTTCTTTCACCTTCGCTATTATAGTGATTATCGTTGTCTCATTTTATTAGAAGTCTCGTACAATGGTCCTGTTGTCTCAGTTTTTGATTTGTCACTGACGTAATACTTTTCCATCAAGTAAACATTTGATTACCTAAATTCGAGGTTTGAGGTCGGGTGGTCGGCTCTCAGTATGGTAACACATAGTTTAGCTGCTTTTGCTTCTGATAAAGACACCTCAGCTTCGTGATCGTCATTCGCTCTTCAATCTACGGCATCAAACGAGCATACTGTTTGATTACCCAAGTTTGAGGTTCATTTACACAAGTTCGAGGCGAGCAATGCTAAAGACTCGCGTGGCAAACTACTCAAAGCGAGCGTTAAGATATTTCACTGATATTACTAGTATTCATTAGCCAGTGAGCACACATTTGTTGCGTCGGCTAACCTTCTATCAATCCATATTCGTTCCAAAGCCACTGACACTACCACAAATTGGCGCACTGGCCACATCATACGAAGCAAACTCTGTTTTCTTCGCGTGTGCCTAGCATAGTGGGCTAGCAGTATTTATTCCTTTTTAGGCGTAAGTTTTGCTGATCAAGTATTCTCAATTTTCCAAATTTCTCTGAAGAAAAGTGTTACAGGCAAACATTGTTTATGAAAGCTCTATGAAAGCAGCAAAGCTGTTTTTTCGGAGTTTTATTTGCTCTATCGATGGGTTTTAGAAGAGTAGTGGCTTTCAGTGTGGTGATAAATACGCTTTTTATGTACATCAACATTGGAAGTTTAATGTTCACAGGCAAAAAGTTCTTACCTCATCATATCATACTATCACCATTTACAATCATATTTCTGCACTGCTCTCTATTCTACGGTTCACTTTATCAAGAACTCCAGTACACTATCTACCACGAATCGGTGAATTAGCCAGAAAGTAGAGTACTTAATAGAGCATGAAGGTTAGCTTGCTTCAAACGAGTTATGCTCGTACTCCAATCGGGCGTTTAGAATTGAAAAAAGCAATGGTCGAATTACAGCGCTGGCAGTCTCGTTGCTAATGTTTCTGCATCGAAATACGATAAAGATAAGATATACTTTCTTTTTTAATTTAGGGAGTCTCCACAAAAAAGATTAAACATCTTACACGATTGAACGTCACATTAAGACCTACGTATTTCTATTAAATGAACAAAAACGGCGCTTTATGATTTTGTGATCTACGGCAATGTACAATCCCAGATGTTGTTAACCCTGCGATGGACGTGGGAATTTTTCTGAGAACTGCCCTAACGATCTTTGATGTATGAGGTGGTTAGTCAACACTTTCATGAGTACTTCTGTCTAAACGGATTCAAAAGCTTTTTTTAAAATTGATGATGATAAGGAAAATTGGTTTCTCAAACTCTTGTGATACTCTCGTGATTTTGTGGATATAGTTCATTGTGCTTAAGCGTTTTAGAAACCCTGTTTCTTTTGGTTATTCTCTGTCCAGTGTTTTGCCAGTCCTGTTGAGGATGAGTTGTGTGAAAAGGTTCTAGGCGATAGACCACAGGCATATTATGCGATAATTACCGGTTTTGTGCCAGTCTCGCTTTTGGTGTTTCATAGATAATTTGTCTACGGAATGTTGGTGTTGCTTCGATGTTCCGGACTTTGTCAGACAAGCGGCACCAGTTTGTTATTTAAATGTAGAAAGAAAGGAGCGATTTTTGAGAAATTAACAAATTAGCTATCTCGCAGCAGTTTCACGAGGCTGTTAAGAATTCCGAGAGTTTGAAAATTACTTAGAAACGTGTCTTTGAAAACCTTAATGCTCATATCTCAGCGCGAGGAATATAAATTTGCTGTAAAAACAAACTAGTTTTTGAACTTGCGGAAAAAGAAACAAAAGAAGAACATAAATGGTCAACCAAGATTATTAATTTGCTGTGGGATTAATGTGCTTTTGTAAAACCTGCCCAATTATTCGTAATCACAATGCCAGTACTGCTGTTTTAAGCCGCTAAGATGGAACACTGTGGCAATAGGAGAAATTCCCCTATGGTTTCTCTTCGTTTTTCTTCATTAGTCACATTGTCTAAGTACATGCAAGGAGAGAAACACACGATTGTGTTGTTTCAAAAGTTATCCGTTTGGATCCTGACATGCTATTCAAATTGTAGGGCATCTGTACAACAGGACTAAGCCTGGACATCTGAACTGTTTGCCAGTACTCATTAACCCACTGATTTGACTATTTGTACGCTACCTGTCAGGGTGCAAAGACCGTGTTGTAGCACCAAAAGCGAGACTCGCATAACAGCGGCAATTGTCGCCTGATTTGGTGGTAGTCTTTCGTCTATAATCTTTTCACACGACTCATCCTTAACAGGACTGGGAAAACATTGGACAAAGAATAACCACAAGGAAGCAGAGAAACGGTTAAGCATGATGGAAGATATTCACAAAATCACGAAAGTATCACAAGAGTTTAAGAAACCAATTCTTCGTCGATTTCAATAAAGCTTCCGAATTCGTTTAAACAGAAGTAATCATGGAAGTGCTAACTAACTACTCCATACATCAATATCGAACGTGAACTATTTAAGAATTTTATTACTAACATTTATGTATTGTATAGCGATATTATTGTTAGCGACGCAAAAAGAGTGGGTTGACAAGGCAGTATATTTGGATTTTGGCAAAAGTATTTATAGCCACTCTTAAGAACATTGTTCAAACGCTAGAATGGGATTAATGTGGCAGCGAAATATTGCAGCAAGCATAATCATAAGGGGAAAGCTGAATAGCTGCCGATAAATTCTTGTGTGTGAAGTGTGTTAATTGAGTGTCAGGTTTATTGTGCTGCTCCTGCTGATGTTGGTTTCCTTTGGTTAAGTTCTTTTACTCTTAGAGCGGTGCTGTCACGCGAGACTTCTGATTCGATAGGGCATTTAAATTGTATGATTTTGGTAGAAGCAACAGTGGTTTGTTTGTTTCTTACTTGTGTAGCACCTAACTTGGGTGATCAAATCTTTGTATGGAAACGAAAATGAAATAACAAACAATAACGAATAGTTAGACAATGCGTTATACGATAGCTGCAGTATTTAGGAAAGCAATACCAGGCAACTACGTCAAGTGTAACTGTTATAAAATAGATTTCGAGAACAAATAACAAGAATATTACCGCAAATTATGTAGTTTTGAGACAAAAACATATTAGCCTGCACTATCTACTAATGGGTGACGGATGATGTTGATCTGGGCCTTATAAAATTATCAGTTACTAACAAAGACTTTGGTAATTTAATAGATAGATCATTGGAGCTATTTTCCATGACGAACGTTTTGTTGGTTAACTCAGTAGTTTGGGAATACAAGAAACCCTCTATATTAGAGAAGATTGGATTCTCGATCATCTACATAGTCGAGCACGTAGGTGAGAATTCCATTTTTCTCTATCGCTCGTCGGATGAGTTCTCGTTATAGTGACTTGTTGAGCATTATTTTCCCCTTTTAGAACCTCCATAAATAGATCTGACCATCGGGCTGGTTATCTGACCCTAATGCTTTTATGTCCAGTAGGACCAATCACTTAGAGCTTGTGTCCACCGATCGTCATTCGTAAGTGTCACATGTCCACCCCATCCAATATTTTAGAGCTTGGTAGGGCTATGTTTCTGATTTTCGATCGTTGACGTAGGCAAAAACTTTGTATACACTCTTTGACTTGGTTATACGGAAACGCCATGCATCCTCCTTTCGATGTAGCGTTGCATTGCGCGCAGTGATCGTTGATTTATTGATAATTCTGCTTCCGTAATGTTCATTTTTCCGAGGCAAACGTTAAGACAGGAAGAACTGTTGTGAGCTTGAAGCATTGTCTTCTTTGTTTTTTTCATTACGTCTTCGTCCCCTTTATATGTTTCCCAAGTCGCTCGTGTACTTTTGCTAAGCTCTGGTGCTATGCCGTCCATCATATTGATATCACGACCTAGGTACACATAAGAAATATTCTTCCCGTTGTACGTGAATGGAGCATCAGCATTGTGTCCTTTCTTCATAAACATTGTCTTCTATAGGTTTAACTTGAGACAAATTTCTCAACATGCACTGTCGAAGTCGGCTAGCATTTGTTTCGCATGCTCGATGTTTGGTGTAATAAATACGATCGGCGAAGAGAAGATGGTTAAGTTGACGACCGTCGTTTTTCACTCCGATATCGTACCATTCCAATTTATACATTATGCTCTTAAGAGTGGCTGTGAGCAGCTTTGACGATATAGTATCGCATTGTCGAATCCCTATTTCAACGTTGATGATGATGTATTTATAGAACGGGGTAATTTTCGTAGTGAAATTCTTATATAGCTCATGAAGAATCTTGATATACGGAGTCCGAATTGCTTGATTAGCAACGTTTCCATGACCGCTTCTGTTTCAACGGAATCAAAAGCATTCTTAAGATCAATGAAGGTGAAACAGAGTGGTTTTTCATACTCTTGTGATACTTTTATGAGTCTTGTAATTATGTGAATATGGTCCATCGTGCTATACTCTTTTAGGAACCCTGCCTTCTTACGCGATCGCTCTTCCTCTAATGCTCTACCAATCTTTCTAAGGATGACTCGTGTGAAAAGCTTATACACGACAGACAACGAAAGGATTGGACAATATTCCCCGATATCGTGAGCGTCTCACTTTTTATGCACCAATACAGTCCGGATAGTTTCTCGTTGATTTTGAGCTTTGCGCTCTGAAAGGTAGCGTGTGAAGAGTTGAGCCAATGTTCTAATGTGAACTGGCGGTAGGTTCTTCACATTCTTCAAAATTGTCATTTGTCTATTTACATGAAAGTAGACGAATGTGGCTATGGAAGAGATTTGAATAGAAATCGTAATTATTTCTTCCATTGCCTTCCTGGATGAGACAACTTTGTTTTTAGTTATGATACTTTCCATTAGGAGACTCGAACATCCATCATAGAAATAATGGTTTTTGAAATTGCGAGTTGTCGTGAATCGTCTTCTTTGGCATGATTATTTCTGATAGCCACTCTCTTCCGTTCATTGAATTCCAGCTCGTGGTCTCCAATGTGACAGTCTTTAGGCGTTCTTCTGTGGCCATTCTCAGTATTAAACTCACCAACAAAGATACTGTAAAATACGTATTGAATGGTCCTCTGTATTAAATTTCTTCAAATCCACATAGAATGTTTCGATTTCATTTTCATCGTACTTTGATGTAGGAGCCCAGACGAATAAAATTTTTGGAGTTGGAACTCTCTTCCCAACTTTAAACGTCTTATTTGGGCCATTAGTTGATCAAACAATTCGATGTTCATTACCAGAGCCTGATTAAGGAGTGCTCCTCAGCCACCGATACCTTTGTTATCGCATGTTCCAAGCAACAGTTCTTCTCTAGTATCGTAAACAACGCTTATTGACTGGTGTTTTCTCGTTTTGGTGAGTCCAATGACGTCGTTTCAGATTTTCTTGGCATCAAAAAGATTTCTAATGTTGGATTCTGATGTAAGCATTCGTGCACTATATGTGTGCATCGTCAGTCTCTTCACGTTTACGCAGCTTAGTTTAGCTGTGAGATTTTGACAACCTCTCCGTACTTGTCGTATCCGACCCTGCTATATCGGGGCTTTTCTGAAGTCAGGGGAATGAGGCCCATTCATTTTACTGCTTTTTGCAATTGTTTCTACGACTAACTTGCAGACCCAGCTCCGCGGGCTGAAAAAGATTAGTTTGCTCCGGGCAGCTAACCAGTATATCTCAAGGAGTGTACTGAAGTTTCCTTATTGAAAGCGACTCCTAACTTACTCCCATGTACTTCTCGATTGATAGATTTTGGCGAAATCGACGTGCAGGATACAATCCGTGTATGCCCAAGTACAAGTACGCATAGAGTGGAAGACTGTAAGAAAAAAGCAAAAACACTGAGGGTTTTTTAAAGAAGATGAAAAATGTAAGTCTATTGAACCGTTTTTTGGATACTTTGGTTATTCCTGTCTTAACGTATGCGTCGTAAGTGGAATTACGAAAACAGTAGGAGCGATCACTGGGCTCACTCAAACACTTTATAAAACGGTGATGCCAGTGTTTACCCTATTACACCAAGAGAGAGAGAGAATTTGAGCTCCTGACTTTTGTCTGCGGTGAAAAATCAGAGACGGAACAGTATTTGCTAAAGTATCGAAAATGATGGACACGTAATGCCTGTAAGTGATGAATCGGTTAACACGAGCCGTAAAATAATTGAACACAACTGGACATAAATCGCGTTCCAGGAATCTAATTAGCTTGATGGCCAGACCTCTTAGTGATGACTTTAATTGTGCTTGGGGAATTTTTCGAGTGAAGTGAATGCATTGGATTACCCTGCTTGCGATAGAGAAAAGCACAGTTCTTACTGATGCCTGCTCGGCTCTGTCGATTATCAAATTGAATGTAAGAGGTTCAAGTGGAAAGATTTCTTGGTCGGTTCTTGTAAGATGTGCCCACATATTCGTCTTCCTCTTCTATTATTGTGGATTTGATTGAATGCAAGTATGCTCTTTACAATGAAATTAAGTAACCAGTCCATACTAGGTCATCAGAGATTATCTTCCAAATTTTTTTTTGGCATCAATATACCGAATCAAAGAGCGGCGTAAAGTGCTCTGTTGTCTAGGCATTTGCGTAACACTGCGACATTTGATACTGTTACTTGCGACTGCGTCTCTTTTATTCTTTTATAGTGTTTGTTGAAGTCATGCTTGAAAACACTATTTTTCATGACGTGATTCTCTTGTGTTACAGTCTTCACCGACAACAGCAACATCATCTCGTGTAGGTGACGAAGACTCAATTTCCTATCGTTCAATATCCCTTGACGACTGCGCGATTGTGCCAGAGTGGGATGACAAGGTGAATATTTGCCAAATAACTACTCAGTATCTTTCAAATTCCAACGTGCCAATGTCTTTCTGTTGTTCTATAACATTTTATTAGTATCTTCCACTTAAGTGGTAGATTTCTACATATTGAGTTATCTGTTTATGTACTTTGTTACTGGAAGAGTGATGAGCACTAAAAAATAGTTGTACTTTCGTAAACAAACTTGCTGTTGCTTGTTTGTCAAGTTCCTTCTAAATGTATACAGATTATAAAGCATAGCTGAAATCATTAACAATTATTTTTTGAATAATAACAAGCAATGCTGTTAGTTATCTGATTTATTCGATTTTTATATGGCAAACAACCGAAC
Source organism: Dictyocaulus viviparus (assembly GCA_000816705.1). Taxonomy (NCBI): domain Eukaryota; kingdom Metazoa; phylum Nematoda; class Chromadorea; order Rhabditida; family Metastrongylidae; genus Dictyocaulus; species Dictyocaulus viviparus. The sequence continues at coordinate 356,207 of KN716168.1, forward strand.
CAATGTTACTTCGCCCTTCATGCGTTAGTTTGGCTAAGTAAAATGTAATCTTTGTAATAGAAACGCCGCCAATCATAAACAAATCGTGCTCAGTTTCATCGAATAGGAGATTCTTTGTAGTATCGAGGTGGTTCAATTTGAACAAACATGGCCTGTGTCTCTACCAATGCTTCAAAATTTGCTTTATTGAACTCTCCTACAGTAATAGATTTTTGAAACTTTTTGGTAAAATCATCACAACATTGTAGTTGGGAAGCACAGTACGTACTACTTACTAAAAGAAATTATATAGTTCTCTTAGATTTTCGATACACAAAAGATTAGTCGACTTATATGCTAACTTGCATACATTACGCTTACAATACTATATGCAATGAAGGCCTATTCTCATAAGCTTTGTAGTAGCGTCCTTCTCTTAGATGTGCCATGCAGGGCTTCTGTTGATTGAAAGGTAACATAATGATAACATAACAATAATATGACACCACAATAACAACAATGGAACAACAAAAAATCAAGATGCAATATAATTGTAGTTGAGCCGTTAGACCATATAGATGAGCCCAATTGACTCTTAAGGGTTATGCACCGTGAAGATTTAGAGGTGCGTGTAGGATTTGTGTGTATTGAATATTGAGATGATCGATAGTTCTCTTGTAGTTGGCTAGTTACCTCAAACTTGGGTAATTAAACCTTTATATAAATACATATCATTAACACGGCAACGAACAATAATAAGTAACGGATAGTTCAAACAATAAAATATAGTATATGGCGATTGTGGTACAATAAGAAATGCATGCTAGACAAATGTATCAGATGGGAGTAAGTACTATTGTAGTCTGATTATACGTAGGAATATCTCGATGAATTATTAATATATTAAGGGTGAGAAAGTCTTACTACTCAGTACATGAGAGTCTTATGAAGATATTGGTATGATATGAGTAAAATATATCATAAGCAAACTAATATGGCGGGAATGACTAATAGCGCGTTGCGACAGCACGGACATGTGTTACCAATTTCGCAAAAGAATGGTGGCGGCTAATGGGAGGAGCCATCTCATGCCCGGCAAGGTATCGATAGATCGGTGTGGATGACCGATCCATCGATTGGTGTATGTACCGATGGGTGAACAGAAAGATAGATGAAGAATGAATATAGAAAAGAGAGAGAGATGTTAGCTAGACTATAAAGTATAGGATAGATAGGGTTGAAAATAGAAAAATCCTCTATCTAATAGAGGATATTTTTCTATAATAATAGCGAGAAATAATAAGATAAAATGTTGGCTCGGGTTCCGTGGCCTTATGTTTTATCCTAAAGTTAGATGATGATCCTTAAACCTGGATGATAAGTCTTTTTTCTATATAGAGAGAAGTAGAATCTATCGATGGCGACACGAAGCAGACAGTGTCTGTGAGAGTCAAGTCGAATAGTCCTTTCCTGAGAGGTGGTGGAGAGTGTAGTGATGTTTGGCCAATGCACCAGAATGTAGTGAATGATTGGCCAATACACCAGATTGGAGTGAATGTTTGGTCAATGCACTAGTTTTGTAGTGGTCGCTTGGCCAATGCAACAAGTTGTAGTGTAGTGGCCGATGTGCCGGAATTGTATTAGAATCAGTGACAGTGAATATCCTAATGCTCGCCGTGAGTAGTTTGCCACGCGGGTCTTTTGTACTGCTCGCCTCGAACTTGCGTTATGGAACCTCAAACTTGGGTAATTAAACCTTTATTTAAACAAACATAAATATTACATCAAGACTAATCACTATGTGGCTCACTATGTGATTATTCAATTAGATAACAATTACAATGAGATGCAACTGATGAGAATGATATATGCGGATAAGAAAAATACGTTACGAACCATTGAGATTGTATGATTCTGCAGCTGCTTATATAGGGAGGAGGCGGAGCTTAACGACGTGTAAACAATGTGTGTCAGTACTAGAGGATAAGTACGACGTCAAAACAATGTATGTCAGTACCACAGGCTAAGCACAACGTCAAAACAACTATGACCCTTTATGAATTAGGACAATTGTGTATGATTATTAGGAGAAGACCAACAATATAATTACATGATTTGTATCCACTTTTTATGTAATTCAAATGATAAGGTAGAGATTACTCGAGAGAGTATTCTCTACAGAGAGAGAGTGAGATGAGAAGTGTTGTGGCTGGTCGAAGAATCGAAGTAGAAGAAGTGATATCTGGTTGTGTAGCTAAAATGCTTTTGTACCTTCATCCAATCGTAGTGGTATGAATGATGAGTGGTGTGGATTTTCATCACTATATCCAGTGCTTAACTATGCATTATGGATGAATGGAGGGAACTAGCTAGTACTGCTACATAGAATAAGAGAAGTGGTATGAGTGTGAAGAAGTGAAATTATATAATGAATAATGCTTTTGAAATTTGTAGCCCATCTATGACCTATTGGCGAGCCTTTAAGTGATCTGTGATAAGGTCAATTATAAATGTGGAGAACGTAGAATTGATAAGAAGGCAGCAATTCAATAACATTTGTGCTGGATATCAATGTTCTAATAGCAATATAAGGCTTAAGAAGAAAACTGTGCCTGTAAGCTAAACAGTTAACGAAATGCCATAGTATGACGAGCAGTTGGGCAACTGTTTACCATATACATTACTGATATATGCAGCATTGAAGTTGAATCAATTCTGTGATCCGGGCGTATTAAACATAGAGAATTTTCTCTAAAACCTCTCCGATACTGCGCAACTCTTGTTACTCATGGTTTCTGAATTAATTAATTCATCTCCTGATTTATATAGCTGTGCGCAGTCACACCTTTTTGTATTCTAGATTTTTAAACATATCATGTTAAAAATGTTCTCTCTGCGTTGAAGTGTTGCAAAGATGAACGAGAATTGCTTTAATGGAAAATGTTGCTTAAATATTTCGTTATGAGGTTGGTGCTTCCAATAATTACAGCAGTGGGACTTCAGTGCATCGTTTTTGGCTGATCTGGATTCTTCACATGTGTGGGACGATACCTTGGAAAGGCAGCACTTTGGCCCCCTAAAAGATCTTCTTACTACCGGAGGTACGAAAGCAGAAGGGCACCATTTCATGTATGGTTTATTTCAATTTTCATTATGTCTTAAATATAGGTTTAGATTACGTGAAACCTACAAGACTTATTGCCGCTCTTGTTCTAGTGTTAAGTGTTAATCGTTGTACCGTGGACGCTGCAACAAGACAATTCTAGTATTTTCTAAAAATTTAAAATTTATGCAGTATATGCTTGATTTAGTAACACTTTTTTATAGATTCCGGAACTCTATAATTGACCAGTTTACTTTTAAAGTTCTTAAAGTTGCTGTTTGCCATTTATAGACGACCGTAGCAACTAATTAATCTTATGATAAATCTGGATTTCATATTGGATTGGCTTTGTATTGAAGTATTTTTCATAGTTTTCAAATCTTCTAAAATATGTTTCGTTGGCATTATTTTCACTATTTCACGCGCGTTTAGGTCTATTACACTCATGCATCCGACATGGTGCGATAAGTGTGGTGATTTTATTTGGGGTTTGTTGAAACAAGCCTACAAATGCGAAAGTGAGTTTTTTTTTGGAAAAATCCTTGATTTTATCCTGACTAGTTCACCTGGTTTGTTAAGTTAATGAATGTGCATTCCAACTACTTAGTAATTTTTGTGACGAGTTTATCGCTTTGTGTTAGATGCTCGTAATGCAGCTATATAAACAAAGTGATCATCTCAAAGTGTATTTTCTCGAACGTTGTTTTATAATACGTGCTCGATCATTGCTTATCAGTTATGGTTGATTTTCTTGCAGTTTAGAGTTTCATCCTTCAAAATAATCATGTCTTCCGATCATAAATTGTATTGTAGTTTTAGACGTACAGAGAAAGCCATTAATTGACTTTGCATTTGTTATATAATATATGGTGTAGAATTCTAGTGAAGTAACCCACAGCATAATCACTAACATATTCAACATATTAAATTTAGCTATCTGGAATCCTGTTGATCATCGAATAAGTTGTGCTGGCACCAGTAAAAATACCATTTGTTCCTATCGCCCATTAGGCTAGTACAACACTATTCAGTTCCGCTGGGGACTCATTGAGTATGTAGGTGAATCAATGGACCATAAAGGTGAATGCACCGTGAGAATTGAGAGGTGCTTGCAGGATGTGTGTATTGAGTGTTGTAGCGGTAGTGAACGTAATTGCCGACTGGGTTGCACCCCTCTTCAGCAATGTTGTTTCAGTAGAATACAAGGAATAAACTCCTGTGTGCTAGGAGTGGTGCTACCACGCGGGACTCGAGAGTTGATTGCGAAATCGATGTGTACGATTGTTGAGAATAACGATAGTGTTCTTGTAGTTGGCTAGTTACCTCAAGTTTGGGTAGTTAAACCTTTATATAAATACATATCAATAACACGACAACAAACAACAACAGTATATAACGGATAGTTCGAACAATCAAATACAATATAAGGTGATTGTGGTATAGTACGAAATGTATGCTAGACACATCTATCAGATGGGAGTAAATGCTATTGCAGTTTCATCATACGTAGGAATGCTTCGATGAATTATTAATATATAGAAGTGAGAAAGTCATACTATTCAGTAAATGAGAGTAATATGAAGATGGTATGAGTAGAATATATCATAAACTAACTAGTACCGCGTGGATGACTAAATAGCGTGTTGCGACAGCGCGGACAATGTGTTACTAATTTCGTAAGAAAATGGTGGTGGCCAATGGGAGGAGGCATCTCATGTCCGGCATGGTATCGATAGATTGGTGTGGATGACCGATCTATCGATTGGTGTGTGTCAACGGGTGAATAGAGAGATAGATGAGGAATGAAGATAGAATAGAGAGATGTTAGCTAGAGTATAGGTTTAATAGGATTGAGGATAGAAAAATCCTGTATGTAGTAGAGGATATTTTTCTGTAGAGCATAATTTCTTTCTAGGGCCGTGGTGAAGAAGTCTGACCATTGGACTGTTGATCTTCCTGCAGTGCGTTTAATGTCCAGC
>KN716168.1:372829-391771 GCA_000816705.1 Dictyocaulus viviparus
TATATATATATATATATATATATATATAATTATTTTACATCTTATTGATATAATGAATTCCATATTCTTTGAGACAAACGTATCGTGAGTTTAATCGATTAATAAAACAGGTTGGTGTTGACACATGAAATAATACATAAACTAAAACCAATATAAGTATGAGTCATTCACAATCCTTCAATGATTAATCGTAGGCTGATGTAAAATCGCTCGGCAATGTTTAATGTTAGAACGAAGAAAACAAACCACTAAATTCCTATATTCATGTACCTTGCTCCTTCCCATGTTCACATATTCTTCGTTGGCCCAAATTTGCGCCTGAAAGTGCAAACTTTTACCACATGCAGAAATGCGTTTTCACATGTTTATGGAACGACCAGTTTTTTCTTGGTTTTCTCTTTAACCGTTAGGGTAGAGATTTTTCACACCTTATTAAACAGAATTTACGTTCAAAATTCTATGAACATCCTTGCAAGGTGGGGTATACTTTATGCTGCGAATACGGAATCAAAACAAAAAAGCTCGATTGAAAGCTTTGACATCCGAGATAATTCATTGAGAAAAGATTTTACTGCACATTCTATGTAATAAAAATGTTTTAATAAATTAAGGAATCACCTTAACGATTCGAATTAAGTGAAGTAAAGTGTGCTTTCCAAGCTGCTTTACTCATTCAAAGATTCTTACAATACGAGAAAAGCCGTCGTGGCCGTACATACCTCGTCCAAGAGCTCGCTCAAGACCGTGTCTAAGCTGCCTCGCTTATTCATTTTGCTAGACCTTTCTTCAAAAGGTGGAAAATTAGTGGCGAAGGCTCACAGTTTCTAGAAATACGACCACACAACTATTTAATCTGTAACGGAATGAGTAGAAACGATGGACATTATCGATAGAAGTAGACAAATTGTAATCAATAATAATAATCACTGGATTGTATGTTGTAGAGAAATCAATGATGTCACTTCGCACTATCACTTCCTTCTTTCTTCCTCGAAACACAGTGAAAACGATCAACATCGATAGCAAAACTACAACTAGGTTAGTTTAAGCTTCAAAATATTTTGAATCAGTTTGTGAGCCACACATTATGGAGAATTTATTCAGCAGATTATATCGATCACATAGAATCTTCGTTCAAACAAACTGCCATAATTCACAAAGTTATAAGTTTTTTGTTGTGTTACGAGTATTTAAGGGTAAAATGAAATGATTTGTAGTCAAAGGAATATTCTAAATTTTAGATAAAAGTGTAAATATATTAACAGAAAAATACTCAATCTGTGCTTTGGGTTTTGGTGATTCTGTGGGTGGCATTCAAATTTCCATACTTAGAAATGTTACTAGTCCCCACTACATACTTTTTTGTCGTATCCTCTGTTCTGAGTATCAGTTTTCATAAGATTCAATAAGTATGCCTTATCTTTACGTGGTATATTTGAAAGTATTTAATGCTCTTTACAGGCAAATGATTGTAACGCTGCTGCGTAAATTTCGAGTGGCTGACAATCCTCGTAAATTCGCTCTGTACGAGTGTACTCACGAAAATGACACAGATACGTGCACATTACTGAGTAGGTTTTTTTTCTTACTGAATAGTGCTATTAAATTACTTAAAACTAACATGAAAATCAGAACATGCAGAATTTCAAGTATTCATGAGAGCTCTGCCTATAGTTTGTACCCTATGGTTCAAGCGATATCAAATAAACCAGATACTGTATTGTACGCGTATTCAGAAAATATGTGTTCTTACAACGCTACACAATATATAAAAGTTGATTAGTCGTGAATTATTTATCAGACTTACCAATAGAGAACGAAATTCGAGCAATGACTTGATATTATCTTCTTTTTTGTTTTGGTTAAACTGTTATTCAAATGTAGTGAGAATATAACCGTATCCATTTTTCAAAAACATATTTTTGTCGTATATTGTTAAGTAGAAATGTATAAATATCGCAAAAACGCTGGAAATATTGCTGAAAAGTAGGAAATAAACCGGATGAAGCTATACCGTGTAGGAATCAAAAGTGATTGAATTTAAGAAGCAGAGACATTTTCAAGAAGTATTATGTTAGTTGCTTGATCAATTTTTCATTGATGTCTGCAGTGTTTTTTACAAGTACATCTCACGTAGGGGATGCCGCAATGACGCGCCGGCCTGAATCACTTCGCAGCCGCCCCCCAGGCCTACCAATCCCGCCATCCCTTCGGGATCAGTAAATTGGTACCGGAGAAACCTGAGTAAGATAAGTGGAAATGACTTGGTAAAGAGTGGTGAACTCAAGTTACTGCATAGACCAGGCACGCATTCAACCGCCTCCACGATATCACGTTGAACACGAATGCGTTGGCGCATCCCGCCGCAAGAGATTGATCAACGCCAACAATTATCTTATTATCTTATTATAACGTATCACATGAACTGGTCAAATTTCCTTGCTTCATATATGGTTTGCTTCAGTTTTGGACAACATCATTTACCATCTATTCGATAGTACCATCTCTTTAACTACTATTTGGAACACTTCAGCAAGACTACATTGGAACTTCTAGGCTCGCGTATTTTGCAACGGGACTTTTGTATCCTTTTTGGTTCCATTCTTCTATTTTGCGCCATCAACTTTTTTAACAAAATGGTCATCATGTCTATGCTTTGCTTTGGATGCATATTCTTTTGACAGACGGAATATGTTGCGAAGATATGAACTATTAACCCAATCTCCAGATAAACATTGTGTTGGTTGCTTGTAGTAAACAAGAGAAGGTGGAGCCACTTTGCGCGTAATTCCTAAAGTCCTCGTCATGTTTGAAGTATCAACTTATCTGTCAAATACGTTGCAAAGCGCTAATAGAATAGTTTACGAATCGAAGAGCAAAATTTCTATGTTGAGCATTGTTAAGTGGTTATTAATTTCTTTTAAATGCTCAAATAAAGCTTTACTTCTAATACAGACATCGGAAATTAATGACTATTTCTTTGATGAATTCATCCATATTTTGTTGGTATTGACACCTCATTTAACATTGTAGATTAGCTACTCATGGTCCTACACTTCAGGACCATTTTAGCCGCGCTGTAAAATTGTACGGGCATCGATTTTGGGTTCCTCATAAAAATAAATTCATGGTAATGACGATTGGTTAACGAATAAAAAGATTGCGTCTTTTTTGTTTCGATATGAAGCCGTTTCGTGCTGGCAACGTATTGTAATTGGTGACAAGTGGATGCCGTATAATAATCCCGTATGAAAGAGACATTAACATTCTGTCGGCGAGTTACTCTTTCCTATACCTCAACCATCAAAAACGGTAAAGAAGATCCTTGTGGAATTGATGGGATCTTTCTGAAATCATGCACCATGAATTGTTTGAACCTGTGTAGATCGTTACAGCGACAGTTAACAACATTAGCGAATGAAATAAAACTTCATCGGAAAGCGTGTTTTTCGATTAATAACAAGAAGAGGATCTTTCAAAACAATAACACGAAGAATCACGCTGCAAAAATAACTTCATCCACGGTATTCATCAAATCTCGTTGCCGTCGTATTATTCTTTTTTCTGATCGTAGGAGTATCTGAAAGTAAAAAATTTTGCAATATTTGGAAGATGAAAACGCACTTCAGAAAGTTTTTTCAATAGAAATTGGAAAGCTTTCCCAAAAAAGGAATCCAACAACTGCTTCAGCGCTGGTAAAGTGTTAGGAAATTATGGAAATTATTTTATTGATCAATATTCAAGAGCTATACGCTTTTGGTCGGTTTCAAAAATTCAATCAATTTTCTTCTTTCTGCTATATCCTATATGCCGATGTATTTGTTTATAGATAACAATGGGTACACGTGAGAATTCATTTTTCTTTGAAATTTAAAGTGCTCCTAAGCATAAAGCACTTTATGAAGCAAAAACTTTTTCTTTGTTTTGTTTTGTTCTACTCTCAGTACACTGAGTACACGGTACACTAAACTTCTTTTCTTTTAAAGTGCTCTCTAATTAATATAGGTTGTATAGTTCACGTCTACTTCGAAGAGTGATTGGTTCTTGTTGGTTTTCTTACCTAATCCTGATTTTTTTCTATTTCTAGGAAAAATGACTCGAATAGCTGACGACGTTTGTCCATTGAAAGTAATACTTAGTTGGCAGAATGCAAATTCTGGGCATGCATTGGTTCTACAGGAGAACGACACGGGCGATATCTTAGTAGGCTTTCAAATCTATTCCAGTTTCAATAGGAAATAATCAGCAGGCGCTTTGATGCACAAGCTTGAGTAAGTGTACATAGGCTCGCTTCCGTTTCTAGGCAAATTCTACCTTCATTACTTCAAATGTTGCTAAATCAACATTGTCATAATAAAGAACGTTTTCTCTTGCATTTCGAAATTTTTATTAACTCATTTGTTATTTGCATAAAGAAATCAGTTCTTTAATAATATAATCGCCATTACGATCAGTAAGATGTCCAAAAGATTGTATATCATCCTCGTAGAAAGAATTAAGCTGGCGATTGAAAAACTAGTTGAGGTAACGTTTGAACTAGTTGCAGTCTTCAAAATATTTCTGTTGCAGTTGCTATTTTAAGTTGCGCAAACGATGGTAGGTGACTGTGGTGTCGTGGTCTAATCAATTTTTTTTTATAAAATGTGGCGAGTTGACATAGTAATGTGAGGTTCAGCGTTATCCTTGAGAAGCGCGGAACCGAGTTGTTAACGAAAGTTCTCTAGCATTGTTGTAGCTAACTTTTCGACGTGTTCTCTAGACGTTGGGATCAATTGTTCAGCTTTTGTGAAGTTTCGGTGCAGTGTGCAGGCGCAGTGGTCGAGGTGTCACACTAACACGCAAGCTTGAATGAGATTCGCAGCCACTTCCAGACCTACCATACGTGCTTTCCCTCCAGGGTCGGTAAATTGGTAGTACCAGAGAAATGTGGGTGAAATTACTTGGAGATGACTGACTTGATGAGTCATCAACTCAAGTCACGACATAGACTAGTATCGCAGTCTACCAACTACACAATATTATGTTGAACATGAATGCGTATGCGCATCCCGCAACAAGGATCAAAGCTGAAGCTTTTTACACTATCTTGTGCTCTGTTAATTATAAAAAGCCGTGAGCATACTTTTGTAAGCATGTAACTAGTTCTTTGACAAGACGTGATGCATACACTAGGTGTGATGTGTTGTTCTTGTAGTATACCTAGGAATCATCTCAAAAGATAATCGACTTGATGAAACAACGCATGTGCGGTCGAAGCAGAAGACTTTCGCAGATGATCTCATGCGCTCGTGTAGGTCAATGCTTTAAATGACGAACGATGATCTTACGGCCATATCCAAGTGTTCGCTTCAACTCGCTGTATTAGCACTCGAATCGAAAGGCACTTCCATGTCGTGAAGAACAGCTCTTTCGTTTGAGATTTGTTTTTGAGGCCAGAATAAGATTGTGATGCACAGTTTTCCCATTGCTTTCATCGATACGTTGGAATCAACGGTACACAGCCCTATCGGTGGTAGTTTTTGGCTGAACGAAGTGTAGATATTCGTGGTCATTTTCCTCACATTGGTTTCCAGTTTATACTTATAAAGCACAGTTGAGCGTAATCACATTCTAGTATCAAGTTCATTGATTCGCGGCACCCGTGCCTTTTCATAGTCCTTGGCTAAAGCTGCAATAATATTTTCCAACACACCACAGATTTTTTGGCTACAACCTGTTTCGAATAAAAAAAACCGAATAAAAAAATATTACCAGACACTTGTCAGACAACCATGAAACCTATTTAATTTTATGATTGTTTAGTGGGATGCATTCGAGGTACCTGAACTCGACAATTTTCTTCGCATACTTAGAATGGAAGAACAGCAATATCAGTGGCAAATTAGGCAACGATACTATCAATATAGGTACTCTACCATTTTCGTTTTTACAATATAACTGTAAAAAATCTATAGCTGTTAGAGATTCTCATCAAAAGTTGCCTTATTATTCAGATACTACATAGACCTCGAGCTGCAAAGGCGAGGTTTTGTTGATGGAGAATATGCTAGTGAGCCGCCAGAAAGCTCTGCCCCACCTCCACCAGTACGTCTTCGGCCTGTTTTTTTTTTAATAATTCAACTGATTTCGTTTTGCATAATTTGTATTGAAATGCATCATAAAATTGCATTGAGAATTATAAATCGTTCTATTTGGACACTGGAATTTACACTTTTTCTATGCACTTTCAAGGTCATTCTTGTTTATACAAGTGAATTCTAAAAATTATTGGTTAACAAAGTCATGTACTTTTATGACTTTCCTTTTCATTCAGTTTATTTTTGTCTTATCACCTAATCATCTAGAAAAATTTCAATCATTTGGAAAAAAAATAGAATTTACCCTGTACTGTGCCATTGCAATACAAGAAATCTATACAGCTCAATGGGACTGTTCATGAAGTGTCACAATCAAGCAGTGCACTAGCAAGACTTTCACTTACATTGATTGCATTGTCAACTATTATTTTGCGATTTTTCTCTTTTGTTATATTGAACAATAATATAGTTTCAGTTGAGCAAAAGCAACGAATGTGGAACTAGCAGCAGCATGATTATCAGCGATGTCTATCACACAATTCAACAGGAACCACTAACAAGCAAGATTTTATATGATTCAATAAGCGAGGATATTAATGATCCCGTTTACGTTAATTTGAATTTCATAAAATCGGAGTATATGCAACAGTCTACATTGTTATGAGAAAAACAGGAGTATTGTTTTGAGACATTGAAAGACTTGTTACCTTATTTAGCTGATAGTTTAAGACTGCTGAATATTGATTGCATTCGAAATGAAATCAGTGTCCAATTTTGGGCGAAATCACTAACATATCGTTGTTTATCGAAATGCCCCTATAATGTAGATTGTTACCGTAAATTTGCTCAATCAGACGTTCTTCTCAGTTGTATTCATCCATAATTTCTTGTTGTGATTCACAGCGATCGTTATCCTTGAGATAGCTGATTGTTCTCTTAATTGCAAAATTCACTACTTCTAGATTTGCTATTCGTTCTGTGCATAATTTGTCATGTTGTCCCTCCAACGTTAAAAGCCGACATATTCTGTGATACAATTTTCTTAAAAAGATTAAAAATTTGTATGTTGCTTTAAGTGCACAATACGATGGGGAAAGAATTATGGATAATTGCCAGTACAACAAAACAGCCTGAGATGGTTTTTTTTCGATTTGTCGCGAGATGGTTCCTTAAGCTTTGGTAGTTAGACTTTTATTAGGAAATCACATCGGAGATAGTGTAATGAGGTGAACAACCGTAATATCTTAGTAATTTATGCTTTGATTTATTACGAATCATAACTTGCGCTAATCATATTTAACCACTACTCAGAATTCTCGCATTCCATAGGCCCATCATTTAGCCGGTACCAGTTGTCATTTTCATGTTGAGGAAATTTTTTTTATTCTTTTCAATCACACTCAGGAAGAGCTTGAACGTGAAATTTGAATGTTTAAGCTTATCTTGTGTCAACCTATCTTTCAGAAATTAAATATTGAATGCATCATGTATGTTATAAGTGCTGAGTAATTTTATAAAAAGGCAGGAAGCTTTCAGCTGCAGTTCACCATCTACTAAGAGATTGCGATAATATTATGAATGACGGATACGCGAATTATTTTTATATGTAGATAATATGATGATATGAATAATAGCAAAATAAAACGTACGGACTCATTAGAAGTAATTATTTGATAACGAGGACAAATAGACTTACATAAGAAGCTTAAAGAACGTATTGATATTGATGCTGAAGACTATTTGAAATCAATAAATTGGTTACATTCGTACTGATCCTGAATGTAAAAAGTCTCCTAATGATTAATATTTAAGCAATTAAGATAATAGCAATATTCCGTAATTATGTATTTTTCTATCAAATATGGTAAGTTCTGTATATTGTTCTTAGCAGTTATATTATTAAGTCGACTATTGAGTCAATCACAGAAGTTAAGACCTCTAGCTATCGATCGCACAAGACCTCGCTTTGTGACCACACAATACTTCACGCACTTTTTGTAATCAGCACTCATCTGTCAACAGGTTAGATCACGTGAGTCGATATCGGCATTACAACAGTTACCCTGATCTTTAAAAATAGTTGAAAATAGTGAGTGAAGCATTGGATAATCGCAAAACGAGGGTTCAGGAAGTGCAATACTCATACGAAACCGGACATTGTGCGACATGGGTTAGACTCTCGTCTGAAGTTCAAGGTATCTTTTTAACTCAGCATTACTAGGAATAATAAAGTCACAATGTTTTAACAGGTAGTATTTGGAGTTCATTGTACCAACTTTCTCGAAAGCACGGTGACCATCATATCCCTTAGAGATCCGTCTTCTATGTTTTCCATAACCATCCAAGTAGTTGTCGATAATCTTCTATTATTGTTATTACTAATATTATTCTCATTATTATTATTGCTCTCATTATTCGTTATTATTGTTTATTATCACTAATTTTTACTAGTTATTGGAAAAAGTTGTTAAAGATTGCAAGAAAAGAAAATATCAGTGAGTATCAATCAGCATATGTTTGAACAATAGACAATTATAAAAAATTACGAAGGAGTGGAGGCAATCCACTAAATGGCGTGGTTTATTAACCTCATTTTGATGTAATTGTTAAAGTTCACACAAGCCCATCGTTATAACACCAATTTTCTCTTGAATAATCTACACAGGATGCGTATTAAATAACACGTACGTGTTGCAGTCATTCGACGTTAACTCATCAACATGTCGAGCGACTCTGCAATGCGAGTATACGAGCTTCCCACAGAACACCAAAGAGCAGCAATATGTATAGTTTGTCAATTGTTCAACTCATAACTCTTACATAAGAATGTCTGTGGTGTTCAATTTTGAGAGGGCCCAGTAAATGCTATATACAAATAAGATGGTTGATGATGAGACAACAATTAGCGCCATGTTCAGCCATCGGTTACATTTCAAAACTGAAGCTTCATCTTCGAATTTGACCGTTGCTCTGCTGTAGACGATACATAGTTGACTGTATTGTTATTTGCTTCACATAAGGAGAGATGTACAAATGTTCTGAATTTTCAAATGAACACCCAGAGTGCACAAATTTCACTAGGAAAAGTCGAAAAATTTATGGTCACTATTTTCGAATGGAAAAAAAAGCAGGACAAACAGAGTCACGGAACTCAACACAAAAAGTAGCTAGAATCAATGGTTATAATACGGTCATAACTCACAAAAGGCGCATTAAGGGTAAACCTCCTAACGAAAACTCTCGCGCAAACAAAATCCCGTTTGTTCCACCCTTTATATCGGATAAACTAAGCATAGCTATTAAGCGATGCTCAAAAATGGAAAAATTAGAGGATATGGTAACGATTGAAGAAATCCATTCAGATTCTCTAAACCACAATCAATTCGCAACCTTCTGTGTGACAGCTTATGTACGGTAAACGACAGCTCTATTCGCTCTAGCGGTAAAGGTGGTTTGTGTATAATGAATTGCTCCTATTAAAAATTACTACTACTTATTAATATGATTACGCCTTAATCAATGAATAAGGTACTGCTCGCCATAGTAAGGGATTAAGATAATAAGATCCGATAAGCGTTGATCAATCCCTTGTGGTGGGATGCGCCCCCGCATTCATGTTCAACGTGATATCGTGGAGATGGTTGAATGCGTGCCTTGTCTATACAATGACTTGAGTTGACCACTCTTCACCAAGTCAGTGCCACTTATCTTACCCAGATTCCTCTGGTACCAATTTACTGACCCCGGAGGGATGGCGGGCTTGGTAGGCCTGGGAGGCGGCCGCGAACAGATTCGGGCCGGCGTGTCACTGCGGCACCTCCACCACTGAGCCACTGCGTCCCCAGTAATGGATTAATGACTCATAATAAGACGGAAGTAAATAAAGTAATGTAGTACAAATGATAAAAAAATTGCTAACAAAAAACCTATGTGAAATTTCGTCACCAAGAAACTTTTTCCTTGGATTAATTGCATTCGTAAAAGCCTACGTCTAACAAATTACTGCTTCATTGTGGCGATTCGATACAGATCGTTTTGATCTTTGGTATGACGTGACGAGCACCTACCGTATACAATTGATCACAGAAAAAAAGGTAGCACTAAAAAATGCTTAGCCGTTTTTTTAGTTCGATACCGAAATTTGAATTACATTCATCAGGCGTTTGACGTTCAACAGAAATTTTTTTACTCGTTCCAAATACTACGAAGCTTGTTATAGTTGCTGTATTTATTCCATTATTAAACGAGTTGTTTGTACATTTCAAAATCCCGTGTTTGTTGTTTACATCAACGGTGTTGAATAATATTATATAAAATCTGACGACACTTCAGTGATCTCCGTCAAAATCTTAGGAGTAGATTGCTACCTCAAGTCTTGAATAGCTAACTATAAAATGATAAGCAAGAACTGAATCGGGCCTGCATGTTCACTATGGCACCTCCAACCACTGCGACACAGCGCCTTCGTTGATCAAACTAATATAATAAATTGTTGTTGCTAGTCAAAGTTAATGGAAATCCTGTCGCAAATTTCATTCTATTCCTATTTAATAAAAATGAATAATTCGATGATTCAAGAGAAGGAGAAACTCTGGAGACCTCCATTGTTTCGATGATTTTGCTTTTTTGTGAATGTTGATTAAATTATTAACAGCATTAGAGAGTCGAGAATTGACAAAAAAAATTCACATTGCACTTCCCAGTTCGTGTTTACTTCTTGGAAAGCGAAAATAATGACGAAATTTACTCACTAAAAATCGGAGAGTCAAGAGGTATCGATAAAAATTGTAAAAACCTTCAATTTTCAGCACATACGGAGATTTCCCATCAGCAAAAGCACCAAATTCGATTGTTTTCAAGGGATTACGTCTTAAGACGGCAGTCGTTCCCGGGGCTTCAATAATAGGTTTCTTGACAGAGAAAACTTTGTAGATAAGTGAGGAATCCTACGTTCCATGGATATTTCAACACAACTGCGGTAAATATAAAAATGGTTATTCTGAATTAGAAGATATTAGAAAACGATGAAATAGACGACAAAACTATTTCATGTTAATGTGTCGCGCGAAAATAGTGTTAAGACACGGCGATCGTCCGCGGGAATTTCTCGTACGGGTTCACTCGACTGTTCGTTTGCACTTTCAAACGCAACGCGTTGAACTCGCGCTCGCCACAATGGCTGTGTTGAGCGACTTATTGTGCTTTCTAATCCGTTTACTAGTTAGCAGAAGTTATAATGATTTCTTCTAATTTGCGTGTTGCAACCAATTTATGTAGAGTGGCTGTTGTTCGTCAAGCCAACTATCACGAGAAAGTGAGTTTTAACATTATACAGCACAGCCATTTAATTACTATATATGTTACGACAGAGATGACTTATTAGGTAATTGATCATTATGAAAATCCTCGTAATGTCGGTTCTTTGGACAAGAATGATCCGTCTGTCGGAACAGGAGTTGTGGGCGCTCCTGCTTGTGGTGATGTTATGAAATTACAAATAAAGGCATGTGATTATGAAGCCTTTTTAGTCAGTCTATTTAAACTTTTGAGAAGAATGGTTTAGCTATAATTGATGCCTTAAGGTGGACGAAAACGGTAAAATCATTGATGCAAAGTTCAAGACGTTTGGATGCGGTTCAGCAATAGCATCAAGTAGCTTGGCGACGGAATGGATTCATGGGAAAACCGTTGAGTACGCTGCTAACATTAAAAATGATCAAATCGCTAAGGAACTTTGTCTTCCACCAGTTAAACTGCATTGTTCAAGTAGGTAGACGTATCATTTATATTTTGCATTTTAAAGTGTTCATATGGGAATATATTGACTGGAAGAATACGTACTTTTTTTTCAAGCTTTTGCTTATAATGTCATAATTATTCGATTAAAACGGTTGACTGCTATAGTACACCTAGTAGATTATAATTTTAGTGTTGGCTCAAGATGCAATCCAAGCGGCTCTAAACGATTATAAGAAGAAGCAAATTAACAGAAAAACGTCTTCGAAATGTGTAACGAATTGAATTCAGTAAAAAGAATGCGTATTAATGAAGTCGTTGGTAGTTAGCTTCATACTGAAACAGCGACATTTGAAACTGTGTTGTACAAAATTAACATTCTCTGTGTTGAGAAATAGCTGGTATTCTGTATTTACTTTCGAGTACTGACATCACCACATGTCATACTATTATGGTAGGTGTCTCTGATACGCAACTAGTTTATAACCATTCACTATTTTGCAGATTAGTTTGCTAGGTGCACGAACAATGTATTTTTCTGCATGTAATGAACTGCAATAAAACTTGATTTCTATTTTTATTCCATCCTAAGTCGTGCTTGAGCAGTAGTATTTCTTTGTCCTGGAATATCGAATAATATCATCACATTGAATTTCGGAGGTACGACCTGTTCTGAGACCTTATTATATAAATAAGTTTTCCACTGTAACATGGTGAATGCGTGCAGAGGCCCTTATTTATAGTTTTGTCAGCTTTATACAAAAGGAATATTAAAGCTGTCTAACTCTTGAATGACGGTTAAATCCATTTCGGCCTTGTGCAATGATATGTTCTCAACGAGTATTAAGTCGTATTACTAGAATCCTAAAACGGCACTTAAACATCAAGTAGTCGACTTTTAAGCAATTTGAGATGCGAAATGACTGAAGAGCAAACAAAAAAACTGGTCGATTCTGCTGGTTGCAGCAGGAGCTCTGGCCAAAAAGCTATGGTTATTTTAAAGTACTCTTAATCCGATTAATTATTAAATAATTGGAATAGGAATATGTGAGTTCTCATTTATGCCTTTCACTTACCACAACTAATATTTATTGGTTTTTCTATTCGTTAATGTCAAGATTTTAATATAGTGTCTTTGCTTGTAGTTTTGAATCAGAAAAAAACAAAGCTGACTCTTACAGAAACACTCATGGCTTTTTTTATAATTTTTAATGATCAGTAAAATATTGGGAAAGTTTGTTTGGAAGGAAAAACGGCCAAATGAGCACTCTCACGACACGCTAAGACTGCCTTCGTTTTTTATTCTGTAAATTACTACCATATTAAACTACACGTATTAGCCTTGTGGGAATTTAAAAACAGAAGACCGAGATAAGAAAACTAGGAGGATGGGCGCTTTATTCATAGAGGATGGTTTTCTATGAAAAGGAATTATAGTAATCATTATCATATCATATGAATTGCCATAAGGAAATCAGCTTCATAGATGCTCTTCACCAATAGATGTAACAGACAAGCAACATTTATGCTTTCTTAAACCTGCTTCGAAATGCCAGACCATTAAAATTATAGTTAATACCCCCGAAGAAGATCACGAAAACTCTTAGTATACAAACATCTTTATAACTAGCCTATGAATACCAGTCTGCATCAAATCATAGGAGAAACGAAAAATCAACATGAAACATGAAGAATTTTTCATTAAAAACTGCGTGTAGCACAATATTGGATGAACCACAGTGATACGCAAGGTCGAATCAGGTACGTGATCATTTTAGGCCCATCAAGCCCATCATCTATCCTGAGTTGGAAAATTGTTAGCAGTGAAATCTTGGTGAGATAAACAGCACTGACTTCGTAGAGAGCGGTCAATTCAAATCACTGTATAGAGCAAGCTCGCATTTAACCACCTTCACGATGTCATGTTGAAAACGAATGCGTTGGCGCATCCGGCAACAGGGATTGAAGTATACCAAATCTTATAAAAGGATTCATCTAACGTACTTTCATCATCTTCAGAACGTATTAGCTATAAAAGAGGTGGAATTCATAAATGATGTCAGTTGTATCGTAGATTTTTGAGGAACTAAATATAGTCTTTTGAGGAACTATATTGAGGTTGGTCAAATGATTGCTTATTTGTTTTGCTCAATTGCTCAGTCAATTGCTTCACAGCTTAAACTGCACAGTTATATTATTTACCACACGAGCTGATAAGATACGTAATGTGTAGAAAACGGATATAATGTCCCACTTGTAATGTAATAGCCCTTGGTACAACAACTGTATCCGGAGTATTTCCTAATTAAATGGAATGTCCATCCGAAATCGGATGAGTGACATGTGAAATTTTTAAACTAGTAAAACTCGTACTTTACGGCGGTCGGTCAATGTAAGTCATTGTAGAAACCAATTTCGCACATAATCGCCATGATTTGTGAAGTCGAGTTCATCCTAGAAATAGAAATACTCAAGATTATGCATAGCCAGGCTTTGACTCTTTTAGATTTTTTTACGCACTTTCATAATTAGATGTTTCGACCTATCAGTATAAATCAGTAGAAAAATCAGTAGAATGCCGGAATACTCGCTAAGTGTAGATTTCTTCGAATCGGTTACTACTTGTTCACATATAATTTTCTTATATTTTGAAAAACTTATTATTAAAGAAAGAAAGTATGAAAATATAAGCAGTAAAGTAACTGAGTTCTCATGTATAGCATTAATAACAGAAGTGTATATACGTTCCTCATACTTATTCCAAACCGTAAATTTTACTTTGAAAAAAAGTCCAGATTCTCCCTTTCGATGTTCGATTTGGGAAAGAAAGCACGAGAAGCGTTACAGCTTCAAGACTGAATAAAATAAATAATGATTTCCCTTAAAATTTGTCGCCACAAAACGCATGAATTATTGGTAGGTCTTGTTACAACACTCTATCTAGAAAACAAAAATATTCTTATTGGAGAACATCGCACCATGGTTTTTCTATACTTGACCACTATTTGCAGAAAAATTATTATTCTATTAGCTTCGTCAAAATGAAAGCTATGTTGTTGGCGATTGTCAACCAGATAGTGCTACTGTTTCGTATGAATGTGTAGAACAAATAAACTATATGTTAATATAGGAATAGACGACAGTTATCAGAATGGGCTACCAGCAAATACTTGCAATACAATTTTGGGGAACTGTAACTTCATACTTCGCTATAGAAGATGATATGTCGTTAAATTGTGGTAAGAAGAACATCCGCAGCAGAAAACGAAATTTCCTACCACGATTAGGTAAATGATGCCAATCTGCTCCCCAAAAAGTATAGAAAAAGCAGTGATGGCGTCGAAGACTGAGCGCAGTGGCAAAAAGATAGGACTGCAAGTAAGTTGAAAGAAAAATCATATAATGAGAAAACATGTTTGTTTGATGCTTGAACAGTAATTTGTAAAACATAATTAGCAAACACAAGATCAATTAGGACGTCGTGGATTTAAGCTCCAGAATCTAACAAGTGTTTATAACCAGAAAGACGTATGTTTAAGTTCCTCATATTACGAAAACAGTGAACCGCATGTGGCTGAAGACAAAATGGAACACACACGGATGTAAAGTCTCTTCTTGTCGATTTCCTCTATGAATAACTTTCAAGGAGCCCTATTTACAACCGATGAAAAAGTAAGAAATCATGAAATTTGTCTCGCGCATGTCAATATGTGGAAAGCATCGAAATACTATCTAACTACGATCATGAGAAAACTAAGTGTGAGTATTCCTATACCTTCGTAATACAAAAAGACGTATCATCTAAGCACACAGATAATTTATATTTGTGATCTGCCAACATTCAGAATTCAACTATTCAGTCTCTAAGTACTCATGCCTGCTATTATAATGGGTGAAGGAGCTTGTGTCAAAATGCACTTCTATCTTATTCGGGAAACTC
This sequence comes from Dictyocaulus viviparus, assembly GCA_000816705.1. Taxonomy (NCBI): domain Eukaryota; kingdom Metazoa; phylum Nematoda; class Chromadorea; order Rhabditida; family Metastrongylidae; genus Dictyocaulus; species Dictyocaulus viviparus. The sequence continues at coordinate 388,583 of KN716168.1, forward strand.
TGCTAATTTAGTCCACCACATCTCGGTAACATTAACAGTTATTGCCCTGTAAGAAATATACCACAGTGAATCTACTTTTTATAATCCTCCACAAACAATATTAGTTTTCGAGGTTCCGCCTTAGTGTTATGTATGTGGAATTTCTGTAAAATTGCGAAATTACCTTTGATTAGCACTTGGTCAGCAAATGAATTGTCAAATTCTCACGCTTGTAGTTCAAAGTATTATAATGATAATTCTATGTTCGTGGCATATGTTTTACCACTGGTCTATTTATGATATCTATCGGTGCGTTTAAGCATCTTGATGAGATTTTTTTACTATGCAGATCGACAATGTTCCTTACACGTAGTGAATATGATCGAGGTGTAAATACCTTTTCGCCAGAGGGACGTCTCTTCCAAGTTGAATACGCGATCGAGGCTGTTAAGGTAATGCATTTATGTCAAATATTGGTTATTTAGGCGTAGACTTTGTCGTATTTTTCCGCATTCACATCGGTATTGTTTGTTTCATTCAATTTATTGAATAGCTTGGGTCAACCAGCATCGGCATACGAACGAAGGAAGGAGTACTTTTGGCTGCTGAAAAGAGATCAACATCAAAGCTTATGGTGAATGATGCAATAGAAAAGATTAGCAAAGTTGACGAACATGTAGGTTAGTGTCACTGTCAATATCTAGTTTGTTCGTTTCAATCCTATTAATGAGATTTCTTGATTAGTCACCTTTTCATGAATTATGTAAATTTTTTCCATGCAAAATAAGACCAAAAATGACGTTGTGTCAGGGATATGTTTTCGAAGAAATCAGTGTCGTTTTACACTGCAGTATTTGTGTGATATAAGGTTTATTCTAGAAGTGGTTAAAGTATGGTTGTAAGGGGTAACCTTTATTACTAAATTAGGAAATATCAGAAATGTATTTGAGAATTTTTGGTGTTTTGACGCGTAGCGAAGTAGTGGAAGTGTCATAGTGATACCCAGGCTCGAACAGCTTCGCAGCTACTTTCCAGGCCTGCTATGCTGGACAATATTGACTCGTTCAAGAGTGATCAACTAAAGTTACTGTATTAGCCAGGCTCGTATTCAACCACCTTCGTGATATCACGTTGAACACGAATGCGTAAGCGCATCGCTCATCAGAGATTGTACAACATCAAAGCTTGACTTATATAATTGAGGAATCGGAGGCGTAGCAGATTAATAGCAGATTAGCCATATCTTGAAGATGGAATCATTTCGATCTACAAAATGTTATGGAAGTAATATGGCTGTAATAGTAGGCATAAGTTAATACGCTGGTGAATAGAATTTTGAGTAGCATAAAACCCTGATCTTGGTTTTTTAGTATGTAGGTTTGACTATAAAAAGACAATATGTCAGATTCTTATCATTTTCTAAATTTTAACCGCGGAAATTCTTTTCTAAATTGAAGTTTTCAGCCTGGTATTACTTTCAGTGCTTTCCTTAGAATTCAACAGTATCAGTTTTGATTAATGTATTTTAGGCATTACTTTCGCTGGTTTAATTGCTGACTCACGCACACTGGTGGAACGTGCGCAAATAGAGGCGCAGAATTTCTGGTTTACTTATAACCGAAAGATTCGTATCGAAGATGTTACGCAATCAGTCGCTAATCTTGCGTTGCAGTTTGGAGACGATGATGTAAAAGTAAGCGTTATTTTTCAAGTAATTTTTGTGTCTTTTGAATGCTTGCAACTGCATTCCATACATGTTTTCCTTGTTTATTCTTATGTCTCACTACATTGAGTGTATAATGCCTATGTCGTGTTTCATGCATCTATGTCACGGCCGTTTGGTGTTGCAATGCTGTTCGCCGGAGTAGATCAAGATGGTGCGAAACTTTTTCATTTGGACCCATCAGGCACGTTTATTGATTGCAAAGCGAAGGTAACTAAGATAATGCAATACTCGAGTTAATTATCTTTATTTCTTCAAGACTACAACTCTGTAACTAGTGAGTTTATGCTGTGTATTTAGTCTATCGGCGCTGCAAGTGATGGTGCTGAACAAAATCTTAAGGAGCAGTATCATGATGTACGAACATTTTATTCATATAGTATCTACTAACCTTTTATTTACTTGAAACAATTTACATTCGTTACAAGTAAAGACTTGCTCAGAATATGACGCTGAAAGAAGCGTTGAAGGTTGCGTTGGCTATTTTGAAGCAGGTTATGGAAGAGAAATTAAATAGTGCTAATGTGGAAGTTGTTGTTATAAAGCCTATAAAAGATTCCAAAGGTATGTAGTGCTGATAGCTATTATTATTTTCTATGATTCTTTTGAGATGTGAGACGTAATCATTTTTTATTCAGTGCGTAATAGATTTCGTTATTACATTAACAGCGATTATTACTCATTGCTGCACATTAGTACTTGCTCTTAAGGCTTTTTGCTGTGTGCAGCATCCTACACACCAAAAAGAGAAAAAAAGAGATTCGCGCATCGAAAAAACTTTTTCAGACTTCCTATATTTCACATAAATAGTTGGAACTAACAAATACGTTGATGAAAAAACCTTACTATTTCTAGTGCTACAATTTGTTTTCAGCAACTGAGTTTGAACTGTTTTTCAAGGTCGTCAAATTGGAACTTTCGAGCGCATTTCAAACAAAGATTTGGATGTGGTTATTTCAAATTTATGAACTTTGTAATACTTGTGCACTGGCTCAGCTTTGGTGTAAGAGTCGTGAAAATGTTTACGCATCAATCGTATCCTCCATAATGTATGTCTTTGTTTCAATTTTATCAGATAAATTGTTGATGGCCCTTCTTTATTACTCGCATACATTGCAGTGAAATGCAAATATTGTTCTAGAGAGCTATACTTTAATGACTTTTTCAAGCAAGATAAAAGTTCTTAAAGAAAAGCTTAGTTTCTACCGAAGTGTCGAGTACAGTTCTCATTGTTTTTGTATCATTAAGTGAAAATTCTACCATCAATCGTGCTATAGAAGTGGAAGGTAGTTTACAGGGCTCATCATTCATCCAGTTCGTAAGAACAATGTGATTTCTACTAAACATTCATTGCGATTTGTTGAGTCTCATATTTTCTTCTTTTGTATCAAATATCAAAGAATTCTAGGATTGGATATTATTTCACATCGGCATAAGATAAGATAATTTTTGGCGTTGATCAATCCCTTGTGGTGGGATGCGCCCCC
>KN716168.1:408041-439044 GCA_000816705.1 Dictyocaulus viviparus
ATGCGCATGGATGATGACCGGTGGACACGAGCTGTAAGTGATTGGATTCCACTGGACATCAAACGCACTGCAGGAAGACCACCAGCCCGCTGGTCTGACCTCTTCAGCAAGGCCCTAGAAAGGGATTATGATGCCCAACGAATCACTAGAGCAAAAAGAACTCACTGGACTACCCTCGCGTGCGATAGTGAAAAATGGAAGTTTTACTGGCGTCCGCTCGACTTAGTCAATGATCAACGGTAATCAAGGTAATCTAGTTAATAGCAATAGTAGAAGTTTATCCACAACTACTTAGATCATTATGGAAAACATAGAAGACAGATCTCAAACATAGAAGCTTTTGCAAAAGTTGCTACGATAAACTTAAGATGTCATCTGTAGAAACATTGTCACCTATATATCCCTAATAATGCCGAGTTAAATGTAAATCTCGAACTTCAGGCGAAAATCGAACCTATGTCTCACGGTATCCAGTCTGGTGAGCTGCCTATTGCATTACCTAAAAAAAAACTTGGAACCACTATTAACAAGGTGCACCCATTTTCTGAAATACTCCAAATATGATGATTGTTCATTTTCCTCACCCTTCGTTCTTTATCCTCATGGTTTATTTCATCAAAAAAAGTTTTTTTTTTCTGGGTTCAGTGTGGTATTTGAAATTTTTTTCTTCTATTTGCACATCTAACTGATGAAAAATTGTAGCAAATTCTCCTACTTTGTCACTGGTTGTTATTCTAATTGTTCTAGAGTTTATAAACTTCCTCTTCCACATGCGAAATTTCTATTGGTGTGTCAAGTTAAGGGAAAATTTAATTTTCATTATGTAGTAATTGATTGGGCCGCAGTCGTGCAGTGGTGAGGTGCAACAGTGACACGCAGGCCCAAATCAATTCAAATCAGTTCAGTTCTCCTAGGCATACCAAGCCCGCCATCTCCTTGGGGTCTGTAAATCGGTACCAGAGACATTTCTATAAGATAACTAGTACTTGATTGGTTAAAGAATGGTCAACTGAAGTCCCTGTAATGACCAAGGTCGCATTCGACTGAATTCACGATATCACGTTGAACACGAGTGCGTAGGCCCATCTTTCCACAAGAGATTAATCAACGCCAAAGCATATCTAGTGTTATATAGTGAGTGAGAGTTTCAAAAGCTTCTCCCAAGAATAGAGGAAAAATAAGGTTAGTATCGGTAATAGGCTTTTGTTGTCCGCAGTACTCATGGAAATAAAAATCAAAGTCTCTCGTTATATAGGAGCACATCGTGAAGCTCATATGTTACAAGCAACATTGTGCAATTTCATCTATAGAATGAATCGGAATGGCGAGAACTCCATACCCATTTTCAAGAAGTTCATTTTCTAAAATAAATATAGCAATGTTGCTATATTTATTTTAGCAGTATTGCTATATTTTTCTTACGTATCTTATCTTATCTTATTTATTTATCTTATGCTATCCTATCTTTATTTTACCTCCAAAAATAACAAACCTTTGATTTTCCTTGCTCGTTTAAACCTGATTCTCTATTTTTATTTCTTTAAGAGAAGTTTTTCCTGGGTTTAGTGAATGTTTATTGAGGCGCTTTACTTATTACGCTATCAAATCCACTCTGCAAGATTGATTTAATTTCAGATCGACCAGAGTCAGAAATCAGCAAAGTACCACTCACTATTCTACTTTTACACATCTCCAGTTTTGCAAGCGTCCTGTTTCGCTTGCATCAAAAAGCAGTATATAGTAGCTGAAACGTAATGCGGAGTACTTGTGGACTAGCCTCCGGTGTTATCGCATATTTTGAGATTTCGGTTCCTTTTTATAAAATTTTCATAAAAGCTTCTTAAACAGTGGCGATCTTAGTGGATGACTTGTCGCGCTATGACAATATTTCTTCTTAGCGACAGGGATTCTTTAACTAGCTGAAGGTATTCTGCTGATAGGTACTGGTTTTGAGAGCTTCCGAGATCGATTATCCATAAACCTCGGCATTTGTTAATCTAATATCTTGATCGTAATATTGTCCAGTAATACTCGAGATTGGTGCATTGTACTGTATTGAAGATACAATACAAAAGAAAACAGGTCAATGTTCCGGAAGAATTGCCTTGTTCAGAACCAAAGAATTCTGTGTTACTTATGCGATTCATTCAACCAAGCGTCCGTAATCCTTTCATTCTACCATTAAGACCAATATTGATTCATTCTCCCATTAAAGAAAGACCATTTAAGCTTAAATATATGCAGATACTGTATAAAATCGTAAATCAAACTTTTCGTTATCAAATGGCTGAATAAGAAAAAGTTGAAGATATACTAATTCCAAGGATTGAAAGTTAATGCCCAATTAGTGATCAATAGATATACAACGCTAGCATCTATGCTGCGTGTTTCTGAAGGCGTTGCAGTATAAAACACCATATTCAAACCAAGCATATTGTCGTTGGCATTGAGTAAATCGTCCAACTCGTCCGATGTATGACCGATAACGTAAGCATGGATTAGGCTCAAATTTAGTTAATTATTTGTGTGTAATAGCTCTTGTATGTAACACATTAGTCAATTCATCGACAAAAATAGATTTAACATGTGCGGCCGACACTTCTGCTAAGAACGGCACAATATTTGTTATTAGAATCTGACAGCAGCATTTAAAGTAGGAATGAATCTCACATCGTTAGCCGTCCACATTCCGGTAACAACAGTCATCGTTTTGATATCACATGAGATTTATTTTGTTGATTCTTCATGTATTTTTATGAGGCAGGCAGGTTAAAAAAAGTCATGATACTGGTTAGAAAATTGTGTAGTACCCCTGCCAAATATGTGACATTCAATATAAGTGACTAATGTGAGAACAAGAACAGACGTTCCTCTAGTTTACAAGAGTGATTTCAGTCGTGTTAATTACTAGTGTGAGCAGAACAAATGGTCCATTTTTCATTAATTAGCTTCATGGCTATACTGTTTCATATTCTTAGTTACGGGTTGTTATATATATATATATATATATATATATATGCACATGTTGATGAAACGAAATATATTACAAAGCTAAGACTGCAGTGACTCATATTACTCACAATAGTACGGTTCACCAGTTCCTCTACTGTACTGTTAACACTGTTGACTCGAGTATATTAATAATAAAAATTGTTCACAGATATGCAAACAGAGAGATAGACTACAATCCTTTAGGCGTATTTGATTCTGGCTTTTGTAAGAGCGTGTCACGATTTGGAGGAATGCTGAAACAATGACGTCACAAAACAGTACATAATTAAGTAATTTTTTAACCAACTTCTCTTCGTCAACATCTTTTAGGTGTCTCCTACTAAGTACTGAAGGTGTTGCCAATGCTGTGCTGGACTGCTTCAATACCACATTTTAGCATTAATACAATATATTAAATCTTGGAATCTACAGAACATTATATGCCACTTTTCTCTCTGTTATTCTTTAGATCAAGTGTCATATACAAAGACTAAACTCACCAGCGTGCGCCCTAAGACATTCCTAAAATTATTCGGTGTTGATGGAACACAACCGAGCATAGCATTCGTTCTATCGTTTAAAAGTGATGGTCCAAATGTATGAAAGATAGGTGATGTGCCAACTGCACAAGGGACCGCTGCTCGTTGTTGCTTCCGATACATCTCAATTACTACGTGACAAAATATTCATGCTTTCATTATTCCTAACACGAAGCTAAGACAGACCACGAGCGTCTCTCGCACGTTCAGCCTCCATCATCTGCAACGTATCTTGCAGTTCACTGTTCTTTTTAGTCAAGTCATCAAGCTTTTTTTTGTAGCCCGAAAGCGTTACTGTAATAAGGTGTTAGTAAATAAATCTAGGAAACCGAAACTTCTACTAACCTGTCATGTCATCAATAAGAGATTCCTTCATTTTCAAGTCAGCAGCCATTTCATGCTTACTTTCTTCCAAGCTTCTTTGATTTAGACCAGAAAATTCACCCTCAAAGTATTTAATCTATTAGGACTGCCCCACAAACATTTTCTAGAATAATATTAGTCTGTACCAACCTTTAGATACTTGAAAATGACATGGTTAGCTTTTTTCAAGTCCTTCTTTAGTTTATCTAGAGCAACAATAAGATCTTCTTTGTCATTCTTCAAACGGCAAGATAAGGATTCGGAGTCTCGCAACTGGAACCTTTCTTATAATCCAAGAGAAGGAACGTGCTATGCTAACAAGAGCAGATTGGTATAAATATTCTTAAAACGTTAAAGAAATACGTATCAAACTTGTAACTCAACGCATGAATGAATTCAAATCCTACAAATCAAAAGATTTCAGTAAACAAACTTTATCTACAAGCTCGTCACACTCCTCTTCACATTGACCCAACTCCTCTTCAAGTTCACGAGCCTTTTTCTCCGCCTCAGACAATTGTTTCTTAAGTTGCTCAATAGTGTTTAAAGCTGAATCACGTTCGTCACGTTCCAACTAAAATACAAGCTTGACACTTATTTTTCCACACGATCTGATAGGGTTAGTCAACCTGTAAATCTTGCTCAAATTCCTCCCTACGCAAAGTCTCCTCAGCAGCACGATTTTTTGCATCCTGTAACATTTGCCTAAGTTCTGCAGTGCTTTGTTCAGATGTAACGCGAAATTCTTGTAGTTCTTCCACGATTTGTTTAAGTTCCTCACGTTCGTGTTCGGCGTGTTCCTTCTGCTTTTTTATTATGTCCACTTGTTTCTTAAAAAAGACCATAGAATACCACAAACTTTGACTCAATGAGTTCCTAGATTTGTAAGTACCTGTAAGGATCGCATATTGTTTATTACATGGCATAATAATTCTTTATCTCGAACTGCTTTCAATTCTATTGGCATGCGAACTGTATACATATCAATAATATGAACCATTTCAAATCTAAAAAAAAATAAATTTTGATACTCTCTATCTATTTAATTGGAGTTATCATCAATCGGAAGAGAAACTTTTAGAAATTTGAATAGTTGATTTTTCGGCAATTTCGAACACACAAAATGAGCCATACTTACGTGCACACAGACAAGTCTTGACTTAATGTGCAAGTCAGTTGCACAGGAAAAGAAATTCCACTTCTTTCTTTAAGTAGACGAACAATCCTAGCAGGAAAATCATCAAAATCAACATTCAAATTCCATGCTTTGGCAAGATTCTGAATAAAAGAATCCCTTTTAATATCTCAGATGTTGTAACGTGGGTTCCAATATAGACACAGTTTTTTCTGTTTCTACAAAATTGCCCGGAATTGTTTTCTTCAAAGTTAGACTTATTGGCGATGTAGGTCTAAGAAGAAATAGATATAAACCTGGTATTTTGTTCTAGTAATGCCGTCTCCATAAAGGAATTCAAAATCATCCGGTCTGCTGATTTCCACACGATATTCCTAAAGAGCAAGAGCTACAATATGTATGAAAAATTTTAAAACGGTTAGTATCAGGTGGAACACTAGACAACATAATAGCAACTTACTTTCTCTCCATTATCAAGTCTTCTTTCAACAATTTTAAGCATAATTTCAACTACTGAGGATCTGTAAAACACATTTCGAATTAGTCAAAGAAGTACCATATCATTGCGACACAGCATGCAAGTGACAAAAAATTTTAGAAACATTCTGAAACTGATACATCACTTACGTATATTCAGGACCACTTTTATTCGGCTGTAATAGAGTAACTTGAAGCAATCCAAGAAAAAGTTGGCATGGACCTTCACTAGATGTTGCCATTAATGAATAAAACTAAATTCTGGTATTTACACCCAAGGATTTCAAAGTATGATGAGATATTGATCACGTTAGTAGATAGAAATTAACACAATGGTATGTTCGAGAATAATTCCTCGCAAGAACTAATCTATTTATTGTGAAAACAATAAAAATTTCAAGGTTGGATGCAACGAAAAGAACAAATTTTATAGGATAGGAGATCAAAATTTTAAAAAGTAGTAAAGAGCAAGCCTTCATAAAGTGCAACTTAGTTCCACAGACATTCATAAAAACAAAAATTTGCTGTTTACTTTGCGTAGTAATTATGAATTTGACGAATACAACATAACATTAAAATGTAGTGCCCTCTACAACAAAAACCAAATGTCATAATCAACCATATAGTGATGATTAGTGCAAGTTATAAATCTTTAGCAGCAAAATGTTTAAAAAAACGACGACGAATTCCTACCAAAATATCACCACGACCACACAGTTTATTAAAAATGCCTCGACGAATCAAACGAAAAGGAAACAGGGCAAATTACAAATAAACAATAAGAAACAGGTTTTCAGGGAAATCTTTAGAGGGAAGGAGAATGAACGCAATAAATGTCAACTTCCATGAGAAACAATTTCAGAGCGTGGCTGAACAATAATCCGAGATGACACAGTTCCTTGTCTTAAAGCAGCATTCATAGAAAAACAATTACCACCTAGCTAACCAACCTTCTCCGATCGCCAGTCACATTCCTTCCGAGAAGAAAGCGTACAATGATTGCCCAGCAAATGGTTACAAATTGTTGTACATAATGGTAATTATACTACTGCTATCCGATTTCTTGGAAATAAACAGCAAAGGTGAAAATATAAACAACAACACTGACAACTATTGAAAACCGGAAGAAGTTTTGGTACAACTCAATCTATCCAGGAAATTTGAATAACACATTCTTCCACTCTCCTTCCAAACGAAGTGATCATTCTAATGAACTGCACTGCCATCAAGTAGTTCAATAACAAGTATTCCTGTGAAAAACTGTTTTAATGAAATGTAATAGTGCATATTCACTGAACAAATCAGATTATATTTTTCGCTTCTTCAAACCATATGCTAATAATTTATGACATTGGTTGAGTCATATTTGCCCCATATATCATTAATAAAACATATTGGTTCACATGAAAAATGAAGTTTGCATGACGAAAATCTACATTAGAACATCTGTAAATTTCACCAATCGAATGACTAGAACCTTCCCCGTCATCTCCATATCTATTTTTATCTTTAGATGGCATAAATCACTACGCACTATTAGCCATTTCTGCCTCTCGCATAAATGATGCAAATTCTACACAGTCTCACATGAAATTAATATTTCTTGCATTTGACAAAAATAAAGATGGATCGCGTAACTCAATAGTAGTGATACGTGTGTCCGAGCCTATCAGACAAATAAGCCTTACATTCTTGCCTATTAGCAAATTGCCTGGGAAAAATATGAGGATAAGCAGCATTAACTTATTAAATGTATCATTCTCTAGTCGTCTCAAGCTAATGTATAAACCACTCGTATCCAATCACTTCCGCGAAATCACGTCGAGTGCGTCCCAACGGAAAAGATAACCACGATGTAGCGAAATTTCATGGAAACCATTAAAAAAAAGATAGTTTACAAATGTGACGAAATTATAAAGAAGGTCGACAAACAAAAAATTGTTGGGCAAAATCCAATCAGGCAATAGGAGAAACACACGTCCATATTTTAAAAAAATTCATGGTAAAATTAAGTTTGAAATAGGATACATGAACTATTTAAAATAAATCAGATCGACATGCACAAATAGTCGAACTTTATCCAAAAACAATGGAATAGAGCGTAACCTCTCGATTTCCCGTGGTGAAAGAGAAACGAACACAGACCATGGATAATGAACAATAAAAATAGCTCAAACCCTAAAACATAAACAATATGTGCATACATCTAAAATGAATAGTAAAAGAGCATTACATTTGAAAATGATGAACAATTAAACAACTATCTTACATAAAACATAAGCTGAAGGATAATTTCTAGTGCGTTTATCAGAAATAAAAATGAAAAAACAATAACTCTACTACCAAAGCAAGAAATTATTTCAAAAAATATTTTTTACACTATATTGTAATATTTCATTGCACATGGAAAAAATACTGACTCTTTGTCTCAATATATATATCAAGAGGGGAGCTACAACAGTGCATTTTGTGGACAAATCTTGATTAGCTAGCTTTCTTTTTACCCTTCTTTAAAGTGCTCTCTGACTCGTCTACAGGCTCTGATTCCTGAATAAGAAGTCTATCTGAGACTGAACAAGAAATACGTAATTGAAGTTAGTTTTTGCATACAGATATGTCTTCCGTTTTGTTTTTTCTAACCTTTTGTTGAGGTAGAAAACGCTTGGAATCGGATTTCGTTTTACGTCCAGCATTCTCTCTGGAACTAGTATTTAACAACTATTCAATTAGTGCTGAAGTATTTATTTTGATGCGATGAACTCACTTGAATCGCCCTACATGGAAGCTAGTAAAATTCCATAGTTGGAATAATTGAAGAAAGAGAACAACAAGTAAGCAATTCAGACTAAAAAAATGAATCCGAATCTTTCATTCATTAGATCTACTTTTTTGAGAATAACATTGAAGATATTTACTAACCGAACATAAGTAGTATTGTAGTTTCCAGCTTCTATATCTATATAAGCAGATTCAGATTGACGTAGACCATACCAAAACGTCATAACTGTTAATACCGAAGAAGCGAGACGCACAATCAGGAAAACAAGATTCCATATATTGAACCTATAGATAACAATAAGAGAATGAAAGAACGAAACAAGAGAAATCAAAAAATCCAAAAACGATGAATTACCACACGCTAGCAGAATTGTATATTCTATTCAAGCACACATTTTTAAGTAGCACAAGCGACTCTACAGTATCTTATTTAGCCTACATCTGAAAGTATTATAGCGAACTATTTCTGTAATCCGAAGCGATAATCACGATGAATCTGATTAGATACGTTTTTTAGACTACTCCTAGAATTATTACTTAAAACAGTACATTCGTTTGAAGATTAAATGAATAACGAGTCATAGCTGTGCATTTCGGAAGAAAAAAACCCAGCACTTCCAGTATGTTGAAAATTTGCTACGTCTTTCGAAAGACTGGAAAATCACGGCATATCATATTCAATGTTTTCGCCCAACTTCTACATACATATACATGACGCTACTGTGTTAGTAATGAGAAATATGGCAAAAACTCATTAAGTTAATGCTTACGAAAACATAGAAGACTTAAGGGCACGCTGATTTTCGCCGAAACATGTTAGCATAAATAACAACCGAGTAAATAATGAAAGCTCCATTATTTACAAAGGTATTGATATTGTTTCACAATGAATAGCCACGCATTCAAATTTAATACTGAAAAATTCGGAGATGTATAAACTATAAACCTGTTTGGACAACCACACTATATTGTTTCCCGTGTTCCGAAAAAATAACTACAAGTATTAACTACACCTTTGAAAGGTACGAACTGTTATAGCACACTAAAAAGACTATACGTAATTTTGATTTAAAATCCTGGCGTATTATATTTTCATGTTTTTCTAAAGTTATAGATATCATAAATTCAACAGAATGGTGTGCTATTTTTTTCTTTTTGTAGTAAATTAAGACTCAAACACTTCTGCTACGTACTGAGAATCAAAGGACGTGGAATGCAGAGGATTAATTCTGTCATAAAGTTGTATATACGACTACATGTAAAATGAAAAGTATTTTATTACAACACTATGGTTCGCATGAACGTGAGTAATGTATTTTCGCACAAATCTTTGTGCACTATGACATAATAGCATATTATAAATAGAAGGCACTTTTTCATTTGTATTTTTTCTATTTGTTGTAATACTTTAAGTGCTAGAAGATATATACCGGAGAAAGTCAGTAATACCGTAATAGCAGCAACACCAATTGTTGCTCAAATATAGTCATGAAATATATTAAACATTGAATAATTCGAAGAGTTATATAATTTGCATACTAATTTATAGTTGTAGACTTAAAATATTCTGACAAACGTACCCATTCTTCGCCATATCTTTTTTTTCAAGAAAGTGAAGCAGTCGAGAAAAATGGAAAATAGTTTGCGATATATACTCAAGAGCTAGTAGCACTACGGCAAAGCGCATGAAGCTAAAACAAACTCTACTTAAAAGATACATAAATCTCCAAGGCTGTTACATTTCTTCTGAAAAATGGGAAAAAAATCACTTCATAATGTATGCAGCTGCGATAAAAGTAATGTATAACACTGAAAGAATTGTACGTTGTCTAATTTCGTCGGTTTTCATTTTTTGGAAATAAAATTCAGGAAACTGGTGAAACCAATATGAAATCTGAAAAAAAGAATCAAGTTGGAATTCAGCAAAGACTGACATAAGAAAACATACCTGAAGAACAGCAAACATTTTCATGTTAAGATTCATCCACCTATGTTCCTCAGGGTATCCTAACCATATTCTAAAACAAGCAAATAAATCCTAATATGAAACCAAGAACATTTGAACACGTAAATAATAAGCACCTTTTGATATCTGTGTAACTATGAATAAAGTCCATTATTACATAAGCAGCATGACATGATGAATATAACGCAAACAGCGCCATGTGGCCAGATTCCGTAAATTTAAAAGTCTTCATTTTAGACAGGCGAGCCTAGAAAGGTAACAAACAAGAATCAAATGCTTAGGGGATCTTCTGGAGTTATGTAGGGAGTAAGTGGATCTTCTGAGGAGTAAATACGACCTAAATACTGCTATGACATGATCTAGTAAATATGCTAGCGACTTTTTATGGCACATCTTTACAGAACAGCACAAAGAATTTTCCTAAGATACTTTTAGTAACCAACAGTATCTACACAACAGAACAATAACTATCCATATAACTGAATTGATCGTTTTTAAACTAAATTATGAGAAAGAAAAGTTAGTTTTCATCTTCTTTTCATTAGCATGAATAAATTTACGAACAGAATAAAGCAACCAGATTACTCATCAGAATAAATTGGAGGGAATTTTTTAGTTATAATAGTAATACAGAATTAGCGTAACCTACACACATATAGGCATGTTTGAAAAAATGGTAAAGTGGTAATGGTAAAGCAATGGTAAAGCACTAACAAGAAAGCTATCTGAGAAACATAAGTAGACACCACTAAGAAAGGCCAAATAGGATGAATAAAGAGGAATAAAAAATACATTATATTTCATACAAATATGCCCATATCAGTACACTTTTTAAAAGGCTACAATTATTATAAACAATTATTAATATATTATTATACAAATTATTATTATTATTACAAACCTTACGCTGCAATTTATCAAGAATATACTCTTGAATAACAGCATGTACCACAACCCATGCCACAGTATAGAACATTACAATGAACACATCAGCTGGTCCATTTTGATATAAGGTTAGGCTAACGAGACCTAAAAGTCTTATAAGTCGTCATTTCACATAACTAAAAGTTGCTAGTAGTATATTCAATAACAAAAGTGTGCAGTTCGGACACCAAATATTGCCTCGTAATTCATAGAAAAATCTAAATTTAGATTGTTTAATAGCGTATCGTAACAGAATAACCAAATATCCTACTACGTTAGTAAACACGCACAACTAAGTCCACATATGTCCGAATAATAGATAAACTATCACTTCTTAGCATATCCAGTCATTTCATTTCTATACCTAAATTTTTGTGTTACATTGTTTATATAAACCTTGTTCAGATGTTGAATTCACAGTCTTGTTATATTGTGGAGCAACGAAAATAGAGCACATTGAAGCAGTGACCTATAAAAAGTAAATGGGTAATATGGTAATGGTAATGGTAGTATAATGGCATATTTATAGCATTATAGTAATGCTGAAAAAATAGATTACTATATAAGTTGCGATACTGAGTTTTTTAGTGAAATATAAGGTTATTTTTACCAAAATTATGAATTGAAACTAAACCTAAACTTCATACTTCGTTTGACTCATTTAATGTAAGTGGATTTAGCCGACGTTCCGTATACTCAAAGCCTATTCTATCATGAATTGAAAAGAAAATATGTATAAACATCATGAATCTATGTATAAACAAAACTTTAACAACCTACGGGAAACATAAGCCCGACGATAAGCACCATAAGAACGCAACTCATTATATCACCATGATTCTGGATTATAAATTCATGACTCAATACTGGCGGTGTACTTTTTTTGTGTCGTCCTCCAGCAGTAATGCGTCGTGTCTCTCCACCCATCTTAAAACAATTTCCAATGATCGGTATTTCTATCCAAAGAAAATTCTAAAATATAAAAACTGAGTGAGAAACATAATAGGTGCTACTATAACCAATGAGCAACAACATAAACAGGAGAAAAAATACAAACTAACTCCTACAGTATAGATCAGTACTTTATTTGTTATGAAATAAAATTTAAATGTTCCACATGGATTTAATAAACCACAGAACAAGACAACGATCACGGCACTACAGGTCAAGTGACGAACATTACGTGTAGTTTGAATACTGTAGTTCGCTGGTAACGAATTGGAACGTGGCGCAGCACGAGCGCGGTTTCTGACGTAGAAAAAATGGGATGATGTGGTTAGGCATACAGAACTTAGCGAATAGTCTATTGTTTCTTCAAAATGGTAGTGTCGTTTCACGTAGGCATTTGTTGCAATAATGGACATCTTAATGTGCTTTTTTTCCAAGTGATGAAGTTATCTAAAAACACGTTTTTCATGGCAAGTAAACAGTCGCTTTTGGCCCGCGATTCACCCCCTATCCTTCACCTTGGGTTGCGCCACATAGCCTCTCAACAAAACGGCTGAAAATTACTTGAGGAGAAAGTTCTGTGGACCTACTAAGAAAATGAAAAGAAGTCATACAAGCCATATTCAATTCAATAATTTATTACTATAATCCCAAATAATTTACGCAGTACACGTATTGTTGTTAGACATAAGCAAAGCTCAATACACTTACGAAGCCACTGCTGCAGATAAGTGTTTGAAGATACGCACCTTCCCAGTATAGGACTATACCAACATTCCACTACATTTTTCTGGTATTGTTCTCTGTGTAGAAAAAATTGTGGTTGTCGAAGTCATTTTCCTATGTCTAGACCCTGTTATCATTATCATTATCATACGGCTTGTAGAGCTGAAAGGCAAAGTTTCGACTATGCAGACATTTAATAGTTTACATTATGGCAATTTCTCACTAATTGCTTATTCTTCTCAGACCCATGTATTTACTTTTTCCCGCTATGCCCGTATATCGGCTCCATATTAGCTATTCGTCCCAGGCCTAATGCTATATTATATTTATTGCTATCTGTACATTTCA
Source organism: Dictyocaulus viviparus (assembly GCA_000816705.1). Classification (NCBI taxonomy): domain Eukaryota; kingdom Metazoa; phylum Nematoda; class Chromadorea; order Rhabditida; family Metastrongylidae; genus Dictyocaulus; species Dictyocaulus viviparus. The sequence continues at coordinate 421,237 of KN716168.1, forward strand.
ACAACTGCTCACTGAATACCGTCTCTGGTGCTTCCTTCAGATGTCGACATCGTGATGATTAGTCATCGGTCTCCTGTTAAGTGGACCCTATCGACACAAGACAATAATAAACTCTCCACCCTAAGCCCTTATTACACTTCTGATTTTCTTGCTGAACACACACTCCTGTTCAATGCCTGCTGTCCATACGACTCTCCATCCTCTTTTATTAATGTGCTAATTTCTCTATATTTACTAAAAGTTATACCAAGTATAAGATACTATCATTCAAGCTCAGGGTAGATCATACGGCTATGAAAACCCAGCAGAAATACCACTGTTCGACAATATGTGGATGAATAGATAGAGGGGATTCGTTATTTACTGAGAATATTCTCTATGACTATTATGGCAAAGCCTGATGTGTTATTATGTGTAGTCTGGATTGATGTTGAATGAACAACGTAGCAAATACCGTCCAATACGGATACGGCTTTTTTTCGAACATCGAAGCAAAAATGAAAGCAAACGCTGAGAATGTGAATGCTGTGCTCAACTTATCTGTGTGGATAATGATGTTCGCCGCATCTACAAACTATTATAATTAGAACCAAACACAAGGAACATCTAAAAATACACAAATTTACGCAATCATCATCTAATCTTATAATAATTCTCACAGTTTCAAAATAGCGACTACATTGAAGAAGCTCGTTTTAAATTTTTTTAAACATTTTACGTGTTTCTCAATAAAATAACACTCTTCTTTGAGAATGGAAATACAAATGTATTATTTTAGAGTTCTCATCAGACAATAAACATAAGTATACAAGCATACCAAAATAAGAGCTAGTTTTTACTTACAATTAACGTATGGCCCAGCTTCCTACCTACAAGGCTAAGCGACAGATTTCCCTATTGAACGAATCTTCTATATTATTACGTACGAACAAAGTATCCATCCCCCCAATCTCTCTTCCACTTATATTTCCTAGGAACACAAGCTACTTCAATCTTCTTACGTTGATCTTTGATTCCTAAATTCATTGTTGCAGTCGTTCTCATCAAATTCATCTTTCAAAGAAACATATACCAGAATCCTCACTTCCAGCGCCTTTATTGCCACATCTACCTTTCTGAATGAAAAGTTGCTCAAACAGCAGATTAGATAAAAGCAAGGTCTTGACCATCTGAATACTACTGGGCTCAGTGGCAGGACCTGTTGAATCCTTGCGTCCTTTAAATCATACTTAACAAACATCAGAAAAAGAACAAATAAACTTAAGCATTGGTCAAACCCTGTTGCAGAATGCACCTACGCAGTCGCGTTCATCGTAATATCGTGTAGATGATTGAATGCGAGCCTGGTCTTTAAATTGATTGGAATTGGTCACGTTTTATTAAGTTAGTGCTATTTATCTTATCCAGGTCCTTCCGGTGCTAATTTACCGGACCCAGAGGAATGGTAGTTTGGTAGAGTTGAGGTGTGCCAGCAGACCCATTGCACCTGCAGAATGAGTACTTGCTTGTATTTTCGTTTTCATAAAACATATTGAATACGTAGTTTTGAGCATTGAAAGGTTTACACTGAAAATCCATTGCAACACAATGACGGAGCCACGACGTTTGTGAACAACCCAAAACTATGGCACTTTCTATCACTATCAAAACTCAGAAGATTCTCATACAATGTGTAGATTAGTGTACACATTTATAACAACATTACTCCTTATATTACCAACACAAGCAAACATCAAAAAAAAAGAACAAAGAAAAGATAGATTATGAAGAAAGAAAAATTATTGGTCAGCTGAAACGCAAATCTTGTGGTATCACCACAAAATCACTCTGATACGTGAGAAAATACAAAGTACCAGGGTAATAAAAATTAAGAACACGTTTACAATTAGAAAGAACAAAGAATATTAGGATAGATTCATCAAGTTTTCTCACTCATCTTAACGGGTTTTAAAGCATACATCTTGACTTTGTACATACCAGAAGGGAAACCTGTTTGCATACTTTGCGCTACTACTTTAAGACCTGCTCTTTCAAAAAGCTGAAGGAGGAGTGATTCTGGTCTGGTCCAACTGCTATCTTCACAGTCAAACTCGGATTCTTCCTGCGCAGAAAGATTATCCTTGAATACTATGACACCATCGTCTGTGAGCCCATCCTTGCAAAAACACAATCAGACATGAGAGATATCAAAATATATGCTGCATTTACTATTACAACAAACTATTTTATATTAATATTTACTACAAACTTACTGCACAACGAGACAAAAAATTGACCATATCAGTATCTGTGAGATGACCAGAACACCACTGGATCCAAATCATATCAAAGTAACTTGTATCGGGATGGAAATCCTGCATCCCAACTTGAACTCTTACAACACGGCGGTCATCACCTGCAATTTACGAATTATAGAGGAATTGTTTCAAGCAAGCAAAAAGCCTCACCAACATACGAAACACTTTTTTCAAGTAATTCTGCAACAGGTTCTACCATTACTACATTTTTGAATATGGGCAACAGCAAATGTCGGGTAACACGCCCAATACCTGCTCCGCAATCGGCAACTCGACCCGTATGAACTAATAATTTCTGTTGGAAAAAAAAACATGTTTTTAAAATCATTTTTTTTTGGAAAAATAAACTTATAGTAAATACATGACTAAAAACAAAAAGCATGAAATCTTTATATTTCAATAACAATTTTGCACAATATGATTTCCATATCATATTTGGTTGGCCATATGATGACTGTGATACTTTAACCAATGAATAGACCGAAATTATATTTGCAGCAACCTAATATATCAAAGATATAAGCTGCAGATAATTGCCATTAAAAGCACAAAAATGTTGGGTGCAAGGAAATATATGACTTCATAGGCACCCTATCACAATGTGTCGCTAACTCGACTTAGTATCAAGCACAATCAAAAAAAAAAAACACAAAGATTTCTTTAAATGGATAAATGTGAAAAAGTAAACTTGACGAAAATTACAAGTTGCACAGCTTATTCAGCCACATATTAAGAAGAATTAGAACTTCAATACAACCATATGAGATGATCAAAACTAAATGTCGCAGAAATTGCACCTTGGACTCTTTACTCAGAATAAGTTAGGAACGTCCAACCACTACCTACCTCATTCCTACTTACAGTTCGCTTTTTCTTAAAATCTATGTAAAATGAGACTAACATATGAAAACACAAAAGTCCCGACAAAATCATGCCTAAAACTTGATCTGTTTCTCATACCTTTGTTCTCAATTGATTTATAAATTTCTTTGAGCATCTAATATCTGGCGCATGTAAACTAGCAAATCCCCCAAGCATGCCTGCATGGTCCTTAGAGACGTTTGACCAAAACTCGTAGGCCTAAAAAATTTTATATGCTGAGTAGTCTGAATTTCATCAGAATAACTACTGGGATGTACTACCAAGTAGACATTGTTTAACATTAAAAAGTGATACCAATCGCAATGTTTTGAAATCGCACACTTCTAGACTAAGAAAAAAAGAAAACATTCTCCAAAGATATCGATTTGCCTAAAGGTCATGTCTATCAGTTATGAAATATATCAATTTCTGAATAAATTGACAGGCTAAATGGCATCATTTCAAGGGCAGATTTGCCTTCTATTTATCGGCACTGAAGAAAAACTATTATAGAAGTACGGTAAATGGGTAATAGTAGATTGAATCTTCTTTGTTCGACATCTTTAAAAAAAAATACGCAAAGCGTACTTACTTTTCTATAAAATTCCTCAGGATTTGCTGGATCTGATTTTGAATAAGTTGAAGCCATGCGAATAACTGATGAATATTGAGAAATAAAGCAACGATGAATATTGAAAAATGTAAAAAATCATGAAATATGAAGCACCAGACGATAGAAGAAATTTACAAATCGAGAATTGACAATGGTACTCAGACTAGAGCTTGAAACACTATGAAGTTCTACAAACGTACTCTAACAAGCACATATTTGTTAGCGATAGGTCATACTTTCTCTTTTCACTTCACTATATCTTCAATAGTCGATGGAAGTTTTAATTAAGATCTAAACTAGGCGTCTGAAACTCAATCAATCTATTGCTACAGTAAACACTTTGGTAAAAGCATCGCCCTCAGATAGAATGGTTATTATTGAGAATAATCACTTCACGGCATAAACGAAATTGCAACACCTTGTAATGAGCACGGCTTACTTTGAAGAAGAGTTCTTTGTTTCTGTACACATATTTGGTCGACTTGGCCAACAAAGTACTTTATCCATTATAAATGATTGGTTTATCTCAAATCGTACCAAATCCGAATAAGATAGCAGATTCTTCACTTGTACACGATAGGGAGTGTGACTAGGGATCTTGGTGAAAATAATATATGAATTAGAGAGTAGAGAATGTACGACCAATGATGAATTCAATGCAGAGATGTGAAAATACACTTAAACTTTTTTGTTGAAATGCAAACACTAAGAAGTACATTATAATTTAAACACCTGAAGGATATCATTTTTCACCACAATTTGCCAAACTACTGGACAATGTGTCTCAGAAACAGCTCACATTTCGACCCTACATCAAACGCAGAAAATGGGTTGTGATCGCAAACTCTTAATTGGCGCTATTGCAATATTACTTTTTACTCAATACACGAATAAATTCTCTGAAACAATCTCAATAACGGGACAAGAATGTGTTATGCTGGATCTCGTAGAAAGTTGAGACGTATACTTTCAGCACTGTTATTTTCCTTGCATTAAGACCTCTTCGACAAGAAAGCGGTCCAACACTTAGGACCTACCAGCACGATAATATTGCCTTACTATCCATTAAAATTGAAAACGTTTTCCGACTGTAGAGAAAGTAGGAATTTTCTACGCGAGATCAAAAGATAGCTTCGAAATTCGTCCATCGGACAACACAGTTGTCTGTTTTGCCAACTTCATGTAATATCACAAGAGGATCACTTCACACCGTTTTAATGTGTCCGGTGTGTGACACTTTCTAACACTTTCTCAAGGGCCTTCCACAAAGCTGCGCCTTCGAATTGGGAGAGTTACACCACAACTACCTATTTCATTCGTTTGGGCAACCTAGTTTAATCATGAGATACTGGTAGCCTTTCATACTCGTGTTAACCAACGCTGCCGTACTAGATGCTCTTTCGGGGCCAAGGGAATGAAATGCATTTATTATTAGAGATATAAAAACTCAACTATTATAATCTATCCTAATTGATAGAAAATAGCTACTCGATAGACTCTTTCATGCAGAAACTATTTCCAATACAGACCTTGGTAGAGCTTTGGCCATTTCTGTATAGTGGAAGCTTCTTTGTTTCCTTCTCTTTTAATCATGAATTTGCTTCGGTCATTAATATACAGAGCTAACAATTATATTGTGCTTTATACGTTATCAACAATTGTTATCTCGTTACAAACTCATAGATTTACTGCATTAACCTTTATATGTCATTTTTATATATTTTTCGGTCGACTCACGATCGGATGAGACAATGTGTAGAAACTTCAGATGACGAGAAAGGAACGACAAGCACTTTGTGCGGATTTTGTTGATCAAGTAATTCTGGCAATGTAATCTGCGAATTCATTCCTATCAGCGTCATTTTACAAATAAAAATAACGAAATGTTAAGTACATCCGAATACGGGTGGTTTTACTTTATATCTTTTTGATGTGTAATTGTGAAGTGTTGTAATTGAAGGAATGTAATAGCAAATGATTGTGAGGGAAAGGTATAACGAAACTCAATGCGAAGTACATCTCTCAACAGAAAGCGGTTGTACAGCGTTTATTTTTTTTTGAGTACTTTTCTGCATAGTTTTATTAGCTAATGAAAAATGAAGTGACTCGATTGTATTATCACATAGTGCCAAGAAATTAACAAAACTATGCATTTCCTCGTAGCCAATTTATTTGCTTATTCTCTATCAATTACGTTTGGTTGGTTTTGTTCACGTATTCCTGAAGATGCTGAGTTAATCGAAAAACTCAGGACCGCCTAGAGTCCAAATTTTGCGACTGACTTAGCATCTTCAGGTAAATAAGAACAATGCAGTTTATTGGTGAGCGAGAGCAAAAGATAAGTTATATTAGTTCAGGTTTTCACAAAACATGTTCAGGTGATCAAATGATAAGGACGAAGAATATCTAGAAAATTAGCTAGATTGTATTGAGTTATAAGCTCACGGACTGTCATTAGTTAGAGTGACTAGGCTTATCGTAATTTGCAAATCTTTTGATCTTTGATATATGATAATGATAGCAGCAGTGAACATGTAGCATCGATTTTTAAAAAGAATAAGATTATAAGCTGTACGATTCCTAAATAAGGAAATGGCAATCGGAGAGCAGTAATTCTGTGATTGGTGAAACATCGGCGAGCGTTACTAATGCTCTTGACAACCTCAGCTGCTTCAATCATTTTACTTTTGTTCTTCTCTTTTTGAGGTCTTCTTCTATCATTTCTTTGCAAAGTTTTCAAAGTTCGGACCTTAGTTGGCAATGGTCGCTCAATGGTGTCGAATGAGTTGTAGTTTCTGCAGACATGCTTCTCTCAGTCATTTTCAAACTCTCGGTACTTTTCGCGCTATCGTGGTTTCTAATTAACTGGTCATATTCCTCGTCGATGTTGCCAATAACGACGTTTTGCCCTGAGCTAGCTAAAGAGCTTTATAGATGCTAGTTTGTTTTTGTTTTGGAATTTAGTTTTTTGAAAATTGCAGCTTTTTCATCTTTGCACTTAATCAAAAATTTAGCGCAAAGAGGACGATGATCTGATTCCGTGTAGGACTTTAGGACAACTGTGACGTCCATTAGGTAAACCTTCTATTTACTATGGCGTGGTCTATTTCATTGTGGTACTTTCCATTAGGAAACTCCTTCGTCTATCGTAGCGATAGAGATTTTTGAAATTGATAGTTACCATGAATCATCTTCTTCTTCATTATTAACTGTTACAGCCACTCTACCTCTTCATTATATTCGAATTTGTGGTTCCCAATGTGGCGTTCTTGAAGCATGCTTCTACGACCAATTTTAGCATTAAAATCGCCAACAGTGAATTTGTATAATGTGTGGTCTTCTCTGTAGAACTTCTTCAAGTCCATATAGAATGCTTCAACTTCATCTTCATTGTAGTCTAATGTTCGAGCATAGACGTTGAAGACTGTCAACGCTCATAGTGAACCATGTTTTTCCAATCCTAAACGTCCGATTCGGGTTCCTCAAACGAATCGATGCTCATGACCAAGTTTGAATTACGCCACCGACATCTCAGTCATCGCATGTTCCAAAGAGCAGTTCTTTTCCAGTGTCGTAACTACGCTTAGTGGTGAATGTCTTCTCGTTTTGGTCGGTCCAGTAACGACTTTGGCGTGGCGTGCATAAAAAGTGGAGAATTCTGATGGAAGGGTTCGTGCTTTGTATGTACAGATCGTCTGTTACTTTAATCCTTCAACATTTAGGCAGCCTGGTATAGCTCTCACATTTTTTGGTATCCTGTCCGTACTTTTCCCATACGACGCTGCCGTGCTCCTACTGGGTCAAGAGAATGAGGCCCATTTTTTAAACTCTTTCTTGCAATCGTTCTCACGGTTACCTTGAAGAGCCGTTCGGCGATGGTTAGAAAACTATTTACTCATGGGCAGTTTGCTGGTCTATTCAATAGAATGGAATAGAATTCCTTCATTAGGGGCAACCCATAACCGCCTTCCCTGTTCGTCGTTCGTCTAATTACGGTCTTTGACCGAATCGAAGTGCAGGATCCAATCTGTATAACCTAAGCATAAGTATGAAAGCCTACATAAATGTACCTATACAGATATATGCTTTTTGTATAATGTAAGTTCCATATGGGTGATAGGTGAATTTAGGCCAACTATCCTTTGAGTCGTATCATAACAATATATGTTACCAGGCATCAGATATAGAAAAATATAAAGTAGAGTCATTGAGAGGATTCTCTATAACGAAAAACATGAGTACTCTAAGAATAGCGAAATCAGAAATTCCATCCTCTGAATCCACCTGCCTCACAAAGCAACTACTAGGTCAATTTTGGTCCGCGATTTAATACCGTTCGCTACTTGGGGTCTTCACACGTAGCCTCGCGACTAACTGGATTAAGATCCTTCGTGGAGAAAGATTCGTAGTTCACAAGATACCCATTTAGAAATAAGTTAAGCATAAGAACGATCGTATGACGAGGGCCACTACGGAGGTAGTGCAGTTGGTAGAACGCAGAATGATCATCCGTAGGTGCAGGTTCTCATCCCGCTTGAGCTTCCAGCTTTTACGACTAGCACATTTTCACCAGGTATATAAGAACACGGGTATAACCTTTCATAGTTGATAAAAATAAAAATACTAGGAGAAGTATACTACTACTACTATTGTATTACTATATTGATGTCTGGGTTTCATTACGTATGAAATGCACATATGAGAACGACAAAATCCAGGTTTTACTAGTACAGTATGTAGCAAATATTGCTACTTTCTATTTCACTCATTATTCTCATCACACATAAGCACTACCCCTATCACATCACTCTGATGCGATAAAGCTATAAAAGCTTTCCAAGCTCTCTTTACATCTGAGTTCAGTCTCTTCTTCTCTATATCGACACTTCTGTAAAGCTGTGTTGCTAGTTATGCGAAAATTTCCTAAAGCAACATTCCAGGTCCTAGTCACTGAAAATTTCTAATACATTGCGGCTCAGAAACAACCAAAATTTCGAAAGTTCTCACAAATTTGTCGGAATCAAAGTGGCGTCATTGTGGTAATTTGCATTGTTGTGAAGATAATACGTTTTGTTGTACTAAAGGAAATTGGTATTAAGATAATTTGACTGCTTGTTAATAGAGCTCCTTAACGTCTCATGACAACGACTTTATTGTTTTTCAGAACATCTCAAAGGCATTTCAGCGTTCGATTATCGTATGCTTACGGTGGTGTAAAGATGCTGATCAGTTGCAGTAAATGAATTGTGGTTATGACGTCTTTAATTATTCAAAATCTACCGCATAATTGTTCGCTATAAAGTGGAAGGTACTTAAGCGACATTGATTGTACTGGAAATACTTCAATGCATAGCGTTCAAACCTCAAACCTTAAATTGAAAGCACACGAATTTTTCTTTGCTTGAGATTTGAAAACTACGGGACTGGACTGAGAAATATCATCAGTCTTATGATTATTTCTACAAAAGTTAAAAGTATTTGATTTTAAAAACTATATTGAGAACCTGATAATAAGAGCTTAAAAGTCTTATCATTAAACAATATCTCTAGAAATATTTGAATGTGGTGGAAATTTGTTATAAAAACAAGAAGTTCCAAAAGATTTATCAATTGTTATTACAATAAAATTGGTCAGTCATTTGGTCTTGTACCAGCTATCTACGATTTCGTCGTTGTTGTTAAACCACGCCACGTATCCACAGGTGGCTTTACCTTTCAGGCCAAATAAATTGATCCGATCACACTGATTACCGTAAATTTCAGAAGTGTTGTGGGCCTATAAAATGAAGTTTCGTTGAAAAATCGTTTAATGAATAACTCAGAATACAATTGGATAAAATAAGATAAGATAATCTTTGGCGTTGATCAATCCCTAGTGGCGGGGTGCGCCAGCGTATATTCATATCCAACGTGATATCGTGAAGGTGGTTGAATGCGTGCCTGGTCTATACAGTGCCTTGAGTTGACCACTCTTCACGAAGTCAGTGCTAGTTATCTCACACAGATTTCTCTTGTACCAATTTACCAACCCCTTAGTTATGGCGGGCTTGGTAGGATTGTGGGTGCGGCGGCGAACTGAATCGGGCCGGCATGTCATTGCGGCACCTCCACCAGTGAGCCATAGTCACATAACCCGAAAAAAAACGTCCTCACTTTAATTTCTCATTGAATACAATTCGTGTGTATATTAGTTGAGTTCTGTTAACGAGTCAGCAGGAAAGAGACTTTCATTAAATTTAGCAATGCCATTCCTAAGGATTTAATTATTTTAAGTCATTAGTGTTTTACTCGAAGCTCTATAAATCATAGTAATGGTTGCTGGGTGAATAACGAATTGGATAAATGATATTTGAAAATAATATGACATACCTTCATCGTGAAGTGATTTATTGAACATTTAATGGATCCACATTTGCCTTCATTATCGTATCGACAGTATATGTTGTGCGCCGTGTTGGCTCCCATCCAACGTCCTGACCACGTGCAATCTGCAGGGTCAGATCTGCGAAAATTTCCATTATGAATGAGTGAGAAATAGTGGTAAGGAACATAAGAATCGGATACATTTAAGCACATCTTTCTTTCTTTTTCTTACTTCGTTTTGGCAAACTCGACCTAATTGTTTATATTTGTTAATTTTTCAAAATATTTTTTCCAGTGTGCGTCACAGTTAGATGCAAAAAACATAGAATGATTGAAATTCAAACTCTGCATATTTGTATATTCGGCACATCTTCACGAGGGGTCCAACATATTCCGACATAACTCTTAGATTCCTCTTCCCTAATTTTTTTGTTCATTTGATGTGTTCTTCTTATTATGTGGTAGCCTATCCGTTGGCATCTATCAATGTATTTCCCTGATAATTTTGAAGATGGCATAAAGTCCGAGGGTGTAAGATACTCAGTTCAGCATCAAATTCTATAAAACATAGTTTAAGCGGTTCGTGGATGCTGCGAAGATTACGTGATGTGAATAGATGTTTGTTGAAGTCTTTAAGGCATAGCACAATGTTTGAAAATAATTGTATCAAAATTGAAAAGGTGAAAACGGAGTTCTAGGTCCTTTGATTGGACGATGACTCCTTTGAAAAGCTCCAATTCGGCCGATGCTGCTGTTTCTCTTTAGTATAATTCTCCTTGCATGTTTTCTATGCTCAGTGAACGTCCATTGCATAAGTACGAAGAAACTCTATGATCGACCTCACATCTAGCTTGATTTATTGTCCTTCCCACTATGGATTCTCATTGACCTACTACTTAGTCTTATTTATGCGCAGTCCACATTTTCTTCTCACTTCATTGCTTGAATTAATTGAGCTACATATCTGCTCAACTATCACTTCCCAAATAGTAATAATAATAATAGTGTATTCGTCACACTGGCTGACAGACCACTAATTTGCGTTAGTGATTCATTGCCGTAGATTTCGTCTGTCATATGGGTGTTGTTGTTTGTGATGCGAGAAGTTGCACAGTGTGAATGAATGGCAACGATAGAAAGAAGTTCATAAGCATATTGAACAATCTCCTATACAACCAAACCATAACGAAATATTTACAGAACTAGAAAAATAATTACGAGTATATAGTAATGCTACGTTATTGTACGATAATACTAGACGAAAAATAATAAAAATGTTATGTGATAAAAATATAATATGATAAAAATGAAATAAAGCACACGACTAGTGATAATGAACGAACGACGTGACGGCGAATGTGAATCGTGGTGACTTCATAGTAGAAATCGAAACTTAATACATGATTATGATTATATGTAGATAATTTTCATTTGATAAATGCCATGTGCTGCAATGTCAGCGAAGCTCGTCCGGTATCGATTGGGTGATTTCATGTGTAGAATAAAGGTTTAGGTTCTGATATAAGTTAGTACGCCATGAGTAATGGGTTATTCAATATGGAACTGAATACCTACCCTCCGACACCGCATCATTGTTGCATATCACAATATCATGGAAGATATGATTGTAAGGGACAAATATTCAAGCATTAGTCGGTTTAAAAATTTTGCAATAAATAAGCAGGGACGAATCCGTTGGAGAGTTGTCGAAGATTTTATCCAAAAAATGAAGGTTCATTAAGAACATCCCATCAATACTTAGGCCTATCTCGTTCCAGTCTAATAATTTAGGTGCCGCACTAAACAACTTTAGCAATATGCTACCACCTTGTCAAATACCTTTTCGTATGAGTATAGTGAGGTATCGATGGGAAAGATGTATTCTTATGTTGCAGCTCTGATAACAGTCTGCTAATATTGGTATGTAGAACGGCTTCACATTTTGATTGACGAACGTTCATATAATTGTCATTTGTTTTGACTTTTTTTTTCTTTTCTTTTCCTTTTTACTTTCCAAACTCTAAAAAAGCGAACAAATATCATTCGATAAAAGTTGCTTCATTCAATAAATTCCTAGATGTTTGCTTTCCTAGATAACAAATTTCTAAACAATATATAAAATTATTGAACTCTATTCACCCACTTGCAGCAAAAACGTTTGTTGAAGTAGCCACCTAGAATGGTTGAGCACGGTTTACCGAAACTATCGTCTGGCACGCAAAAACTACTGAACCACATATTTGAGCATCTGAAGAGCCACATATTTGAGCATCTGAGCCAATGAACAAATAGTATTCTACGTCGTAAGAAATACTGTTTTAAGACATTACGCATTCAAGCAACTCTATTTGTACAGTATCAGTGACTAATATCACATATTTGAATAGCAAAATACTAAGCTGTTATTTGTTCTATTCTACGTAGCTCTGACTTGTTAGAATTTGAAAGCGTTGTAACGAATGATACCTATAGAGAAGATTCGATATTTTTTCTAGGCACATTAAATTCCTACATTCATTACCGAGTAACGATTGGCATTATTGTTTCAGGATTTCAGTATTCAGTAATCAGATTAACATGTATACTTCTAAAGGTCACATAACGCGTGATTACTTGGTCATTGACTTTTTTGAACAGCGTCCTAAAAATGCAACTAGCCAAATTAATAGAGCATATTTCCTAACTCATAATAGACCATTAGTATTTCAAAGTTCCGATTAGCTTCTGATGTGGAAATCAGAAAAGTACTGCCCGAGGGACTGAAAAGGACATTATTTCAACACGTCTAAGTTGCCGCCCCTCCGGTAGGTACCTCCTCGATACTCTTCACTCATAAGCCCTAAAACAACCTTGTTTCTTCTTTGCTATTAAACTGCTTGTTGTTGTCTCATTGTATGACAAGTCACACGCAATTATCCATAATAATATCAATATATTAATTCATGACATATTTCCACTGTTGATTTTGATATATCCATTTGTGTCTAGGAAAGAAATGTTCCCTAATTGCATAATCACAGTCTCACAAACTCTTTATCCCACTACGTATATTATTGATTTATCGCTATTGTAATCTTAATGCATTATTTTTCTGTATTGTTTGAATAAAGATTCAATTACGCAATTTTTATATCTGACGACTGACTTTCAATTGATAACACCTAGTGTGGCTGTTCCTACTTCCGACAAAGGCGCGCTCTCAACTCCGTGGTCTTCATTCAATCATCAATCCCCAACATCATCATCAAAGGACGACCGTACGGTTTAATCACTCAAGTGTTTGAGATGTAACTCCTTACCTTTTGGAAAAATTGCAATGATCGTCCATAAAAGCGTTTACATCCTTTTCTGTCTCTTTAATGTCCTTTCTTCTCATTATATAACCAGTCCATGCATGTTCGCTTCTGATTTCCTCTAGAGTTGCGCACGACGCATAATTCAGAGGTCTGTAGTGCGAAGACCGGCTTGACATTGCGTTTGCTGATTATGTTTGACGAAAAGTTTTTCATGCGCCGTGTTTGTAAAATCCTTGACGTGGTTGATGTATCTATCGAAGTCTCAAACACGTAGTATACGGAAAAACGTAGAGTTGGGATGGTCTGCAAGTATTATTGGGTCTGTTAATTGATTAATGACCTCTTTTAGAGGTCCTCAGGTAGCCTATGAGGCTTTTCTTCTTCACAATTCGTCTTTAATATTGTTCTCCATTTTCACAGATTGCCTAAAGCGCAGAAGTAGTGACTTGAATTCCAGGACTATCAATGTTAATCTCATTTCATCACACTATTGGTTTCTTTTGAGCTACGTTTTCTTATTGTTTAATCAGAAAGTAGGTAAGTAGGCAAAGAAGCTATGGAATGGACTACAGACCAAAAGCGCCATCTTGGACGACTACCCAAATGGTAAACAGACGTATGTCTAGCGTCAATTATCAGTGATAACATATGGATACAGTTACGATTATCGAATGGGCGTCGCTAGGCACTTACGATGGAAAAAAAAGCACCTGACGACGATTGGGCGAAAAGCCGATATAATTTTTTTCTGAAGTCCGCATCATTTGTGAAGACAGGCTATCTCCAATTATACAAATGGTTCAAGAGATCAGTTCTACGACTGATTATCGAATGATTCCAAAAAACGTTGGCAACGTTCCCATTCATCATTATTTCACGCGAGAGTAGTTTGAACAGTTATTTCTGTTTTCCGCTTAACCTGTTTTTTTCGATTCTTCGATAATTAAAAGAATCACTGGGTTAATTATCTGCCTTACCGTAATGTGTTAGATTATACTAACTGTAGCGCTCTGGCCATCAGTGTAGGTTAGTAATCTAAGTCATTCTTTAGCATTTCAATGAGAAAACGCTCAGGCACCATTCACTCCATAGATCTTTTTTAATTGTGCTTACGATGCGTCGTCTCCATGACGCACTTTAAAGCAACAACAACGATGATGTTATAAACTGCCATTTGGTTTTCATAATTCGTTTCACTACGTTATTAACGCCCTTCCATTTTGCCCAGGTCGCTCCTTTTTTTCGATCATTGTGCGTTCCTTTACCATGAAAGCTCTGAATTCTTCGATTCCTCATCAGTGGTGTCAATATCTTTGTGGGTGTGTGCTTGAAATTATGTAGGTCTATAAGTGTAATATAATGTTCGCTGAATATTCACGTCCAATGCAGATATGAAAATATTTGAAGGCACTACAAATGCTCCTCAACTTTTGTCCATATTTGAAACTGATATTTAGACTATATTGAATATATCTGAGGATGTTCACATAAACCAGACAGTCGTTTTCATGAACTATGCAACAACGTTATAACTGCATCCTTAATTATGCTGAGTTACTCGCAAAACTTGAAATTTCAAGCGGTACTCGAACCCAAATGAACAGATGCCCGGTATGGTGTGCTGCATAGTGCAATTGGTTCCAACTTTTGTGATTAATTTAGCATCATTAGGGGTATGAGGAAAGCATTATAATCTATCACAGTCGATAAATAACAATAAATTTTATGAGAGCTTATAACTATACTTTGGCGACTTAACAAACTCATCACTGACATGGAAGAGTAGGTTGATGATGCGGTAGCAGATTTTCGATCCAAGTGAAGATGGAGTATCATAAATATTTACGATACATGAGAACAATAATAGGAACCATAATTGAAATGCGCCATAAATAATCGATAATCGCTTCTCGATAAGAGAAAAAACATGAAAAATAACTCTGTCATAACGAAGTTCATTTCCATCTACTGAAGAACCTTATTGGAGTTGTTGAATAAATTTGATGTCACAGCAGTATTTCAGATTCTGAAGTAGAAGTTATTATATGCATTTACCATGCAAACATTTAGGAAACTTTAGTGAAGCGTTACAAAACAGCAACAATGGTGTGCATCTCGACCTCACCCTATTCAGGCAATGGCGCATTATTTTGCTTTGAAAAAAGTTATACGTAGAGTGTTGAATATCACATTTTCATGGTTCTTTAACATTAAAAGTTAATCATTCAAAAAGTTTGACCGTAATAAGGAAGAAGGGGAAAATTTCTTTGGATTTATACCAGATAAAATACTTGGTTACTTAACAGTTCTAAATGAAAAGATTTCAGCAATTCTAAAACAAACCTTCCGTTATGCATTCGGATGAAGTCATACTCAGACGGGCAGGGCCAATTGCAGAACGGTGCTGTACCAAACCATGTACATCCTCCTTCTGATTGCGAGGGTTGAAAATTTGTCAGCTCCGATAATGTGCGTGCAGTCATCCCTAGTAAAGTAACTTCTTCATTCGCTTTTGTTAATGGAGTTGTTTTTTGATCCGCTGTATAGCGTTACGCTTCATTAAATACCATTAAAATAAGTTAATACTTTTGTTCAAGCACATTGATGAAAGTAATGAATAAAGACACTTCGGTGGATAAAAAAGGAGAGAGAAGCTGCGTCATTACTAATCAATTTTTTTGCATTCTGAAATTTCTCTCCACAATATTTTCGAAGTGCGAAGTAGTTGACTATCACTGTAAGCCGTGAAAGTTGAAAATTTAGATAACAGTGCAGATTAGGAATACTCCTTGAAATTCTCACGTTTAAATGTACAACGTTGCAGAGATAGCGATGTGTGAGCGATATCGAAATGTTGTCAGAACCCGCTCATTAGTACTGACCATTCATACAACATAGGACTTTTATGAAAAAAACGCCACTAATTATTCATTTCTAATTGTTTTTCAGATTATGACACTATTTTAGATAAGCATATTATTTTAGATATTATTTTGGGGCACAATGGCATAGTGGTGAAGGTGCCACAGTGACACACAGGCCCGGATCAGTTCGCGGCCGTCTTCCAGGCCTACCAACATCATCCCTCTGGGATCGGTAAATTGGTACTAGGAAAGTTTGGATAAGATAACTAGCATTGACTTGGTGAAGAGTTGTCAGCTCAAGTCACCGTATATAGACCAGGCACGCATTCAACCACCTTCATGATATCACGTTGAACACAATGTGTAGGCGCATGTCCCCATAAGGGATTGACCAACACCAGAGCTTATCTTATCTTATACTATCTTACAAAATTATTTTAATAGCCTACATAAAATATAACACTCATGTTAAAAATACAATAAATATTCAGCTACGCTTTTCTAGTTAGCATGAGACCATAAAAATGAGCACAAACGATACATTTCCTGTAAAGCAATCGAAATAAAGCAATCAAAACAAACTAAAATAACTAGTATCTAGTCAACCTATTACTAGTTGCTCAGGTCGAGGTACATAGATCAGAAAACCTTAGTCCAGCTGTGAACAACCCATCTGTACATAACGTTTGCACTCTGACCCCCTACTATGATCTCTTTTTCGAGTATATTAATACAGTTCGACCAATAAAGCAGTTAGACGTGGTACATTCCCTTGATTTACCAGTACCGCTGTATTTGTACAAATAACTAATCCTATACTTGTATCTGTGGATAAATCGTATATTGCTTCTTATAGTTATATAAGGTTTGTTTTCGAAGCTGTCTGTCATAGAGGACTTGTAGAGTGTCATGTGTGTGAGTGAAAATTTGATAATAGATTTTTAAATCGGCTTAACTCTAACCTTGGATACTTGAACTTTAATTTTAATAATTATAAAAAATGATGACACGGAATTTGAGCCAACAATAGAATAAGATGATTATGCAAATACAACAATACAGAACAAGAGAATGTCGTACATCTGAATATTACTTTGTCATGCTGTATTTATTTATTTGCTTCAAAATAGGATGTTCCTAGAATACAGTGTGAAAAAAGATACCCAACTCTTTGTTTACAAATGGCCGAGGATCTTTTTATGCAAGCCGTCTAATTAGCTGTATAGAAGAAATGAACTGTATACAGATAGAATATATACAGATAAATCACTACACAAAAACCGTGCCATACAATCATCAAGAGTTCGATTCGTTTTGGTCATGTACTGTACACATAGTGATTATTATACATGATTGATTTTTGAAGAATAAAGTCTCGCAACAACGAGTTGTTTCTGAATGATATCCAACATGTCGTCTATGTTTACCTCTGAAAGCCACCCATGACTCAACTCAACACTCCACTGATCTCACTTCATGAAAGATCACAGACCAGTTAGTGGTGCGACTATGTG
>KN716168.1:440889-457136 GCA_000816705.1 Dictyocaulus viviparus
CTTCAAAATAGGATGTTCCTAGAATACAGTGTGAAAAAAGATACCCAACTCTTTGTTTACAAATGGCCGAGGATCTTTTTATGCAAGCCGTCTAATTAGCTGTATAGAAGAAATGAACTGTATACAGATAGAATATATACAGATAAATCACTACACAAAAACCGTGCCATACAATCATCAAGAGTTCGATTCGTTTTGGTCATGTACTGTACACATAGTGATTATTATACATGTTTGATTTTTGAAGAATAAAGTCTCGCAACAACGAGTTGTTTCTGAATGATGTCCAACATGTCGTCTATGTTTACCTCTGAAAGCCACCCATGACTCAACTCAACACTCCACGGATCTCACTTCATGAAAGATCACAGACCAGTTAGTGGTGAGACTATGTGAAACGACCCTAGGTGGCGAATAGTGTGAACCGCAGAATAGAAGCGATCATGTACTTGTCGTGAGACGTGGGTGCATTTTCAGGATGGACTCTCTGATTCTGCTGTACTAAGTGAGCTCATACCTTGTACATGCACTTGGGTACATGTATGCATGCGTTCATACTTGTGCTCAGGTGTATATGGATTATTTCCTGCACGTCGATTCCGCAGTCAAACGAAAAGGAGGTACATGTTAGGCGGTAGGAAGTTTTCCCTAACAAATGAGCTTCAGTCTACCGATTGGGATGGATTGACAAGCTACCGTTTAGTGAATAAATTTTTTTCTTCATCGTAGAGCGATTCTGCACCTCAACTCTCTTCACATGCCACATGTCAGAGTACAAAGTTCAAGTCCAATGGGAAACTATCAAAACTGCGTTGCTGCACAAAAAGAACGTTTACGACATCACCTACCATCTCCTATTTTACTTGTTGTCTGTCTGTTAGTGTATGGTGTATGTGTATGGAGATACCATCATCATAGAAAAGAGTTTTTGAGGGAGCATCAGGTTAAAATTAGAATGGGATAATATCGGAGTGAAAATTGGCGGCGAACAATTTCCTCATTTGCATTTCGGCGACGATATCGTATTCATTACAACGAAGACCGAACAAGCGAGACATTTGTTAGCCGACTTCAATGATGCGTGTGGAACGATTGGCTTCATATTAATTCTCAAGAAAACGACGTGCTTAAATAAGAAATCAACGGAAAGTACATCTCAAAATGCTCAAGCTATGCATATTTAGGTCGTGGGATCAATATGACATAGCCCCAAGGCTTAGAAGAAAGAAACAAACGGCTTGAAGAACGTATAAGAGCGTCAAAGACGCAGTGACTGGAACAAAAGACACAAAGCTCTGGGCACATCTTTTTGACACGACGCTTCTTTCTGCCTTAATGTATGCCTCGTAAACTTGGACATCACAGAATCACTAAGCACAATCCAGTGCTCTATTTCGTGTTTGGCGTTTCCCGTATCACTCAACTGAAAGAGGAAATAAAAAGTTCTGACCGACGTCAACGATCACAGATTCAGCAGTACAATGGTGATCGGTGGGGACAAGCTGTTGGTGATTTGATTTTACCCGATATCAAATCCACTGTAGTAAGAAGGAAGATCACCATCCCAATGGTGAGACATCTTTACGAATGCCCGAAGTACGAAGAAAGGGATTATGATGATCAACAAACCCTTGGAGCAAAAAAAATCCCTTAGACTAGCTTGGGGCATGATAAGGAGAAATCGTAATTTTATTGATGCTTGCAAGACCTTTCCAGTGATCAACGGGAATTCAGATAGTCCATATGATTTAAATTCTTTGTAAGTACACAAGAATTATTTTCCGATTGAATTAGTTACATGTTCTCAAAATTTTCACATATGGGATTCTCACCTATAATTCCTGTGAGTATCGCGGTACCGACTGAGCCAGATATAAGCCCTCCATCCCGTCTTGGTCGGCTTCTTATTCGTTCTATTTTTGCTCTTGTCGTTCTCCATTCTCGATGATGCAGTAAATTCGTAGCCTTTGAAATGAGTACATGAGAATGAATAGTTTTCTTGTAATCGTCAATTGGAACTTCTGAAAAAAAAAATAGAAGTGACCAGCAAAAATATGCTCATACCTTAGACATTTCGCATTATTCATATTCTTGCTTAACAGCGTAATCAACAAAAAATTCTAAATGAAGAGCTTATAGAGATGTGATCACAAATGATGTAACACATTTAGTTCCATAATTAGTGTATGAGAGTACAATGTAATCTTAGAGAAAATGTTGTTGTTACGTGCAATCTTTTAACATACAACGTCCATTGACGATAAGATTTCAATAAAATTTACTGTCACGTAATATAAAGGCAATGGATATACACTGAATTCATCTATCTTTCCAGGGATATGGGCCTTCTCTGTTTAAATGTGACTGAGTTATAAAAATTATTAGCTAGTATTAATGTAAGCCCATAGCCTCATACCCACGAGAAAGTGTGCAATATTAGAAATCAATATGATACTTACAATCGTTTGTATTACTGGGTATTGTATATTGTACTGAGTACTGATTGTTATAAATGTTTACTACTTTTTAGAGACATGTGCAACATAGCGTAAAGCAATGTCTTCCCATAAACTACGACTCCATAGCGATCAAATTAAGCAGCTGTATATTTTAGTATTTTAAGATGTAAATCAAAAGCGGCCTTAAATGGTTTACCGCCTCAACATAAGAAGGAGGCGCTCCTATTTCACCACTTTGATATGGAAGCCTAGCCAAGAGTAAACGTGTCGTATCAGTATAATCGCCACCGTTGATAAAATAAATTGATAACGAGGCCTAGCCCGCTAGTCCATAAAGGCAGGTGACGACTGCCTCTTGTGAAGACCATGCGAACAGCTGGGCTATCTCAGGAATCCAGAGAACTAAATCTACACCAACAAAACGTCGGCCTCAGTACGCCGCATGCTTAGCTCTGCCATTTTTGATGTCGGGCGGTAAAACAACCGATAAGACGCGATCTAATCTCGGGCTAAACGTGAAGACGGAAATGTACTTAACGAACACATCCACGACAGGGAATGTTTTCTATTTTGTACATACAATGCCAAAACAGTCTCTTCGGAAACCAATCTATGTGCCCTCGTAAAAGCTTCAAAAAAGAAAAAATTCCACGCAATCGTTGTATAGGAGACCAAAAGCAGAAAAATCAAAAAAACCTGCGGAACATAAGACAACTCGAGGAAGGGACACTTGTTATCAACGATAAGAAGATTCCTCTACGAAAATCCGTTGGCGTGGGCTTTGTCGTACATCCATCCATTGTCTACCTCGTCGACATTGATGAAAACCTACCATTTTGTTCAGCCATACTTCGCAACCACGGCGTCATAAGAAAGTCCTCATCACTAATTGCTATTCATCAACTAGTGCAGAAGATGAGAGCGAATTAGACGCATTTTACAATGAGTTGGAACAATAATTCGACACGAAAAATCCTTTTACAAATTCGTTGTCGCAGACCTCAAAGCAAGAAGGGGAACGACGAAGGATAAAAACTATAGAGTAGCAAAGTTTGCATTAGGAGATTGAGAACGACTTGCGTCACGTATCTTCCATAGAAACTCATTATTTGTGAAGGAAGAACACCGCCGGTGAACATGGGAGTCGTCAAACGTGAAGACATACGAAAATACTAATTGTGCTAACAACACTCGTTTCTTTTGATATGTCCATAATACCATACCATCTTTCTGCACTCACTTCTGCGAAGTTCGTTTCAGCAGACAGCTAGAGAAGAAAATCTGCCATCTCACAAAAAGAAGAGAAGAACTCGTTCACAATGGAAAAGTTCTCAACGATATCCTTACCACACATGACTGGTAGATCCGACCGAAGACTATGAGTTGCTTGAGAAAGGACTGCAAGAATATGCCTAACATGTTCCTAAGAATACAGTCCCTCAAATAAAAAGATTTCATTCATGCGAAAATCAAGGAAAAGCTTCAAACTAGTAGTAGGCCGATGCTAAATTCAACTGCGACCCATCTTACAGAATGGTCACCTATGCCAACGGTAGAAAAGATTGTTGCAAGAAGATTTGAAACGACACAAACAAGAAAGATTATTAAGAGCAGGTCAAAAACGGATTACTCTAAAAAAGTGCCGTATCATTTCCTCTGTCGACTTTGCTAAACAAAGACGGAATACCGACTTCTTCTTGCCATGATGTGGAATTGATAACGATAAAGTTCTATACCAATCCTTTTCGCTCCAGAATTAAATTTGCAAACCTTCAAATACCATCCGGAGGGAAACTACCCCAAATTCTTCGTTCTGAAGTTCTGTTTACGGTAAAAAGCATGGGTTGTTGCACAGCTACTGGATCGGATAAAACAAATGTTGACTACCGTCGAGCTGGCCACAAGCTACATGTACTTCTCATTCTCAGTATAATGATCATGTTTTCCACAAGTTCAGAAAGAGAAGAGGTGAAGTTGAGTGAATTTAACGAAGTTGGGAAAACGATAGGAATACGAATAAATAAAAAGACCCAGCTCATGAAAAACCCATGGTTTAATGGAAGTCAAATCAAAATTGAAGACTTTAAATCAAAAAAGCTAAATCATATGTACTCGTTGAGCGATCTATGAATATGGAGAATGGTATGAGAGGCGAATTGAATAGAAGAAGGAAGGCCGAGTGAGCTGCGTTGGAATCTTTAAAAGAGGCCGCTGATCGATTAGCAGACCTTAAAATATGTGCACAACTTTTCGACTCCACAGTTCTCCTATCGCTTAGCTACGTACCCGAGATTTGAGTAGACACTTCAACCACGTTCAGGATTTTACAAACCACTCACAGGGCGCTTGGAAGGAGTCTTTTAAATACAACCAGCAAACTCAACGCCAAGCCGGACTCCGCAGTCTTATCTTGAATTATCTCGTATTTCAGACCAGAGGAATACGCGTCAAAAGCGAAATATAGATGGGTTGGTCATATAATGATAAGATAACAGATGGAATGCAAACGAACTTTTGGGCGACCACCTGCGAGATGGCGGACGTATTCAAGACAAACGTCAGAAAGCTGTATCCGCAGCTGTCAACGATTTTAGGATCACGGAATGGACCGCACCAATGTCGCCATGTACGCAAAAGACTACCATCATGGACGACAATTGCACGAAAAAGAAACGAGTGGAAGAATTGCTAAGGTCCTCACTATACGTGGTGACGAGCCACCTAAATATACAAGTAGATCAAAAGCCGAACTTCAAATAAAACGGTTTAATTTTAATAATTATATAACTCACTACAGAAATCAAAAGCATACAATTCGATCAGGAAAAAAAATGGCAGAAAACATGAGTTTATTGCTGTGTAGGAAATCGGATCTAGTTTTGAATCGTACATTATACGTTTAGAAAATGAGTTTGAAAGCACCATAATTTTGAAAGCTGTAGCTTGACGGTGGATGTGATTTTGATGCATCACAGTCAACGCTTTTAGTTTGATACAAAGCAAAAGTTTTTGATTCATCCCGTCCACTACACCAACAGCTTCATCTTCAATAACATTCTACATATTACCGGCATCCTAATGTTGTATTTAGTGTCATCGCTGATGAACTTGAAATAGGTATCAGCGTTTATCAATTCCTTGTGGAGGTATGCGCCTACGCATTTGTGTTCAACGCGACATTGTCGTGATTAAATGCGAGCCTGATCTATACAGCAACAAAAGTGGATGAATCAGTACCAAGTCAGTGCTGACTGGCAAATTGATACTATTATTATCATGGATTTATTGATCGAATTAATTTGCCAAATGTCAAGGTTAGTAGGTAGACAAACATGCGGTAAAATAGTGGATCAACACAATGACGTAAGTTGGTTTCAAAATATACCATTCAATAAATCGATCGATCTCAATGAATAATAAATAGAAAGTTATTAAAAAACGGAAGCAGCTGCTTAACAGCAAATGAGCTTTCGTGATCTTTCGTTGTTAACACAGTGACATACTTGAACGATGTTGAAACGTATTAAAGTATCTATGGAATTCCAATATATTTACTTATGGAGACAGAAAAAAGGATTACAACTCGGCAGCTGTTAACAGAGGCTCCAAGTATGAAGTACTTCATAGATGATAATCGTTGATAGGTAACATTATACTCTGTGCCTAACGTGCATAATCGACTCTCGATATTATCGACTATGAATTGAATTAGGCAATTTTCCTCAACCTTTCAGATCACATGCTACGTACCAAAACATAGTAAACAGTACAGTAAATACAATAAGATAACGATATCTTCGTGGTAACATGTGAAATTTATGAGAGAATAGACGCATTTATTGGGATTAGTAAGAGATATGAGGTCACAAATAAACTTGCAAAACTGCGCAAAATATTACCGCTACCTCAATCAAGGTGACAAGTTCACGAATCTTGATGAAACTCACGTTCTTCTGCCAAAATGATCGTACAGTACACGAGTGATAAGAGTAATGATATCATCCGTCCGCCGCCGTTGTTAATGGCCGACCTGTCATGGTCTGTCAGATCGAACGGTGTAATACACCTGGGTCGTGGCGAAAAACAGCTGGCTTGTTGAAGGGGTGACTCATAGCGTTTCTCCTCGTTTCGCTAATTCTGTCGTTTTTTAATGAACTTTTTTCGCACTACGATCAATTTGGAAGAGAGCACTTTTTACGAGTGATATTTGTTAATGCCTATTAAATCTAGTGAGGGTACTTCTCAAAACGAATTAATTCAAGTCTTCAAGACAATGTGTCGACATTCTTCTCGCATATCACAGAAATTCAATCGCTTGCTAAAAAAAAACTTGAATCTGCTATTTCCACTTAACATTTTCGCATAAATAATCATAATTATATAATCTACACAGCCAAATCCAAGAGGAATTCAAAAGTGCAATCCCAACAAACTTTTGTGAAACCCTTTATTACTGACGATTATAAATCTACAAATCTTCACAGATCACAGACGATTTTCATGAAATTTCTCATGACGAGTTGTAAGTATCAATTCAATTGATCGATTAAGTTCACAAATCAATGATAATAAACTTATGGAAGAAAATTAGCAAAGAATCTTTCATTTTCATAAACTTGCACGTGTTCAGCTGAACTGAACACATTTGTTCCCACTAAATCACATAATGGAACTGTGGAAACGTTTTCCTTAATTTGTAAAAAGAAGTGCGTTTTAGAAACTGAAAAAGAAACAGCTTTCTTCGAGTCAACGTTCTTTGAAGTCAAAATGAGTGTACGCCATTGCAAAAGTACCTTTCTTGCACTCGCCATTCGACGAGGGTGTTTACGATTCACGATGAGTTTCTCCTCAATTCCCACAGTAATGATATTACTTTTTGACTTTGTATTATAATAGCATAAATTATCTCCACTAATATGATATTTATTAATTGACCTCAATGCATGACCCTATAAAAATATGTCAATTATTTTACATTTACATGAATGAGTAAAAAATTTTCGTTGAAATAAGTAAACCTCCATCCCTAAAAACTTATATATTCACAATATTCGTAAATGTCAACGTGTAATTATAATAATAACAATAAATGTCGAAATTATTACGAATTTTTGTGATACCGGTTGACACCAAGAGAGGATTCAACAGTACTGAATTAAATGCTTTTCGTAATGTCTGCTGGATTCGCATTTGAATCCATCCATAAAATCATTCCTCAGTTTTTCTTTTCCTTACAGAGAAGTTTTTTTCTGATGCATCCAAATGAACATCGTAATCGTTCATAGTACTGCGTGGTCTTTATCAGGAATAGCAAAAAAACGCTGGCCGAATAAGAATTTAGATCGATAGAAAAGAGACATAAGGAGGAAAATCAGTTTTACATGTTCTCGCTAATCATGGAAGTCAGCAGTAGCGAATCATATCATGAATCGAATCATGCGGCGCCACTCGGAGATACCAGCCTAACTCAGATATTATTTACAAAACAAGTTGGACAGTTTTCTATTCGAACTTCAGATATTGTGTCTATTAAAAGCAGCAAATGCAACCATTGTGGATAACTAAGATAGAAATGTTGATACTAATGCTTTGGCTCAAATTCATCGCTGTTGCACAATACGCTTACGTATTCGTAATGAACGTGATATCGTGAAAGTCCTTTAATCCAAGTCTGGTCTATACAACCACAGATTTGTATCACCTAGATTTCTCTGGTTACCTAGAGATTTATGTTTCCCAGATCCTGAATCGGATAGGTAGGGTGCTAGACGGCGTCCGCCATTTCTAATTGACCTCCACCATTCCTCCTTGAGCCCCTCTAATTGATTGTTTCTTGAAATAACGAACATCGGCATTTCATTGAGTTTCGACTCTTGCCACTAATATGCTATTCTCAATAGAAGAAAATCAATGTATGCACATTATTCAGTAAAACCGTGTCATATCTATTTCACCATCATCTATAGATGGCACTTTATTTAAAGAAAGGGAAATTTGTTCCTCTCTTATACGATCAGCCGCTATGCAGAACGATATGAATGCCGAATTATGCAGAACAAGAATTGTAGAGTTTGTTTTTCTCAAAAAAAAATCACCAAATATTTTACAGCGTCTAAAATACGCATTTTAGAAATCTACTCCATTCCTCGATGGTTTATGAATTGGTAGTCTGAGAGGATGAGCAGCGCTGATTTGATGTAAATTAGTCACTTTGTGTTTATGTAAAGAACAGATCCATTGTGCATCCTATGGGTATTGATTTACCATTGAGCTCAAACTTTTGCTCAGCATGATGAATCAATCAATCAATTAAAAGATTAGACTCACAACAAGTGCAAGTAGTGCGGACAAACTTCCTGATGGAGATAAGTAACAAGAAATGCAAGTTATATATTTGCTAACCGTAAAAAAGGATGCAATTCAGCGAGTGGCAAGCAAATAGTATTTCAACTATGAAGTTAAAAATGCATCGTTTTATGATCTGTGATAGATCAAGTTGTTTTGAGCTCTAAAACGACTGTCTGCCATATTTTGTAATGAGTTGCATGACGGTTCACTTCTCCGTCCTTGAGAAGAAAGACAATGATCGCCGAATCGTGGGAATGTCAAGTCTTTCGAAAATGCACAAAGTCCACTCAATAAAGAGTATCGCTCAATGAATAAATACTATCTAAGGATGCGTTTCTTTCTATGAATCTGCCTAAGATTCCAACTGATGACATGTAAAGAAGGTTTCGCATGCATCCTATCTTTCAAAGGCGTTTTCAACAATCCTCAACAAAAAAATTGTTATTGAATTCTTGCCATGAAAATAAGGATAAGACGCTCACTTATTTTATGACAGCAATTACAAGACCTCTGAAGGAATAGAAGTTCAGGTGAGGCCCATGCAAATTACCAGGATGTCCTTGAAAACTATCCGGAAAAAATTCGAAATCTTAATTCTTAAGAGCTATACTAGTTGTAACTCACTAATATGTAAGAGATAGCTTACTTAACTAATCTTTGTGCGTTACAGATGGTAGTATTAACAATTCCTTATCATGTCGGGTATCTTCAGCAGGTTTCATTGACGGTAAGCATAATCAGGGTAGGGGGGCACTTTAAGAAAAATAGGTTTATTGTCTTATATTCAATTGATTTCGTTATGTATAACACTTCACTTCGTAATCACAAAGTGAATGACACAATAAAACTAAAACTTTTTAGGATTCGCCACGCATCGGCCTTCATGAGAAGGTGATTGAATGCGAATAGCACAGATCAACCTCCATTAAGTCCGCACTCATTATCTTTCCAGGTGGTTCAAAACAGACGCATAAGGCAGCGGTAAAACGTGGAGGTACACCGTGTTTGATCGATGTATATTCTCATTTCGATTTCGTATCCGGACAAGTCGAGCTTTTGATTTCCCGAGTATAACAAAAAAAAGTTAGATGTTTCATATGTAACATTGTGAAAATGCGTAATTACGAATTTACAACGCATGCTTATGCATATGTTCGATGTCAGAAAACTGCTTAAGATTTTTTACGTTAAATTTCAAAGTTTGGATAATCTTATTGACTTAATACACCATTATATTTCTGAAACAGATGAATATATTAGTGAGCTATGAAGACAAGGTGTCCAACCGACCTTTTTGAAATTCACATCTCCATTTTTAAAACTAAACACTTTTGTTGTTGATATCAAGCCATGCCCAGTTACATCGTCTTGGGTTAGTTCAGTTTCCAATGAGTTCATTTGTGAATCCATTGAACAATCAGAAATAACATGTTTGAGTTCCGATTGTTCTTCACTTGAAGGTAGTGTTTTAGTGAAACAGTCATCTGTTTTGTCATTCAGTTTCATATCCTTCAAAAGAATTCAGATTATTATAATTGTCAGTGAAAACTATTGCATCATAAGCAACTGAACGACACTCATTTTGAAATTGTTAGCATTTCAAATTATTGTAGTAATAATGACAATGCGTAATTTTGTTGTCATTTTAAAAATTAATGAGGTCAAATCCAATATGTAGGAAGTACGTCTGTTTATGTGAATCATGAAACTCATCACACCACACAATTTTCCATCTTTTATCACTGCCAATTCATAACATGATAGTGTTCCATATATCTCGGATAATGTCGACTACTGCTTATAACCAATGTCGTGACCGATATGCTGTCACGTTTCATGTTACCAATAACCCATGTTTGCATAGCAATCAGAATGTAATAAACAACTATTTTCAATTCTTTCTTTGCTTAATATTGTACTGACATAAGATAAGATAATATAATTATTGGCATTGACTAATCCTTTGTGGCGTGATGCGCCAACGCATTCATGTTCAACGTGATATCGTGGAGGTAGTTGAATGCGTGTCTGATCTATACAATCACTTGAGTTCACCACTATTCACCAAACCTGTGCCAGTTATCTTACCCAGACTTCTCTGGTACCAATTTACCGACCCCGGAGGGATGGCGGGCTTGGTAGGCCTGGGGGGCGGCCGCGAACTGATGCCGACGTGTCACTGCGGCACCTCCACCACGAAGCAACTGCGTCCACTATACTAACATATTATCTTATTATCAAACGCTTGACAAACCATCAACAAACAGATGGCTGTTGCCCGAATACAGATAAACACAAGTGATTCTAAATTGCGGTTTGCAAGTGCGGTTCTAAAAAATGCACTTATACTTATGCATCGCATTATTACAGGAGGACACACAGAGGAGTTATCACATTAAGAGTTCACTAAGAGTTTATCGTTTTCTGCTTGTAACTTTGTGCTTTAATAAATGGCTTGGATTACTAGAATATTGATGTGAGCTATCAAATCGTTGCCCCACCTGCTTCATATCAACGTCTTCGTTTCGTTCACACTGTTCAAATTGCTGACTTACACCCTCTTGGTTTATCAAATCTTCGGCAGCCTCAAAAAACGGTCGATAAACAGAAACTAATACACAAATTGAATTAGCTCTGCTAATGCATATTAGACGACACTTAGAATTTCCGTCAGGTTAACTATTAAAAATATAAAAATACAGCAGTGATTATCTCTAACTCTGAGAATAAACGCAAAGAGAAATCTGAACAACTCATATGTGCACCCACTGGTTGATGTTGATACATCGGCTTTACTATGGTGGATTACTTATATGCACATGGAGGTATTTATCCCTCGTCAGTGCCATCCCCTTGTTCGATATTTTCTTCATTTTTGGACATTTCGTTCTTCGAAAAATTTCGTGAAGACAAAAACAAATGATAGATGTTGCTATGCACGGAAAAAATGGTAAATTCGACAAAATTTTTGAGCCTTCTTCGGCAATCGTTTAGAATCTCCGAAGAAGCTCGTATTCTGACATTGCCATAATGCAGTACGATGTCCTTCGTATTGAACTTTACCGGCCGTTTCTCTTAGACTGCCGTCTTCAAATTACCTAATTGTTGACAACATTTCTCCGAATTAATACTTCTACAGTACTTCTGATGATGTATTATTTATCAAATTTTCAACCATACACGCAATATACTCTTATTCAGTTTTTTTTAACGTTCTTTTGGAAATGAAAGAACTAGCTTTTCCACTTTTCCTCCTAAATTATCATGCACTACAGGAGGACTCGATTTTGTTCCGAGCAAGCAAAGATTCGATCCAATTATGACGAGTCAATCATCGGAATTTTTCTGACATAGTTAATTTGGTGCTGATCTTGAACATTTCTGCACCAATGCTCTCTTCCAAATACGATCCGGCCTTTCTGCAATCTCCAATTTTGTCAGCAACGAAAACTGTCGAAGGAACAACCTGCTAGTTCAATACTATGATATTATATATATATATATATATATAATACTATATTATACTAAAATAAAGGGAATGAGTGATATTTGTTATTTTTAGATGCATTTTCTGATAGCAGAACGTATAAGTAACTTTTCTACACTTATACCACAACACTTATCTACTTAATACCTAGCGGGATAGAATCGCATGAGTGAGAAGCGTTACATGCCATCGAGCAATAAAATGAATTCTTCAATTGTCCAACCACCATTATTGTTAAAGATCAGAAGTGTAGATCACTCGATATTACTTTCCCAACATACTATACTACATATCAGCACATAAAACATCTAACTATTCATTTTTCGCTCAGGAAAGAGGTTAGCTTCCAATCATTTTATCTACTGGGTAGAACAGATATACAAACACTGTCAGTATTTATATATTCAGTCAATACAGACGATTAAAAACACACAGCGACTCACTAATTCTTCAGCTAAAGCTCAAGACAAAGTAAGCGTAATGCTGTAAGCCGGTGATAGGTAATAAAACTCAACTTACCACAGATCTGAACTCATTGTTAGTGTACATATGCTCGTTTCCAACTGTTCGCCGGTTTATGAACTCATGGACAGCAAACCGTCGTTCGATCTCTTCAAACTGTATAATGTACCATTTCACAGCTTTCACTATTTCGCGCAGCTCTTCATATAATTCGTCTTCGTTGTCTTTGGAATTCTCTTTGAATAATATCTGCATTCCAACTTTTTCTGCAGATGTGAAAATTCCGTCACGTAAACATTCCATCACTATCATAGCCTCCTTAAGACACTCCTTTTTTTGTTGCAGTTCATTGAAGATTTCGTCACGTTCCGTTTCCAATTTCTTTTTCTCTCTGCACAATGTTTCTAGCTCTGCTCCACCTTTCAATTTCATCCCATTACTCGTTAGCTTAAAAATACTGATATTACATACATCTTCGTGCCTCAGAAAAATGATACTTGTATATTCTAATATACTAAATATAATACTATGCTATTCTTACTCAGTAAGGTGAAGAGTTTAGTTAGGTGAAAAAACTTGAAGTGGTGAAAGAATTGCAGAAGAAATGTGAATTCGTAATAATAGGACAGGAACGACTGAATGAAGGATGATGCCATCACATCTCTCATGCCATCATCGTACTGTACGATCGCGGGCAGATTTCTAACTGTCTAGAATGAGCCGTTAGTTTGCTGTATGGAAATTAATTATGTATCCACTTATTCACTTAGATTATAATTCTCCTCAAACCTTATCATAAAAACTTTCTCGAACGAAATCTGAACAAAGAAACAAATTCGACAATTCCCATTTCTCAAGCAACGTAGAACACGCTTGCAATCTGCACTTCAAATACTCTATGAAAGAAACATAAGAGCATCACATTTTTTCGACCAACAACCAATTGAACACGTATGAGACAATGAGATTCTATGATGAAGCTAGCTCTGTACCAAAAAGGATTCCTTTATGTTGTGGTGTTAATAGTGAAACACAGTATTGATTTGTTTTGCGAAATTTTTCTAAACATACCATGTCGCAGTATCTGTTAAATATGAAACACTAACGTTGGAATCAATTGGTGCAAATGATAGCAAAAATATCAGACAAGGATAATTATCAGAATGAAATTACACCTACAGTCTCCATGTTTTCTCGAAATCTTCTCGCTATCTCTTCGCCTAAATTTTGAACGTGTTTCTTTTCCATTTCAAGTAACTTCTGAAGTTTTTCCACCTGCAAATGATTCACGATTCATACAATGCATTCTATGTGATACGTCAGAAGTCTTGAGAGTTATCTTGAGTCTTGACATCATCATCGTTTGTAATAATTTATCATATCATTGAACAAAATGCTTTAGAAAATGACAAAAATTACGAAAACATTATAGTCATCTTTTTTACTTTTTGTTTAAAGTACAATAACGAAACAACGTCCTTTTGATTATCAGTAATACCATACCTCCTCAGTTTTTTCGCGCATTTCCCTTGCAATGTACGCATTCCTGTCCATGTCAGCAGCGCACGCTGCGAGATTTTCTGCAATCTGGAAATTCGCCAAGTGGTGAATGAAACACTTCTACCAGACTATTTGCTTCATAGAAACAGATTCTGTTAGCTGTCCATTTAGCATATTGCCATGTTATACCGTTTTTTCGAGGCGATTTCTCCAGTCGGCTACCGATGCATTGTACTCATCTCTTTCTATTTCCGCGTTCCTCCTCAACTCCTCAACTTCTCGCCTCAGCCGCATGCTATCGTTTTCTCGATTTTTTAGTAGCTATAAATTGCAAACAATGCGACTGTGTAGCTCCTTGATTCTATATTTTTTATCATATTTTAGTAATGTTTCCTCTAAGTGAATCGGTTAAGTTTTTACCTCCCAACTATGGAGAAGTTCGTCGTGAGCATCACGTAGCCTTCTCTCCAAAAGAAGAATGGTATTGTTTTTAACTTCAAGCATTTCTTCCAAGCTAGCTATTTTTGCCTCCCACTTTTCTTCACTTCCTTTATATCCTAGTAACTGAAGAAAATCGAGGATTGGTAAATGTAGATTGATTTCGATTAGAATCACGTTTAGAACTCTATTTGAAGCGGTAATCACCTTTTCTTTCTGAATTTCATGATGACGTTGCATCTGTTCCACTTGCTTGTTCATCATCGAAAGTCTTGCTTCCATTTCTTCTTGAGTTCGGAGGTACAATTTCTCACTGTTCTCTAGTTGTTTAATACGCTTCTTTTTTATTATAACCCTACGAAACAGAGATTAATGAACGTTCGTTACGAACTAAGTAGTTATATTTACTCCTCCGTAAGTGAATCAATTTTGCATCTTGACTCATGGATCTCGAATTCCATGCGTACAAGCTGGTCTTCTGCTTCGTTTAAATGGCTATGAAGTTGTTTCAATTCATTCTCACAGTACAGCTCTCTGTAAAATGATTTGATGCCTTCGAAAATCATTCATAGTTATACAAATATACATACAACATGAGTTTTCGAACTAATTGATCATTTGCGGAATGCGCCTACCCATTTGTGTTCAACGTGATATCGTGAAGATGGTTGAATACGAGTTTGGTCTACACAGCGACTTGAAATGATCACTCTTTACAAATTCATTGCTAATTATCTTATCCAAAGTTTTCTGGTACCATTTTATCGAGGGAAGGCGGCCTCAAACCCGATTCATTCTTTCGTGTCACTGTGGCACCTCCAACACTGCGCCATCCACTCTCCTAATCCTACGTTTAAAGAATAACTCAGAGGCAATCCTAGGTTAAATTGCAACACTTGTGTTACTTCATATTAGATTTGTAAAACTTCTGCTATCAATAACAGGAATGTGCGTTG
Source organism: Dictyocaulus viviparus (assembly GCA_000816705.1). Taxonomy (NCBI): domain Eukaryota; kingdom Metazoa; phylum Nematoda; class Chromadorea; order Rhabditida; family Metastrongylidae; genus Dictyocaulus; species Dictyocaulus viviparus. The sequence continues at coordinate 456,540 of KN716168.1, forward strand.
GATACGGTATGAATTCAGAACCCTATTGATCCTTATAGTTTCATTGTGAAATACTATTGCTTGCAAATATGTCAATGTATTACAAACAAGTTGTAGATTTTTTTTATTCTCAACAGTGCATTGAAAACGGTAGCTGTGCTTTTTCCGACCGCAAATTCTACTTACGTCGTATGTAAGGAGTTGTGGCAAAACTAGATTAACTAATTAATTAATATAATTAATAATTAAATATATTAAATATAGTTATTATATATTATATTATATATTATATATTAAATATTAAATGTATTAACAATTAATTAACTAATTGAATAGATGGAGTTACACGTAACTTCTAACCAAATCTCGTTATATCATTCATATTTGATTAGCTATTACTGCATTGTTATAAGTCCGTTTTAATAAAGGTCTGATTTCTCCAGTTTGGAGTTGGGTGCGTTCAAAGGCTACAGCGTCCACTGATTCCAATCTGATATATGCACTTTCCTCATATCATGAAGAGTTTCCTACACTAAGCTTTGACTTTCACCGGCTTTGACCATCCTTATCGTCTACGCTCCTACTTCGGACTACGATGAAGATGAAATCGAAGAACTC
>KN716168.1:457236-476034 GCA_000816705.1 Dictyocaulus viviparus
TGTAAAAGAACGCCTGAAGAAAGTCACATTAGGACCCATGGACTCGAGTGGAATGAACATTGAGAGCGGATATCAAAGTTTATCATGACAAACAAAATGTACCACGGTAACTCTCGATTACAAAAGCCCCTTTCCCTACCGTGGACGAGGGAGTCTCCTAATTGAATGTAATATGATGGAATAGACAATGTCATAGTAAATAGAAGGTTTTGCCTAACGGACGTCGCAGTTGTCCCAAAGTTCTACACGGGATCCGACCATCGCCTCCTTCGCGCCAAATTTTTATTCACACGCAAAGGAGAGAAAGCTGGAATTTCAAAAAACGATATCTCAAAATGAAAACAAATTGGGATTTATACAATTCCTTAGCCAGCTTTTGGGAGGATACCGTCATTGACAACATCAACGAAGAATACGACCGGCTAATAAAGCACCTCCACGATAGTGCAAAAAGAGCCGAAAGTTCAGTTACCACCAAGAGACGCTTGCCTTCAAGAACTCTTGAGTTGATACGTCAACTTGGAGCAGCTAAAGTAGCAGGCAATAACCATCTCACGTCCGAACTTGCGAAACGCTGCAGAGAAGCGATAAAAGAAGACCTTGAAGCGAGAAGAGCGGAAGTGATGAATGAAGCAGCTGAGGCTGGCAAAAGCATTCGCTTCGCAAATCACAAGACCAAGATGACGGCTCTTCGACACCAGAACGGAACACTTATCTTCTCCAGAAAGGCGATGGAGAAAGCTATCTACGATTACTACTCAAATCTCTTCGGTAGCCACGTTCGTCTATCTCCGTGTAATGAAAGGGAATACAATTATGTTGTTCCAAATGTTCTTCCTTCCAAAATCCGACATGCAGTTTCGTCGGTAAGAAATCGTAAAGCTTCCGGGCCAGACAGGATTAGACCAGAACATCTGAAGAATCTACCGCAAGTTATTATAAAAACGCTGGCTCGACTCTTCACACGCTACCTGTCCGAATGCAAAGTTCCAAGTCAATGGAAAACTAGTAGAACCGTATTGCTGCACAAAAAGGGAGACGTTCACGACATTAGCAATTATCGCCTAATCTGCTTGTTGTCAGTCGTCTATAAACTTTTTACACCAGTCATCCTTAACAGGATTGGTAGAACACTAGACGAAGAACAACCACGTGAGCAAGCAGGGTTCCGAAAAGGGTTTAGCACGATGGACCACATTCACACAATCACATGACTCATAGAAGTATCACGAGAGTATAAAAAACCACTGTCTCACATTCATCGATCTAAAGAAAGCTTTTGATTCTGTTGAGACAGGAGCGGTCATGGAAGTGTTGACAAATTAAGCGCTTCCAACTCCATATATCAAGATTCTTCGTAAGTTATATGAAAATTTCACTACCAAAATTACCCCGTTCTATAAAGACATCATGATTAACGTAAAAAGAGAGGTCCGACAAGGCGATACCATTTCGCCAAAGTTGTTCACAGCCACTCTTGAGAACATTATGCGAAAATTGGAATGGGACGAAATGGGAGTTAAAATCGACGGTCGGCAACTTCACCATCTTCGCTTCGCCGATAACATTGTATTCATTACACCAAACATCGAGCAAGCGAAACAAATGTTAGCCGACTTCGACAGTGCTTGTGGAGAAATTGGAATCAAGTTAAACTTTCAGAAAACGATGTTTATGAAGAACGGATACGTATCTGATCCCCATTTACGCTCAATGGAAAGAATATCTCCGAATGCTCAAGCTATGTGTACCTGGGTCGTGAGATCAATATGATAAACGACTTAGCACCAGAGCTTAGCAGAAGGAAACGAGCGGCTTGGGGAACATATAAGAGCATCGGAAACGTAGTGAAGAGAACAAACAAGACAAGGCTCAGAGCCCACCTTTTTGATAAGACGGTTCTTCCTGCCTTAACGTATGCTTCAGAAACTTGGACATTATGAAAGCAGGATGAACGTTCATTGAGTACAATACAGCGCTCAATCGAAAGGGTAATGCTAGACGTTTCCCGCATCACTCAGATGAAAGAGGGAATACGAAGTTCCGATCTACGTCAACGATCAAAAATCAGAGACGCAGCTATGCACGCCAAGCGTTCGAAGATTAGGTGGGCCGGACACGTGATGCGCATGGATGATGACCGGTGGACACGAGCTGTAAGTGACTGGATTCCACTGGACATCAAACGCACTGCAGGAAGACCACCAGCCCGCTGCTCTGACCTCTTCACTAAGGACCTAGAAAAGGATTATGATGCTCAACGAATCCCTAGAGCGAATAGAATTCACTGGACTACCTTTGCGCGCGATAGGGAAAAATGGAAGTTTTACTGGTGCCCGCTCGACTTAGTCGATGATCAACGGGAATCCAGGTGATCCAGGTTAGGAAAACAACCGTTTTTCCGAAATCCGTTGTGCAATTGCGTCTCAAAAACATTTTAAACATCTAAACTAGTGGTAATTGAACAAGTACATCTGAAGAGCCTAACGATTGTTTTCATTAATGTAGTGACTCCGCTTTTTACACATTACCTCTCTCAATGCAACAATACTGAGCATGTCTGTCGTCTGATTCATGAAGTTGGTGCAGTCAACAACATACCACTCAGTGCTAAGCAGAAAGGAACTATTAGTTTAGGAATATGGAAGCGAAGACGACGTTGTGAATCTCAAGAACGGCATGTTATGGAACACTGATTTCTAGGCGTAGTTCAACATGCCGTCGAAAAGGCTATGTAGGTGTTCTCTTTCTCATTTAATAGAAAAACGGATGCGGAACATCATCTCTAAGCTCGAAAAATGCTAAGAATTGAGCGAAGCCTTTTGAAATTTATTTAGGAACAACATGCTAAAGACTTTGCTATATTTATTTGTTAGGAAATCATCTCTTTCTGACCACATTTGACATAAGCTTGCTGCATACAATATCTTATGATTATCGACAAAAATTAAAATGCACCGTAAAGCACGAATGGTATGGACGATCAAAAAATATCGAGTGTAGTTTTAGCTCTGATCTTGCCATCAGAAAAACTTCAGAAAAGCAGAAGAAACACTTTATCAAATTATGTTATACGATTGAGCCAATACCAGCGACTGATTATGAGACATTGTTTTGAACAGGTATGCTACAATAGAATTCCTAAGGCTGAACAATCGTGATTTGTCAATTCAATGATAGTCTTTCCCACAAAGAACAGCCACTTCAATACTGAGTATTAAAGAAGCTGTAAAGAAACGACATTTCTAAATGATTCTGAAGTTCTGCTTTTTCGGTCTGTTTACTATTTTTATTATTCTCTCATCTCATAAACTTAATAGACTCATGAAATAATGCATTTTAATGGAACAAAATACAAAAGGATTGCTCTATCAAATTTTTCAAAAGCTGCTGAAATGATCATCGGATGAATTCCTAGCTTTTTTCCTTTTCCCTTTCATATAGCCCGTTCTCTATAGAACAACGTCATAACTTTATTGTTAGCTGAAAATAAAGCGCAGAACCACTTCATATCCAATGTTTATCAGTGACATCAATGATGCAGAATCGATTTAGAGGCTTCGTCTTAATACGACGAGATAACTACTCTCATTGATTTTGTATTCCTTATAGGTGTGATCCCGAAATCATTCGTATATAGTCTTCCCGGAAATCCTACAGATTTAGCATGCTTATCATGCAACTATTGCGTGCTATAGACTTACTCGATTTCTATTATAACAGAAATCAAGAGGATATCGGTTAAATGATTGATAAAATGTGTGCTTGTTAAACATAACAACACTTGTCATTAACAAAACACATCACTTAATACTCCTCTAACAAATGCCAATATACGACACCTATTCAAGCTGGTGTTATTGTTGAAACTAATTTTCTTGTTAAAGAGACCGTCAACAAATCAATTTCTTTACAAAAATATTTGTTCAAAACGGGAAGCAGCCAATTCGATCCGGGTAACACATAGAGAATTACCATGTATATGGTGAAATCATTGATGTCTCCAAGACTTTTAACCACTCTTGATACTAAATTGGATTCCCATACACTTTTTTTGTGACAGTCAAAACATTTAAAGTAGAAGAAAAGGCTATAGGTTAAAGCTGACTCAACATACCGATTTCTTGAGTATACTACGTCTCGTCGAGATGCAACATCGGTACGTCGTATTTTGTCAGTGAATCGTATGGGATGGCGTTGAGTGATGAACGAAGCTCTTGCCAATGAAATCTCGTGATTATAACATTATAATCGAAAGATATTGAATAATCAAGAGTCTTCACAGCCAACCTGATACTGCTGAAGGTTCCAATGCTGAAGAAACTGTTGGTATTGACGATTGCTGGAGTAAACCACATCCATCAATTATAATCGGGTCAGAAATGCTTAGCATATGTGAACAACCAACAGATGAACCTCACTTGCGACTTCGAAAATAGAACAATCAATTGCTTATATAAGGAGATTTGTAAAAATATTTGCAACATGCAGTTGTCGAATTCTGTTGATATGATCATAATGTTTAATGAAACTTTTGAGTCCTTTAGATCGGTTCAAAAACAATATCGAGTTTTTATAGCAACAAGTCGAAGCATTTATCGAGATCATCGATAAAAAAAAAACACGATTGCCTGCTTTTCAAGTAAGAAAATTTGGAAAGATTCGTAAATCAATCTATTTAACTTGTGTGATGTATTCACACTTTGGATAACAACATTAAACCTCATTCGTTATCAGTGCTCGATACATACGTTGAAATTCCAACAATTTTGGAAGATGCAGAATATTCTTCTGTTGCAATCAGCCCACTTATATTAAAAATGCAGCAAAACAATCCAGTTTCTAATCACGAACATTCACCATAAATATATCCGGTATTCACCTAGAAGCAATAAGTGAAGTAATTAGTAATTGAAGACTAAGGATCTTTAGATAGATTCAAATTGAGAACCTCTGTAGTGCAGTATTAGCCCACAAGACCAGAAATACATGGATATGGTATCGAGCACCGTCGTAGGTTCCAGGTCTGATGATTCTCCCAGCATCATGGAGATTTGAAATGCTTATTAATTAACTTATTAATGCTAATTAACAATGCTTTAAAATTATCTCTATGATAATCAGCTTTTCTTCTTCCTTATTTTAGATCCTTCTAACCATTCTACATTTCCTTCCAATTTACCACTGATTATTTTTACGGACTTGTTCTCTTCCTCATTCATGCTCATTTATTAAGAAGCTGCCTTTCATAGGAATATGCTACGTCTCTGTAAAAAACATTCAGTTGGATAACCCGCACTATCATTCACATCCTTTATCTTATTAAAGAATACATTTTCACATTAGATGGTTTCCAAGATGCCAGTAGAGTTTTTACGTTCATTTCAGTTCCGTCCACCAAGATTAAACTAAAACTATTATTTTTTTCAAATGTTTTTTATCATTTTCGTGTTTGAATTTACAACAACAATTTTGCGAGAGATTCTTCCGTTTTTTTCCTTTTCCATAACTACTCTAGCAGGATGTGTCGTATTTATTCTCAGTGGTTCTTCAGGTTGATAATAAAATCTGTAATGATTCTGATGAGGATTCAAATCAAAATTTATGAAACAATGGAATAGGTGGCCAAAGAATAGATGGATAACTAATAAATATGCTTGAAATTCAGTTTTCTTTAACATATTGTCTAAGAGTTTGAAGACATCAATTGTGTGGTCTACCGACACCACTAGTTTTGCCGATTTGACGATTTCCTGATGGAGCCTGACATCGTCATACTTGTCGGTTGAGCATCTTTCATTGTGCGAGTTTGATTTTGATAAGACTGTGGTAAAAGTGAGTAAAGCATAACTCTTATCTAGTTTTAGTGTGAAAAATCTCCTATTTCATCTACCAACCACTGTCACACAACTAACCAGAGGGAAAATTTCTGAAGGCTAATAATATTAGTTTTGTATTTAACTCGGTATCGTATGAATATGAATTACAAAACTATAATAACTGTAACAGTTGATAGACAAGTAAATAAACCGCCATAAAAGATGTTTTGGGTTCGAATACTGCAGTTACACAAAGATAGTCGTAAAACGGCTATGTATGAAACAACAAAGAATACCACAAAATTGCACTACTGTTAATACATGTCAACAACACGATAACATGGAACATTTTACATACATTTCTTTGGAAGCGTAAAATGCTGTTACTAATCTAAAATGGAGTTTAACGATAGGACATTGTCATCCAGAAAGCGGAGTATTGCTTGCGAATGTTGATATGACAAACATGGAAGTCCCAATTTCCATCACAAGATATTCTGAAGAAAATTCGGTAAGATAAAATAAATTTTGGTGTTGTTCGCCTTTTAGTGTGCCTTGCATTCATCTCCAATGTTACATCGTGGAAGTAGTTGAATGCAATACTGCTACTTACAATGACTGCTTATCTTCAAAGAGTTCTTTTACACTATTCTAGCGATCACGGAAATCTGAATATCTTGGTGGGTCTGAGGACGAGCGCGACGCGAACCCGTGCACATTATAGAAGTCGTCGTTCCACAGTGTGATCTTCAACAATTTGTTTACGCGCTCCGAGTTTTGCGGTCATCTCAGCACAACTATGGACGCTTTTAATTATTTCAAAACTTCGATTTGACGCGCAATTACACAAAAATTTCTATTTTTCACCCTTCGTAGAGCTCACTTATACAACTTTTTTCGTGCATAGGAACAGCAAGTTAAGCACAGACGCGGATGTGAATGTACACTTTGTCAAGTGAGGAGTTCGAGAATTCTAAAAATGACTTGTTTCGCTACTATTTGGGATGTTCTGGTGTGATAGAGAAGAAATCACGCTACCCACAGGAAGGTACAATTTTCTTGAGTGGTAAATTTTCCTTGGTATTGTTGGGAAGTCGCTGTTCATAGATAAGGATGCTGATAAGGAAAAGTTGGAGAATCAAAAGCGTTTTATAATCAACTACTTTAACCGATTTATAAGGTAGTTTAGAAGATACTATAATTTGTTGACTGCTCAGAATGACCTTTATATTAAATATTTGATTTCATTTCAAAGGAGTGGTGGAGAAACCGCAGACCATTTTGATCTGAAAAGACTTAGATGTGATGACTATGGAATTCCTCAGGATATAAGTAAACGTTACTTTGTTTTTGCTCAACGGAAGTCCCTAGATCTAGCTGCTACTCTTGGCCACGTGAGTTATACTGTGTGAGCAACAATTTATTCGATGAAACTTTCTTTTTATTAAGATATCTCCATGGCTGGTACGTCACTTTGAATATGCAGTACAACTGTCATTAGATTTCTCGAATGATTTGAAATTTAAAAAAATGAAAGATCTTCGAAAATCTCAACGCGAGCTCCCAGTCGCTGAACGTAAGGAAGAAATACTGAGGTTACTGGACAGTGTAAGCTTAATTGCATCTTTCACCTTTTTTGATGTTACTCTTTGCCCTTTATGTCGTATTTTCATGTCTCATATTTTTAGAACCAAGTACTTGTAATAGCTGGAGATACAGGTTGTGGAAAAAGTACTCAAGTAATGCCAGTGAACTTTCGTTTTTATCGTATTTATTTTTTGTATATGATTTCATAAATTTGATTTCAAACGCTTCTTAGGTGCCCCAATATCTTCTCCAATGCGGTTACACCGGTATTGCTTGCACTCAACCTCGTCGTATCGCCTGCACTGCACTTGCTCGTCGAGTTTCTTATGAGACTCTGAATACATATGGAAACGAAGTAGCGTATCAAATAAGGTGAAATGGATTCCGTATCTCGCTCGAAAAGCATGTAGTTTTTTTGCTATAGTGAATGGTTCTCCATATAGCGTCTTCACACGAGTGTATTCTACAGGTTTGAAACTACAAAGTCAAAACGAACAAAGCTGTTGTTCCTAACTGAGGGCTTGTTGCTGCGGCAAATGGAAAATGACTCTCTCCTTCAAAATTATAATGTAATTCTGCTTTGGATGCCTTTTTTCATTTTCGGATCGTCTTATTGTAACTTATATTTTAAGGTTATTATCCTTGATGAGGTTCATGAACGCCATTTGAGCAGTGATCTACTTCTTGGACTTCTTCGAGACATGGTTACAAAAAGAAATGATTTGAAACTCATCCTTATGTCAGCCACAATAAACTTAGAATTATTCAAAGAATATTTCCAAGGAGCTCCTGTTATCCAGGTTTCTTTTTCCTCATGAAATGCTCTCTATATTAACTACTCAAAAGAGATATGACTCAAGTTTTTATAGGATAAGGATCGATTTTAATAGCTTATTTTTTAACAGTAACAAAGTTATAGGTTCCTGGGCGTTTGTTTCCTATTCAGCTGCGTTATCATCCAATAAAGCAATACATTGTAGAAAACGACAGAAAAAGTCGGAAAATTGATCCAGAACCCTACGTTAAAATCTTGGAGGTCCGTTTTTTTACTTTTTTTTAGATTTTATTTGGGCAAAGATAAACAAGATACTCAAAAATTACACTAACATGGCAAAGATGGTTTGATTATAATCCACTTGTTTCTAGCGCTTAATATTTTGCTACCAATGATATCCTACTGAACAAAGTACAGGATTATGATTGAATGTTTTGTAAAGTAGTTGGAAGCCTTCTATTGATAAGAAGTACAGTGGTAGTTGGAGTATTGAAAAATCATGATCATATTTAGTAATTGAAATAAAACAGGAGAAAATAAGCAAAGAGCTGATTGTAGTACTTTGATAAAGAGCTATAGTTATGATTTTATAATAGCTCATTGACCAGTCAAATGTGAAAAACTTAATCACTGATAGTAAGGTGTGTGCAAATAGCGCAGGTTAGATGTAGAAAATAGTACAATATTATGGCGTTATTCGTGAATTCCGAAATATAAGTGTTAAAAATCAAATCATAGTTGCTTGCTTTTAATAATGGGCTAAATCCCATGTTATTGTAGTCATTAAGAAACATTGAATATTCTGTGAAATTGTCAAAAGTATTACAATTGTGAGGGGAGGATTGAACTCTCATACAATACATAATATTTTATTATATTTCCGAACTACTACTTCAGAAAACAATTGGAAATAAGTTGTATTGGAGAATGACAAGTAAAATTTGCAACGCGCTCGTCACTATCCGGTACATGAGATGTTCATCCATTAATCACTTTGCAGTAGGCCATATCATTTGAATGAACTTCCAGTTAGTACCTAGAAACTTTTCTGGTACTTTTTAGTAGGATGACGACTGGCCGGCTAGAAAGCGGTTGACTTTCACAGTTCTTATCGCCTTCGATGAATTGTTTGAGCAAGCGGCTTGCAGTAAAATCTTTAGTAGTTTGTGCCTCAAACTCGCTGTCTTCTGTTTCATGATCACTTGCTTTCACTGACTTCCATCCAAGTTATATTATGTAAATATAATTCAGTGTAACTAACTGCTAAGTAGCGGTGTTGATTATTAGTTAATCAATGCAAAGTGCTTATGTATTCCAATTGTACCCACCTGGCAAAAGCTAGTAGGTTATTTTCTAAAATACTAGATCTTTTTGGTCCTAGTCCGACCTTGTAAAAGAGGAAACTAAGTAAAGCAATGGGAATGCGGAGGAAATCAATAAACAACCCTTCATATTAAGATAAGTTATGTAATATCAAGCAAGTGTAATCAGTTTATTATTATCAAACCTCATTCTTATTAGGAAATTTGGAGAATGTTACCAAATAGCAAGAAAGCGATTTAGAAATTTGTGTTCTTGTGCACTGGATTGATTTTTCAGAAAATGGTTTATTTAGCTGATTGACAAACAATTTCCTTCATCTGAACGTGGCGATGCTCTTATATTTCTCAGTGGAATAGCTGAGATTTCTACAGTTGGGGAGTGTTTGAAAACTTACGCGGAAATCACGAAAGCTTGGATTATTCTCATGCTACACAGGTCATCAGAATTACCAACAAACATATTTGTTGCGAACTTTTATGTGCCATTTTCAGTGCTCTTTCTGTTGAAGAACAAGATAAAGTATTTGATGTTGCACCGTCAGGTGTGCGGAAATGTATATTATCAACTAATATTGCAGAAACATCAGTGACAATCGATGGCATACGTTTTGTCATCGACTCCGGAAAGGTGCTGCTTTTCAATTTTTTTTATGCTCTCATTTTTATTTCCTTATTTTTTTCTGATTAGGTCAACTTGATAAATCATGAAACTGGAAGTGGGTCTCAAAAATTAAGTGAGTTCTGGGTTTCCAAAGCATCCGCTGACCAAAGAAAAGGTACCGCAAATTTTTCCCTTTATTGGAAACTCTTTCTTCTTCAAATTCACTCTATATTGCTTTCTGGTAAGTTTATAAAAGTGGTTATTATTCAAGGTAGAGCTGGTAGAACTGGGCCAGGAGTATGCTATCGTTTATATTCACAAGAACAGTATGATAAAATGGACGATTTTACGCCCTCAGAAATTAATCGAGTGGCACTGCATGAAATGGCTCTTCAAATGATAAGTCTGAATTTGGGATGTATGTTGTTATAGCATTTGTGACCTGATAAATTATAATGTTGCTAATGGTGTATGCTAAATATTGCTAAAGATTTCAGTAGATCCTCAAACTTTTCCTTTCATTGAAAGACCTAATGAGGACAAACTGACTGAAGCTTTAGATACGCTAAAGTCCCAGGTTCGATCATTTATTTGTTTCTTCCTTTTTTATGTCTTCTACTTATCGTAGTTTTCTAATTTCTTCTATTTCCAAAAAAAAAAAAAAACACACTGTTTAGGGTGTTCTACATCCTGGTCGTGATAATCGTTTGACGGCTTTAGGGTTTGTCGTGGCAAAACTCCCGGTTGATGTGGCTATAGCCAAGGTGGTGGTTTTGATACTTTCATGCAGTTCGTACAAATGTTTCATCAATAGTTTAAAAGAAAAGAATGGTAATTTCAGATGTTAGTCTTTGGATGCGTTTTCAATCGTGTAGATGTTATTCTCACAGTTGCAGCTGGCCTTTCAGTTCAAAGTCCATTTACTAATCGGTCTTATAGGTGAGGTTTTCTCTGCTGAATTGAATCATAATGTCATCATTGTCCATTTTTCCATCACATTATTCATTAAGATTTTATACAAAAATTTTATCTTTATACATAACGATGCAATTTTGCCTATTAGCAAAATGTTTCTTTTTTTTTTCTTTTTTTTTTGAAGAATTACAAAAAATCTTTGTAATGCTTCATGCCAAGACTTCAAATCTTGTATAATCCATTATTTTGAAAATGCAATATAATCAATTTTTTCATCATATTTCAATTATCTAGAGATCTTGAAATTGTCCAACGAAGAGGACGTCTGACGAGCTCCATGGGGGACCCGTTTTCTCTCATACAAATTTTCAGGTTTGTACTCGTCTTTTGCCTATCAACTTTGTCAAATTAAGGGAAGCACTCAGTTGTTCAGGTCACCGCTCCTTACTGACCATTTAATAAATTCATGAACTTTATATTTAGATCTTATCATGTAGCTTGAGTAGATGTAAATACCTCAAAAAATCAATCTAGTTTGATTTCCATCAAAAGTGTTCCAGTTTGTGTCCAAATTTAAATACCTATTTCTAGACGTCTTAAATATGCTACCAAAAAAAAAAACTAAAATGTAAACCATGAGTAAAAGAATATAAAATACATATTACAGAAATAGGACGGATACATCAGCAAACTTACTTTAATTCATGTTTCTGTACACTTGAAAATATCACTATGTCCAGTTTAGATTCCTTGAGAACAGAAAATATGTTTATTAAAAAATTGAAAAAAAGAACTAAGGAAAAAGGCTAGTTTCTGATGTCTCCAGTTGTTTTGGGAAACAATGAGTATTTTGATAAATTATTTTCCTATTGTTAAAGAGGGAATTTTGCCACAAAGTTTTAGCTTTGATTAAACTAATGGGTTATACCACACATTCGACCTAAATATGAAGAAATTAGTGGTCTTTAGATTAACCTCTGTTCACCAGTTTGTAGCAAGTCAGTACTCTGTACCCTCTTATCTTATTCTAACGTTATCTCACTAACCTCGGAGGGCTCGAAAATTTAGATTGCTAGAACGCTGTTAGCACTGAGGTATTTGCTGTTTACCATGAAAATGAAAAGCAGCAAACGCAACATAACGAAATTTATGAGATTTTTGTAGGATTTATTCTGAGCTAGGAGTTGTGAAATGTATTTGCAGTATATGCACTTCATGAAATAGCAAAAAGAAAAATTCAACGCTTATCATATCTCAAATTATGACGGTTTTTAATAATTTTCCATCATTCGAAAGTGCATCGCTGTATTTCCGGAAATATTCTGTGTTATTCAAATGTTTTTGCGCACCTTGAAAAACTATTGATTCTAAAAGTGGAGTTGAAGTTGACTTGTAGTACATACCATTCTCTCTCTGTTTTGGATTATCTTTATTGTGACTTTGTTTAGCAATACTCGAGGTTGGTAAACAGTGTTTTATTGAGAAGACAATACAACACAGAGACAGGCTAGCGTTTCGGCAGAATGGCCTTCATCAGGGCCTAAAAAGTCTATGTCAATTGTGTGGTCTATTTAATCAAACACTATCGCTGATTTTGCAAAAGAAAAACCTAATCTAAAGTTTTAACACCTAGTCAAACCCACATCATCCCAAATACTCACCTTTAAAATGGCTTTCCTCTGTTAGTTGTGGAGGCAACCGTTTATAGAGACAGCATGGAGAGTAATGTCTGGTATTTAATTAGACCAGCAGCCTTATGTATGGGGCTAGGTCATGCATATCCACAAGGCACTCATCTTTCCTGTTCAATTTTGGAGCTCTGGTATTTATCCAGAGTGCTTCCAAAAACTTTCACGCGGGTGTTCTTGTTACTTGCGCAAGGATTTCGAAATTAAATTCGAAATCGACCCCGTTATGCTTCTCAACCCTATGTGCACCTAGTGGGGTGTTTGTCCAAAGTTTTGTTTTTCCATCTAGGTGTTGCTTTTTCTTTTCTTTTTTTTCTTTTGTTTCGGAATACGTTGCATGTTGTACTAAACGTGTCAAAAACAGTAATTGTTTCAAAAGCCTCCAAGATTGGCTATCCATTAACCTCAGCATATGTAAATTGGATATCTTGACTGTAACCTTGTTTAGCAATACTCGAGGTTGGTAAACAGTGTTTTATTGAATAGACAATGCAACACAGAAACATTCTAACGTTTCGGCAGAATCACCTTCATTAGAGCCTAGAAATTCTATGTCAATTGTGCGGTCTATTCAATCAAACACTATCGTTAATTCTGCAAAAGAAAACCCTAATCTAAAGTTTTAACACCCAGTCAAACTCACATCATCCCAAATACTCACCTTTAAAATATGGCTGATATGAAACGCGTTGTTGATATGCATGACCTAGCCCCATATATAAGAATTATAGTCTGATTAAATATCAGACAGTCTCTATGCTGTCTCTATAAACGGTTGCGTCCACAAATAACATAGGAAAGCCATATTTTAAAGGTGAGTTTGGGGTGAAGTGGGTTTGACTGGATGTTAAAACATTAAGTTAGAGGTTTTTTTTTGCAAGGTTAGCGATAGTGTTTGATTGAATGGATCACACAATTGACATAGACTTAGGCTCCGAAGAAGGCAATCTGCCGAAATGTTAGCCTGTTTCTGTGTCGTATGGCCTTTTCAGTAAAACACTGTTTACCAACCTCGAGTATTGCTAAATTAGGTCACAGTAAAAACTAATTGTTTATCGTAGGACTTCAATAACTTGCAAAATATAGGACATTATTCTTTTGTTTTCTTATTTTTTTAGATACAAAGCACTTTTTATGTCTTTATTCGGTTCAATTTTTTTTCTTTTATGGCAAAGTTATAGGAAATTTGTCAGAACGTACGCTTAGCCCTATTTTATGTTTAGTTATATCAACTGTTCTGATATAGTTATAAAGATATTGTATTTCTTAACTACATATATAATAATGTGCGTTCATAGTACATTTGAATAAATATTGCAGCGCTTATGAGTAGCAATGGACTAGTTTTATTGGTACTGTTTGTATTTGTATTTACTGGTAACTATAGGTATTTTACAAAAGATCGTCATTTCTACACTACTGAAAGTGTGCTATATTTTATTCTTACTGATAACTTACTTCTTACTAATAACAAAAGGACAGACATGGAATATGTCATTGTATTCCAGAGAATGGGTGCTGCAGAAAGGTTTTGGCGGCAAAGTAAGAACGTGGGCGTTAGAGAATGGTATCGATGAACATAGAATGTTCGAAATCAGTAAGCTACGCACTCAATATAGGTGTGTTTTATTGCCTGCCGTTCTATATAGTTTTGCAGTAGTGGTTCAGAATAATAAGGAAGCATATTGAATATCACAGTCAGTATGATCTTTATTACTAGAGGAATTTTGGAAGATACTGGATTAGTGGATAAACCAGATGCTGTTGAAAGAGATTCGCGTCAGCGACGAATTGACTACGGTGATAGAAAGAAGCTTTTTAACATCAAGCGAGATGCCAGGTAATTCTCAAATGTTGAGTGTTGTATATGTACACAGACAGCCTCGTTTTCCAGAAACCTGGAGAAGACACGAAAATTGCTGCGAGCGGACAAGCATTTCGACTCTATTCTTGACGATACTGAAAGTTTTGGTAATAATGAAGAGTACTTGTGTGACGCACAGCTGCTACTATTGTGTTCCAGAGAATGAACAGCAGCCGATGAAGGCCGATGTGAAAACAGTAGATTTCCTTATCAATTATAAGCAAAGAGACTTGGAAATAATACGTAATACTCATACATTTAGTAAGAATGAAGCAGAGGTGTGTTAATTGTTCAAAGGATATTACATAATTTGAAGCCTTTGTCACCATACTACTCAATAATTATAGGTTATTAGAATCATTATTGCAGCTGGATTGTATCCACAGTATGCTATACTGGATCCTGTAAATAAGTACCAGGTAGATATGTCTAAACGTTGCACAAATCTGCTTAAAATATTACTATAATCGCTCATTTTCAAAGCACGGACAGGAGTTATTCGTACACACTCGCATGAAACCTTTCAGCCAAATTCATCCCAATTCTTCAGTGGCTCAGTATCATGCAGGTCTGTGTGAATAATAATATAGTAGTGTAAAAGGAGCAGTATAAAATAACACTAGGAATTTGAATTTTAGAAGCAATGGATCCCCACGCTGATAGCGATGGTCTTTCTTCTAATCACCAGGTTCCATTTTTTGGATTGTCATTGGAAACCACAAAGCCGTACATTTGTAATGTGATGCCGATCCATGCTCTAGCACTTCTGATATTTGCCAAAAAGGTTGAGTCCATCACTCAGATATGCGTAATATGTAGTTTATTGAAGTATGTTTCTGTTAATCTTTCATGAGATGACTTTATATATTATATTCATGTTAATAAAGTTCATTATCTATCTTTGCCCAGGTTATATGTGCTGACTGGAAATTAGTATTGGTTGATGAATTTGTCGAATTCTCATTTGGTCAAATACTGAATTGCAAAGATGTTTTATCATTAGTGACGAAAATTAGAAAAGAAATGAGTACAGGTAAGTTTCTAATGTCTTCTTCATTTAAACATATGAGTGTGAACATTATTGCCATGCAATTTCATATGTCGTACTATTTGTACATTTTGACAATTAATATTCATGTTTGAATTGAGTTCAAATCGTATAATTCAGGACTGCAGAGGAAACTACGTGGTGAGGAGTATCATGAAAGTGAACTAGTTGGTTTAATAAAGCAATTCGCTTTCCTCCTTTCGGAAGGGAGTTCAGAAATATCGTTGGTTATATTTGATTTGACACACTAGGATCTAACTTTTGGTGTAATTGTCATATATTCATATAGGTTGGACAGACTGGAAAGGTAATGTAGTCTGACATCAGCTTTAAGTAGATAGGTGCCAACTTCTATGAAAATATCTGATGAGTGATTACCTGATGAATAATGCATAATTAATAATGTTGGAATAATGCGTAATTACCAAGAGGCCATTAATAATGAAAAATATAGCTCAATTAATATACTATGAGACGTAAAATATCTAACAGGTAGACATTTTTATGTCAGAATTCATATCGAATAAATTTTCTGTGCACTTAACATTAAGATCTCCAAGCAAGTTCCACGTTTTGTACATTGTGTTCTCACTACTAATATTTGGCTTTTTTTTATAATGAAACGAATCGTTCATCCACCACGGTGTGTGGAGGACGTTGGCTTCTTTACACCGCAAGGGGAAGAAGAGCTAGAAGCAGAAGACGAACTTATCAATGAATCAATTCTATGGCGTGATGAAATTGATAGGCAAAAAAATGAAGAAGAAATGGTAAGCAGAAATAAATTACGGAAGTTGTGAAGTTTCCATAAAAATTATATGCACTACTTGCAGGGAACAAATGTGCAACACCACGATATAGCTGAAATTGAAGAGGTTCCCAGGCATAAAGAAACTACACCTAGCTATTATGAATTGTTGAAGAGACGAATGCAGTCTGAAGAGAACGACAGTGATCACCATTTAGACACAAAAAAGTACTGTTTCGAATGATCTCTATAAATGTTCAATTCTTATTTGATGAAATATGTGCTGGCATAGAGCAGATATCTAGATGTAGAATTTGATGAATGATCAGTCTTGAATCTGCGACTTTCAATAGGAAAGTCGCGTACATCATACTCCTTGCGAATAAAATTATAGCATACTGTGGGGTGGTGCGACCAACTCTGCTCTTAATAATAAAATAAGACAAGCTTTGGCGTTGATCAGACTCTACGTAACCGGGTTCAACGTGGTAGTAGAGTGGTGTATATATATATTTGACTTGATCACTCTTCACCAAGTGAGTGCTAGTTATCTTACCCGAATTTCTCTGTCATCAATTTACCGATCCTTTAGGAATGGCGGGCTTTGTAGACATGGGGGCGGCCACGAATTGTTTCGAGCTGGCGTGTAACTGCGACACCACTGCATTAATGCTTTAACTATATTGGGCAAGACAGTATAAGATAGTGCTTGTGAAAAAAGTCGTAGATCTTTAGCTTGGTTAGTTGATTGTTTTTAATCTATATCAAAACACTGGCGAGGGTCTAATAGGTTTGATTGCGAATAGATGGAAAAGTAAATCGAAATAAATAGTAATAATAAAGTAAATAGTAAATCGTCCTCAGGAGTAGGAAATATTTACTACACTCCCTACTCTGTGAATCAAATATGTATGTATTAAAAATGAAGGGAATAATACATATAACACACAGGAATGTTCCCGCACACATATATTACCTTTCTGGTTAGTTCGAAATGTACTACACTTGTTTACTTGTTCGGAGATTGCAATGACCTGACGTTCTTTTGTTTATGATATTTCTTTGTCTTGTCTTAGAAATATTCTCTTCTTCCTTTACTTCTTGGTCTCATTGTTTTGTTCATTCTGAGAAGATAATTTGACTTTATTGAATTTGTATCTTCATCTCTGATGTGATTCTGCGCTTTTTCGTTTTTTTTTTGTCGAATAAATTTCCACGCATCTTTTGCTAATTGCGTCTCGATTTTTTTCCCCTGTTCGTGTACACATCCTTTTGATTTCTCTCGTTCTAGCTTCCTTCAACACATTGATAATTGCTTTGCTTCAACATTATCTATCCCTTTATTCTCGGGCTTGTAACCTGAATCTTGTCTACGCTGAATTGCAAGTTTGTGCAATTCATCCTTCCACGAGATCTCATGCAAACGTTCCTTCCTTCATAGTCGCTTTGTTTGAGCAAAGCAGATCTTTGGTGAATGGCATATCGCTCTCACTATAACTGTAGTGTAGTGACCGATGCGCCGAAATTGTATTGGTGTGAGTGGCAATGAATATCTTAATGCTCGCCGTGAGTATTTTGCCACGCGGGTGTTTCGTACTGCTGGCCTCGAACTTGTGTAATGGAAC
The DNA here is from genome assembly GCA_000816705.1 of Dictyocaulus viviparus. Taxonomy (NCBI): domain Eukaryota; kingdom Metazoa; phylum Nematoda; class Chromadorea; order Rhabditida; family Metastrongylidae; genus Dictyocaulus; species Dictyocaulus viviparus. The sequence continues at coordinate 475,229 of KN716168.1, forward strand.
CTCGAACTTGGGTAATTGAACCGTAAGTTCGTTTTATGGTGCCGATACTGAAGATTGAATGGAGTGAGTTAAGTGCGCACCTTTGTCAAAAGCAAAGCAGCTACACTAGGTGTTACCCAGTTAAGAGTCGACAGCCAGATCTCAAACTTGGGTATTATGTGATTATTCAATCAGATAACAATTATTAATCAGATACAACAAGTGAGAATGATATATGAAGATCAAAAACGTTATGATACACAGTTCGTTGTTACAGTTCGTTATGAGATAATCATGGAAATCGTGCAAAACTAGTGACAACATGAGACGACGGTCAGTTTAATAGCGAAGGTAAGGGAGGTCATGTTAGGGGCTATGAGTGAAGAGTAATGTGGAGTTTACTTACTGTATCTGCTTATATAGAGAAGAGGCGGAGACATCGGTATGTTGAAACAATGTCCTTTTCAGTTCGTCAGCTAAGTTCATTTCCAGAAACATATCGAAATTACGAAATAATTATGACCTTATATGAATCAGGAGATTTGCACTTTCACTCGCCTTTACCATTACTAACTTTCGATACGATGACTCAGAAACTACAAATTAATATAATATTTGATATGTTTTTGCTATGCACGTAATTTGGATGATAAAGTAGAGATTACTCGACAGAATATTCTCTACAATAACTTTCCTTTGATGACCTTGTATGGAATTCTCGTATTTTGCACACTGGTACCACCACTGAAGTAAATTTGTTGAAGCTTTCTAGCTATTCACTTGATCTATGATAGATATCACTAACTGGTAAGTCGTTTCAAGAAATG
>KN716168.1:511787-551006 GCA_000816705.1 Dictyocaulus viviparus
AATAATGAAATGTTTGGGCATTTATAAAGCTTTTTACTTAATGTCTTATCATTGCTGGAACGTGTCAAGAAAGAACGATTCAGGTGTGACGATATAATAATTCAATTTTCAATAATCCATTGCAATATTTCTTGACAAAAAAAAGTGCTTTCTCTGTAGTTCAGTATCGTAACCAGCCTCGTATTAATTCTGCTTCTTGCATTTGGCAATAAACGCGAAGCATTCATATCGTGTTTGGTAAAATGCTCTTAGCAATGTTTGAGACATCTGAAAAGCTAGCAAAAAATAAAGACGCCGTAGGTTCCAGAGTGCTTCCTGCTAAAGGTTCTTAGTTGTTTGCTGAGTAGTGGAGTTTACTTCAATCCACTCGCACATTTGCATGTGCGTATGATTATGACTTGAAGACACTCCGTAAAGTTTCCTTGAGACTCGAAAGAATTACAAGTAGCTGAGTCAACAAGCACTGAGTCCGTAAGTCGCGAAGTTGATTATGACAAACTCGAAATCCCATGTTTCAAGATGTTTGAAATTTTGTACATTCATATCCTCAAATATAACAAGTCACTTCAGTTTTCTTTCTAATTGTATAGGAAGGTTTTTAATCTTCATGTATAGGTAACGGTTGGAGTAGCAGCTGTTGAGAATGTTATGCAGCCCTTCATTGGCTATTCTTTGAGTGGCGGTGCAATTGGCATTGCTTTGGATCGTATGCGTCTTGAAGGCATTGCAACCGGATTTGACTTTAAGTAAGCTTCTACTCATCTCTTGTGCTATCAGTTTTCATATGAACTTTAGTCAGAAGTAAAAAATATAAGAACACCAAAAAAATGTTGCTTCAGATCGCATTTTGACATGCACAAGTCACGTTTACGAAATTCCATTTCCTTTTTTATGTTTCGTCACCCACACCCACATGAAATGAATTGCTTAAAGTAGTTGAAGTACTTTCATGTGCTCTGCTCATGAAAGCAGCCTAAGTGCAGACAAACTTGCATTACATTATTATTTTTACTAACAGCATAATCTTAAGAATGCGCTATCGTGTTCGAACTGTTGGTTTAATCAGAAGCTTTATTTCAAAGCAAAGAAAAACAAAAACATATATCAAATCAGTATTTCTGAACGGACAAAATCACATAATGAGCTGTCAGAAATCTAGAAGACTGATGTTAGTTATACACTTTTCAGAAAATTCATTTTGAATAAAATAAATAGATTTAAATATAATACCGTATGAATGAAAGCACATGCTGCAATGGGAATAGGTGTCGATGTATTACACAGGATCGATTCAGAAGTGCACGCCTATTCGCGTTGGCATCCTGACCTGACTTACCAACCATCCTTCCGACAAAGATGAATACGTCACCCATTTTCTAGAGGTTCGCAGATATCGCCATAGCTCATCGTATTATAATACCATCGGGCTATCAAATTTATACGTGATATAAATTTTATATAGGCTCAACAGTGTAGGGCTGGAGATGCACATTAACACTCAGGCCCGATTAAGTGCGCAGCCACAGCAGGACTAACAAGCTCGTCATTCCTCCGGGGTCGATAAATTTGTAGCAGAGAAATCTGCGCAAGATAACTAGCGCTGATTTGATGAAGAGTAATCATCTCAAGTCACTTTGTAGACCTGGTTCACATTTAAGTACCTTCACGATGTAACGTTGAACAGGAATGCATAGGCGCATTCATTCGCAAGGGATTAACCAACGTTAAAGCTTATCTCACTTAAAACTTTTATGTCTATCTTTTACTGTAAAAATGAAAACATGTATTTTTTAAATAAAATACAAATATGTTGGCGAAGAAATGTGATTATTTAGCCTTCGTATCGCAGTTGTGTTAATGACTTCACGATAAAAGAAAATATGCTAAACTGTTGATTATACAGTTATGTTAAAGTATAAGACGTGAGCATTTTTCGCGCACATCTAATCTGGACGAATTTCTAAATTTTACACCACCAGAAAAGTAAATAGTGTTTAGAAATATTCATTATCGCTAAAGTGAAACGTCATAATAACTGATTTGCCTAATGTTCGCTTAGTTTGACTCTCAAACCATTGATTTTTCCTAGAAACGTCAATTAACTCACTGTTAAGGACTATGAAGAAGCTTGCTTACTGTGAGGTAACCAAAGTAAGTGTATCACTAAAACGAACACTTGGTCATTTTTCAGCATTCCTACGGCACATCAAACATTCATGTAATGGATTCTTTTAGGTTCGTATTTCGTAATTGCAATAAAATTTTATGATAAAATGACAACACATACCTCGTCTTCTGTGTTGCCAACGAGGAACTCAGGGAAAAACTCATCACTTCAATTTCGCTAGTCATACTGTACTATACGTTTATCCGTACACACACATGCTTTCATGATACACACTAAGCTTTGAAAATTTTCTGAAGATTTATCAAAAAACTCAGTCGTAACGAAATAGTTGATCTGTCAATTTTTTCGCTGAAAAAATAAAATTTAGGGATGTTTTAAAAAATTGCATAAACAGTTTTCGAGTTGAAATTTTTTTCTTTGGAATGTTTTTAGTGATTGGAAAAAATAACGTCCTCATGTTTCATTTTCCAGGTTTCTTGTCAATTTCACGGAATGCACTGCTGACAACGCAGTTGGACTGGCGGTGGATTTCATGAAGAAACATAGTGTCGACGCTGTTATAGCTCCGCCTTGTCCCATACGTGAGTGTTTCAATAGTCCTCAATATAGAAAAATATCACGACACATTCTGAAGAGGATTCCGTCAGACATAAGTTCTGTCAGTCAAGGACAACTACGATATTTTAGCGATTTTAATTAGTATTAAATCATGGTCGTTATACAGGAAATCTGATCAAATCTATTCAGCGGCTGAAATAATGGGACATCTATCGACGTTCTATAAGAAAACACTTCTCGGATGGGGCTTTCTAACAGATTCCAAATTTAGTAATTCCGACTTATTTCCGTATATCACAAAAGTTGTGCCCGACACTCTCGGGTAAGTTTTGATTTGCCGATTTTTGTAATTTTCCTATATAACTTTTATATTATTCTATTTATTAAACAATATCACGAGTCATTGAAGTCTCACGAGAGTATGAGAGACCATTCTGTCCCAATCGATCTTAAAAAAGCTTTCGATTCTGTTGAGACAGGAGTGGTCATGGAAACGTTGACTAATCAAGCGTTTCCAACTCCATATATCAAGATTTTTCCGTGGCCTGCATAAGAATCTTAACATAAAAATTATCCCTTTCTATAAGGACGTTATCATCAATGTCAAAAGAAGGGTTCGACAAGGCAATGATAAAGGTTAGGTCAATGAAGCAATCTCCATCGAAAAGTGATGCACGGTGTTTCCTGTATCATGCAAAATGTTAACCGACGTCCACGATCAAAGTTCACGGCCACATCCACACACGTCAACCTTTCGAAGGTTAGGTGGGCCGGACACCAGGTGCCTAAGAATGATGACTGATCATTCAATGATCGGATTCCATTAGAAATCAAATGCACTGCAGTATGTCTACAAGCACAATGGTCAGACGTTTTTATAAAGCTGCTAGAACAGGATCATGATTCTCTATGAATCACTAGAGCGAAAAGATCGCATTGGACTACCTATCTTCGCGCACGATAGAATGAAATGGAAGTTTAACTGGCGCCCTTTGAATTTCTCCGATAATCAACGGCAACGCAGGTGATCCAGGTGTAGTATATAATTCTTCAATCGTTCAGTGTGGTTGAAGATAATTCTAGAAACTTTTTAACGGTTTTTACTATGCGTGTAAATGACTTGCATGAATTTGTATTTCAGACGGCTAACTAACGTATTTCTTAATGATTTGTATGTAACTCAAACTCTTCTTGTATTAAGTGCTATGATAAGAATTGAATCTTATGCAACTGTTTATTCATAGGGCGTTCAACGCATTTCAGAATGGTGAACTGCGTTCTACAGCTGTTCTCCACCTTCAATTGGGATCGTGTAGCAGTGTTTTACACTTCCAACGAGGTCCAATACTGTGAAAGTATCGCAGATGACGCAACGGTTAGCTTTTGAGAACTAATTCATTTTATAGACGAATAGCATCTTGTTGTTGTCATGGAAAGGACGAGACGATTTGTAATTCTCGACTCGGCCGTCGAAAAAAAGACAGTCGTTTTAAGGAAGCAGTTGATCGTTTCTGCATAATGCAAATACCACATCATGACAAACAGACCAGTTTAGATAGCACTCAACGATAATTCCCTATACTACGTTGATGTGGTGCAGAAGACAATGGTACCTTCTAACAATGATGCGTATTTGACCAAACAATTGCTTCGTGCCAAGCAAACAGTTAGAAGTATGTTGAACGCTGTAAGAGAGTTGGTGTACTTCTCACTATTATAGTTAACGAATCGATTAGCTTTAAAACTAAGTGGGTGAAAACATCACTAGGAGAAGTATGAGGTGATTAAAAGAAACAGCAAAAAAACTGTTGTACTCAAGGCATAACACGTTAGTAAGCCTCCACAATTGATTAAGAAATTATGAAACGATCGCTTTACAGTAATCCTTATGTGCATGGATACAGCGAAGGATACACGAAAATTTATGAGAATCGCTTCTGAGCTACAAATGGTATCTGACGAATTTGTCTACGTTTCTTTTGGTGCATTAGGATTAGGCTTTGGTAAGATTTTATTGTTTCGTGCAGGATGATTTGAATAGACGCTGATTGCCAGAATAATCGGGTTTGCGTTTTTTGTAGTTATTCTGCTTAGAGAGTATGAAAATTTGAGTAAAAATGAAATCTGGTCAAATAGTTTGGGTTTTCCGTTTACAACTAACTCAGTGTGGCTTTTCCAATATTAACTGAGTATTCTTAATTTGTCATTCACTCCACTAAAAGGTCCTCAATAATCTGTAGGATAGCAATTTTGCAAATCGTTGGAAATTCTATAATCTATTCCATTTGATGAATTATCATTGGAATATGAGAAATCCTCATGCAGGCTGATATCGCAGCACTGAAATGTTCCGTATATTTTCAGGTCAAACAATAGGAGGACTCAACGAACGTAAGATTTCACTTCCTCCTCATTAGAGTGAAAAAAACCGATCTCATATTAATCTTATTCTAGTTGTTATTATTACGCTTTTCATGAATTGAGTTTACGTTTTTACGAGACACGAGACCTTAACGTTTGCAAAAAAAAAACGGGGAAAAAAGTATTGATTGATTTTTTGTTTGCTAAACAAATGAAGAAAATTCGTAATTCGTGATAAGTTTGATTGGAATTCGAATACTCATAACAAAATTAATTTACGTGATTCGAACTGGTCAGAAGACGTAGGTGGTAATTCAATGGAATTCTGTCCGTCGAGTTTGTCGTTCAATGCAATCGATTCAACGCTTAGAATAATCTCAATCTTAAATGTCGTCTTTCTAGCTTATTTATCAGCTCAATATATGTCTTCTTTCAATGAGGTTTTCTTTTTCAGGAGAGGCTTCATCATCAAATGAGAGACGTATGCATTTTTTGAATACATTTAAAAACATTTCTTATTGTGGTATAGTGAAAAAAAAAAGAATTCTTGAATTTCTTGGGATTCTTGAAAAACGAAGAGTGAGGGAACTGATATTTTCATCGTGTGCTATTTATTTATAACAGAAATTTTGACAGTACTGTAGGCTAGTTGAGTGCAGCTTTTACATTTCCCTAGCGAATAGATTTCTATTGTAATGGGAAGAAAAGTCGAATCAAAATTCGAGTATATTTAGTTTTTTCTTTTTGTAGAAAACGTGATATCAGCTTAATAAAGAATCAATTCTTGCGGGATTTGAACCCTCATCTACAGATGTCGGTCCTGGTGTTCTACCGATCTTAGGTATCACCGAAGGTATTTCTCGTCCTACTACTATCCACTTATGTCTAGTTGGGTATCTTATCAGTATTCGTCCGCTAATTGGATGAATCTAATAGGCCGATATAGGCATCACGTCCAGTTAAACTGATAATTACGTGTTATAGTCAAGGTTTTAGTTTTTTCTATTAATTACGGTGGAGTCAACTGCCGCACAGGTAGGTGTCACAGTGACACACGGGTTAGATACATACCGTATACTCGGATTCGGGTTCGTGTGCCTAGGCCAATCAAGCCTTCCATAACCTCAGGATCGGTGAATTGCTACCAGAGTAACTTGGTAAAGTAAGCAGCACTTACTCGACAACAGAGTGGTCCTCTCAAGTCATTGTACAGATCACTCCAATTCAAACATTTCCATCACAACAGCAAGAGAAAAATAATTGGTGGTTCATTTCTACAAGAAGATAGTCTACGCCAACGGTAAGCCTTATCTTCATCAACAATGATAGGCTCTAATCGCTAGCATACCAGACCTGATAACTGTTGACAGGGTCTAAGTAGCGCCTGAGTTTCCAGTTTTGCGACTAACTCAGCATCATGAGTGATATGAGAACACCATTGCATCCTGTTATAGTTGCTAGAGAATGAGAACACTATGAAGATTGTATGCAGTTGTCGATTCCATTTGATTCTTCTTTGCATCAGTATTTTCTCGAACTGGGCTTTTATGTTAAGCACAATTCTATGCTAACGCCATGGCTTTTTTGAGCTTTACCACAATATTCTCTGTTCTTCATGAAAAATCCTTCCAGGGTTGACTAATATTCAAGATGCCGAAGAGTTTTAGAAGAAGCATAATCAAATTTGTTTAGCTTGATAATTTGAGGGTCTTACAAATTGGTCTTAATATAGAAATTTTTGGTGTATTATTTATACTTCGATAACGAAACATCGAAACGATAATATTTCAGTTTCGAATGGGTTGATTCCATTTTGGGTGGATTTCGAAAATAATAGTGCTGTGGATGTAGTGGTCAAAGAAGCTGCGTTACGCATGTTTATGGTAATAAATTTACTGATACTGATTTTGTCGAACCAGCTGCAGTATCAGTGAGATAGGCGAAAGGAACCGTGAGGACGTATTTCCTTTTTGCATGTTTGCACTGCTATTGAGCTTACAGGGAAGTTAAAAGAAACTTTATAAACACTAATATTAAATAATGGCATAGTGAAAAACAACAATACAACAAATAAGCGGTTTTCCTCTACACTGCGAGATGTTTTGAACTCATGCAGCTTACAGCTAGCGTGTCAGAATGGAAGAAAGAAATTAGGTCTTGTTTTTACATTAGAGCATACAATCAGGAGGGTTATGAACCGCTCATAACCGATCGTAGAGAGCGGTGTACCAAAAATGTTTTGTATAATTGATGCAAAGTGGTTTCGTTCTAATACTAACTTCCTATTTTACTATTAGTACTTGTGTATTTGATTTGTAGTCTCAATGTAAAGAGATATGATATTAAGTCCTATAAAATATCTTCAGCCATGTTTATCTACACGTCATGTGCTAATTTTGGATAAAGTGCTCATCAACAAGTAGGAAACCTTCACACGAAGAAAGGTTTTTAGCGAATGCGGAAAAAGCAGATTTGCTTTAGCATTTGTTATGTCCTACTCCAAAATTTCCTCATCCGTATCTCTGATTTTTGTCTTGAATCGGTTTTCTAATCAATTCTAGGGTGTATTGAATTCGTACGCATCAGTCTGATGAATAGCATTCAATGGGGCTGATCTAGTTCTGCCAAGCAGATAGGGTTTTGTATAAGTTATTGAAGTAGGGTTAAAGAGTATAACGGTAATCGAGTCACTCAAATTTCATGATAATACTTTTTCTTCACAAAGAATAGATACTGTATGACTTGACTTAGTTTTATAAGTTGTTCAAATCAGTTCATGACTTGGCAAATTTAGCCTGCCCTCTTTGTGGATCGGTGGAGTAGTACATTTATCAACACGAATGCTACCCTACCATCTTGTTATCATTTTGAATCACTACGTTGCTAACACTCTTTGAAATTCACAATTTCATACAATTCCTACACTTAGCGAAACCATAGCAGACAATCCTCTATGAATGGATTATCTGATAGTCCCCGATACGCTCAATTTTCAATAGACCATAACATTTGTTATGACTTCAAATGAGACTCTTTGACAAAATCCACGAATGCGAGTCTTGTGGAGGATTGAGATTTCCGAAATAGTTGTTGTTATGAGTAGAATATAATATGGGGGACGCATAATGCAGTGATAGTAGTTGCTGCCTTAGAACACAATTCCCAATCCATAAAGATATAAAGTTAGCACTCCTCGATAGTGGATTGACCACTATTCTTGAATCATCTAGAAGGATAATTGGTAGTCGTTGGGTAAAAATTCTAATCTCAATTGAATATATGGACTGTCAGCACTTAGCACACACAATGTAATACGGAGAGAATAGTATCCATCAAAGATATGCGAATTCTATGCTTATCCTTATTTGTATTAGTATTAACGACAATCATCAATAATACAAATTCACGTCTAAGTTATTCGTCGTTGTCAAGCAGCGGTTATTCATTTGAGGATGAGCGGATGACCTGAAACAATGAACTATATGAATAGCAGCTGAATACACTGAAAGATTGAACCTGGACTATATTTATGCTAGGAAGAAACGTTGCGAAGTTCATAACGTTCTGGAGGAGAAATCGCTCTAATATGTAAAATCGCATCGACAACATTAATAACATGAAAAGTGAAGTGATATTAGAAGCATAACATATGTGCTTGAAAGTGAAGAGATAGTATTGAAGAAACCAGTGTTTTTATTCAAATTGAATAAAAAACGACTGTTTTGAAAATAACGTGCCATCGAGTGGTGAGGTTGTTCGTCGCCTAGGCTGCCTCCTCACAGAGATGGCCATAAACCATCTTTTGTGTAATACGTTTGATCTGTTACACTAATCGTTACTGTGTAGATTTTTTGTTTGAAGTGAAATCAATGTTACTATCTAGGTGGATATTAACAGCAACGATGTCAGTGCTGACATTTTGGAAGATTTTACAAAGAAAGTGGTTCCACGAGTGAGGCAGGATCCCTTAAATTGCTCAACAACAGCATGTATATCAAATGAAGGAAAAACGGTAGATACATCTTTGTGTTATTAAATCGTACCAATTCCAGTAAAGTACAGGAAAACCGCTAACGTTGTCAAACTACTGAGCAATGAGTTATAATTGCGATACAGCATGAGTCTGATAGTTAATTTTTGAACTTTAACGCATATGACTGCGTAGACCATTTCATGAAATCATTAGCTTACGATCAGCATATTAACTGATATGAAATGACATTTCAAAACTTTATTATGCAATCATTAGATGGCAACGTGGACACGCCATTTGCATGACGTTTTCTATCTCTACGGCTTATCCCTGAATGATTCGCTTGCACAGGATCCTGAAAGAGGACATGCGAATGCTGATCTTGTTGCTCAATTCATGAAACGTAGTTTTGTTGGTAAGGATTTCGTACTTCTTACTGTTTTCTGGATATCAAGTTAAGGGAAGAAGTAAATGAGATGAATTCGTATACCACACAAATGAGACATCTCACTCTGCTCTAAATCACCAAAAATGCAATATTTGTATCAAACCGATTGACTAATGGTATATCAGTTTGAGTGCAGTGGTGAAGGTGCCACGGTAATACGCAGGCCCAAATCACGGCCGCATCCCAAGTCTAGCAAGCTAGAAATTACTCCGGGGTCGGTAAATTGCTACTAGAAGAATCTAGGTAAGATTACTAGCACTGACTCGGTGAAGAGTGTTCAAGTGAAGTCAATGTATAGACCAGAATCAACCGCTTCCAAGATTTTACCATAAACAGGAATGCGTAAGCGCACCCAGCCACAAGGGATTGATCAATGCCTAGGCTCATCTTATCTTTAATTATAGCAGTTTATATTTATTACCTATTTTATAGAAATATTTTTAGATTATAAGGCTGGGACAACTAGGTCAGTATCATTTCTAAAGGCAAGCCTACAGAGCAGTTTTGTAGAAAAGCAGAATTCATTTTCCTTGCTATTCTGATATTTCCATACCTATTTCATAGAAATACATACTAATTGGCATGTAATTTTGATTAGTGCTATGAGGGCTAAATATTTCATGGGCGTGTCAGCGCTAGGGATTTTCTACCAATGTTTACATGTCATCACAATTCTAAAGACATTTCGTTTAAGGTCTAACAGGCTTAGTAACAATAAACGAAAATGGAACACGAGAACCGTTTTTCACAGTGTATGGCCTCGATAAAAATTTCAACCAAGTATCCTTTATCAACTTCACAGTCGTCAATGGATCACCAGTACGTTTCGACCAGAAGAACATGTTCGGAAACGGCGCACAGTGATCAATTTCTTTTAAGGTTATATTGGATGGATACGATGCTGAGACAACAGCACTTTGGGCAACGCGAGGTGGTAAACGGTTCGAGATTTTTGTTTAGTTATTTCAAATTTAATGCTCACTACATTTAAAGTACCTTGCTGTTGATATTTGAGGAATATTCTATCCTACGTAAACTATTTGAGGAATATTTTATGTGAACTCTATTACATCGACAGAATGTTCAGTGATGTTGTCGCATTTTACATTGCAGACCATTGTCCCGACCCGTATGTGGTTACAGTACAACAGAATGTGCAAAAGATTTCTGGGACAAATATGCAGTATACCTTGCTATTGGAGGGACCGTGGCTATTATCTTTTTTTTGGCCGCAATCGCATTTGTCATTTATATAATGAGGTAAAGTGGATGAACGAAACTTATTTCAGATTGGAAAAAGTTACTTTCCATTATTAGAGGAGAGCTAATTATTCATAGATTTAACAGGTTTCAAAACTTTGTATTGTAACAATGGATGAAAACGATAACAAGTGTCGTGGTATTTTTATTTCCTATCAGCTGTGATAGGTTAGAAAGATGTTCTAATATCAGTAATAGGCGGTACGTTTGAAGTTCCATGCTTTGCAACGAACTCAGCATCATCACGAATATGATGAAATAAGTTTTCACATTCGATTGGGTTTTGTTGGAATTAAATTGGTTATTTTTTATCGCATTCATTATGCATAGAACTCAATCTACTTCTTCTTAGAGCATCGAGGAGTATTTCCATTTTGCTTGCGTGTGATCAACGTTCCAAGCCTAAATGAAGTCCGCACAATCACATTAGCGGAGTCAAAAAATCATTTGACCAGAAACAAAGTGTTAGCCTTTTTTTCTGATATCAAATTGATTTTCTTAGAGTTCGAAAACAAGAGGAGGAACGACAGCGCCTGCAATGGCAGGTTCCTTGTTTGAAACTGGTAAAACCATCTAACATGGTGAGAATCTGACAGAATTTTTCAAATCTTTCTTTTCAAAGATTAGAAAAGAAAACAACAAGGAAAGCAAATAGAAAAGAAGTGTAGCAATTCAAAAGGGCAAATATCGTCTATTACTATCTCTATACAGTTTTTTTTTTTCATTTCTCTTTGTCAGAATGAATACCGTGTTTGGTGTCAGTGAATTGAAAATCCTCGAAATGATTTTAGTACAGAAAGGTATCTTAAAAAAAAATTTGACGATTGGCCAGTTGGTACATTTTGTTATGTAAAGAAAATGTTGTGGTGACACAATCATTATGCAAAAGCTCACGTCTCGACAGATTTCGCTCTCTTTGAAACGTGGGAAAGGAAAGTCAGTGTGTGATCTGTTCGGCTAGATACAATCAAAAAAGAGGGAGAAGATCTCAAAATCCTTTTTTTTTTTCACTGAATGTAATCAAACGAGTCACGCTAACATAGTATAGGTGTGCTTGCTTGAAACCAAAAAAAAAGGAAACACCTTGTTGAAGTATATTTCCTACGGACATGGTTAAGGGTTGAAAATCAGCAGTGTTAATATGCAGATCGGCTTCACCCTTTGGAATATGAGCACATTTGTTTCAATGGTGTGTTCCATGCTCGACAAAAGAAACACATAGTATTCCCGATTGATTTCAATATTCATTAACAACACTTGGATCTGGAGCCATTAAGCAAAATATTTATCCAAGTCCTGATTGTTCTACTGGTTGTGCCTTACTCAAGACTTTCAATATTCTTGAGAGGATAATCTTCGTTACTCTTCTTCAAAATTTTTTTCTCTCTCTCCAAAGTAATATTAAGCGCTGCGAGAAAAACTGCTTTCTATTGCAACCCATAGTTTACATACTGGAATTCCGTGGAGTTTTCAGCGGGGTTAGGACAGTACTCACGTGGATTGGAAGAGGATTATGGGATGGAAAAGATTTTCTACTATCGTTCCCTTATCACGTTAGAATATTGTTTCGTTTACTTTTATTAAAGTGCATAATATAGCTCAATAATTACAAAAGTTCCAACGACATTCCTTCAAATTACACTGTATCTTTCCTTATCACCTACTCGCTCTGCCCACATTGATTTTGTATAACTTGTATTTACTATCGCCTTTGGCAGATATTTTATACTAAAATAAGATAAGCTTCGGTGTTGATCGATCATTTTTGGATGGATGCGCCTACGCATTCGTGTTCAACGTGGTATCGTGGAGGTGATTAAATGCGTGCCTGGTATATGCAGTGACTTCACGAAGTAAGTCAGTGCTAGTAATCTTACCTAGATTTCTACGGTACCAATTTACCGATGTTAAAGGGATGGCGGGCTTGGTAGGCCTGGGGGCGATCACGAACTTATTCGAACTGGCGGTTCACTGTGATACCTCTACCACTGCAGCACCGCCCCCTATACGAAAATATAGCTTCAGTTTCTTTTTTTTAAGCGATTCCTTGACTCCTTTGTAGAAGTGTTTCGAAACTGTTTTTTGAGGGACTGAAGTAGTTCTTAATTTTGTGGAAAGTGTTTTCTATTAGTGTATGATTATTTACTGCTCCTCTTATTTTGTAAAGTGTCAGCGTAAATTCAAGGCTGTGATCAGTATCAATGACTGCGTAATGCTCTGGTTTTATTGGTGCAAAGCGCGAAACCCTCATTACATCATATTATAGAAGAATCGGTTTTTCACTTCCATCTACGGAAGGTTTGATCTAAAATTTCATAACCTCTTACTGGTTATCCTTCCATCGAACCTCTTAGAGGGTAACACTCTGCGTGCTGGTTGTTGAGGTGAAAACACATATACTATAGCAGCCATCATTTTGCTTGGGTATTGATGATAGCCTATTACATACATTTCCCAGGCCTTCAACACAAGCATCAACTCGGTTCATAGATCAGAGAGATATTACCACTTTGTGACTTAATTTTACCAAGAATGTCGTGATCGTTTGTACCGCAATCGTTTGGCCAATGCAGCAAAAATGTAGTGGTCGCTTGGCCAATGCACTAGAAGTTGTGTAGTGGCCGATGCGCCGATCGTGGTGGTGTCAATAGCAGTGAATATCTTAACGCTCGCCGTAAGTAGTTTGCCACGCGGGTCTTTTTGTACTGCTCGCCTCGAACTGGTGTGATGGAACCTCAAACTTGGGTAGTTAAACGAGATTTCTAATATAATGATATTGCCATTTATTTAAACAAACACAAAAATATTACATCACGATTACAACAGCAATAGATCAAGAATTAAAACAGTAGAATTAACACTAACAATGTACGAGATTTCTAATATAATGATATAACAACAACCAGTTTAATGGCAAAGGTGGAAGAAGATTGGGTTGAGTCATGAGTGAGAGTTTGGAGGATATGTATACCGTAACTGCTTATATAGGGAGGTATGTGGAAATAATGTCGTTTTTATGATCATTTACAGAATTATATCGAACTTATGACCTTTTATGAATCAGGACATTTGCACTTTCACTTGCCTCCACCATTTCTAACTTTCGATATGGTGACTGATAAACCACCAATTAATATAATAATTAATATGTCTTTGCTTTGCACGTAATTTGGGTGATAAAGTAGAGATTACTCGACAGAGTATTCTCTACAAAGAAGGTCACATTTCTTGATAAGGTTAACTAACTTTAACAACTTTCCGGGGTAAAAAGGAAATATCCCGGGATCATCTCTCAATAACGACGAATCGTTAGAGCGTTCGCAAATCACAAGAACCAACTTTCAAACATCATAATCCACGTAAAAAAGCTGTTAGTAAGAGCACAGTGGAGAATGATAAGAAAAAGAATTGGACTATGATGTGGTTCAAAAGTATTCTTATTTGGCAATTCTGCTTTTAATCACTATATTTTGTTTTACATCTGTCTACTGACCGAAGTTTTAAGCGAAAAAGTATGTGAGTCAACAACCTTTCCTTGTTGCTGTAAGTTTAATAAGTTTACTCATATTTAAGCTCAGTTTTGAATTTAAATGCGTACTGTTTCAGCGCGAAGTACACCAGCTGAGCAAACGCTCATTGCAGTCTGGCCCATCGGTGATGACGAGCGACTCGAGGTTTTCATCAGAGAGTAATTTCGAACCGTACGAAATTTACTACTTGGACAAAGTTCCTGTTCTTACGAAAAAATACTCTATAATGACGCTTACACAGGAGAACTGTATCAACTTTTACAAGGTTTTCTTATTGTCGCACTAACTCTTTGAAAAGAAATTCATTTATCACTGCAAACGTACCTTTAGGTGTTATTATGTAGAAGATCATTATCATTAATATCAATATTAATGATTATTGAGTTCTGATAAGGTTCACCTCGCAAATGTCGTTTAACGCCAAAAGCTTGTATCACAGCACAGTATTGACAATAATAAAAATAATAATAACAGCAATACAAGTAATATTAGGATTAATGTATCATAAAATTTATTATTAATGCACAGTATACAGACGAAGTTTATGAATAGACAGAATCCATATTGCTTTACATTTAGTACTGAGTCACATAGCTTAATGTTCGAGTTCAAGAAAAGAATTGACCATTTCTTTAACTGCCTGGTGGAATTTTGTTCTTCTTGCTTTGTTTTATTGTTTGCTTGTGATTCATAACACATAGTCTATACAGTTGATGAAGCTTCAACACGATAATCTTCTACGATTTATTGGATTATCTATTGACGGAGCTGAATACATAGCGATCTGGCGATTGTGTCCCAGAGGAACATTACAGGTTCACGTCGATATATTTTGTTTCAAGCTTCTTTTAATGTGTTATAATCTTAAGATTCTATGAGAAAATAATTATTGATTGTATTCAGAAACTTATACGTAAAGGATCATTACTATTTGATCCATTCTTCATGTTTTGTATTATGAGAGATATCGCCGAGGTAATCACTAAATTTCGAAAGCACTTTTGTACATTTCTATTCTGTATATTTTGAGGGGATTCGATTTTTACATAATTCGTTCATTGGAATACATGGACGCCTAAGCTCGGATTGCTGTTTGGTAAACGAAAGTTGGCAAGTGAAACTGTCGGACTACGGTATTCAATCACTAGCTGAAGACAACAGTCAGAAAAAACGACGTAGGAAGACTTCTAATCTTTTGTCTCACTGTGAAAGAAGCACATGAAAAAAATTGAAGTGAATACAATATAGAAATAAACGTATGAAAATAAAAAAGAGCAAAGTGATTGACAAAGCAGAACAACAATATATTCGGGGTTGTATGTGTTTCACGATTCATGAAACAATAGTTATATGGGGGAACAGCTGCCTAGTGGTGGAAGCGCAACAATGACACACATGCCTTAATCAGTTCGCGGATATCCAACAAGCCTACTAACCTTGCAATCTCTGCAGGGTTTGTAAATTGGTACCAAAGGAATCTGGATAAAATGACTTGATGAAGAGCGGTCATCACAAGTCACTGTATAGACAAGGCTCACATTTAATCACTCCTACGATATCATTTTGAATACGAATGCGTAGACGCATCCTCCCACAAGCGAGTGATTAAAGCCAAAACTTATCTTATGTTATCTAAATAGTTATATAAGAATTTTTTCTTCACTGGTATGGTTTATTACATATTTGTAATCAATCAATAACAAATCTCATCGATCGACGATCGACAAGAAAGCTCTTGAAATAGCAAAATTGCCGAAATATCGGCCTGAAATTAATATAACACGTGTCATCAATCTTATGTTAAATGAAAAAAGTCACAAAAACTATCCAATTTATTTTTTTGAGCAATTCCTTCCAAGAAGTGGTCAGCTAAGTGCAAGTTGTTATGAAAACTTTGCTCACCTATTTCAAGGACTCTTGTGGACAGCTCCTGAGCATCATCGTGCAGTAGAGAGCGTTTCAAACTACTCCAAGCCAGGAGATATTTTCTCCTTTGCAATAATCTCATCAGAAGTCATAACACGAAAACCGCCTTGGAATTTTCAAGATCGAAAGGAGAGCCTAGATGGTTAGATTGACTCTTTTTGTTCGATTCTCATGTAGAAAGATACAAAGATATGTTTTAGAGCTGTTGTACATAATCAAAAGAGGTGGAGAAACGCCTCTTCGGCCAGAGCTCACTACAGAAGGTGAAATTAATTCGACTCTGGTAATGCTTTGTATTCCACATTTTGCTCGTTGGCGTTTGCCCTCCATTGTAATTTTAAAATTGTGTTTTTAGCTTCATCTGATCCGAGACTGCTGGAATGAAAAACCTTCAGAACGACCTACAGCAGAAAAATTGTGTGGCCTCCTCGAGGAAAGTTGTGAAATTTGATTTCACCATACGAATACATTTTACATTACGAAGAAAAATCCCAAGCTTAGTGAACACTTTGAATTTTCAATACTGGTATTTCAGGCAATGAATCCTGACAAGAAAAGTAATTTGATGGATCACATGTTTAATATGCTTGAAGATTACACTACTACACTGGAACAGGATGTAGAAGAACGAACGAAACAGCTTGAAGAGGAGAAAAAGAAAGCTGACACTCTTTTGAGGAAAATGCTACCAAGGTGATCTAGTTATACGCATACCTAATAGGAATTGTGGATTTGTCACGAACATAATGTTAGTTATGACGACAAAGCTAACATTTTTCAAATGACATGCCTTATAGCCAGGTGGCAGATCGATTGAAATTAGGCCAAACTGTTGAGTCGGAGAGTTTTGAAAGTGTGACGGTATTCTTCTCCGATGTAGTTAAATTTACCCAGTTATCAGCAAAATGCACAGCCTATCAGGTACTATTCCTAATTCGATCATACAGATAAATTTTTATAAATTATACATTTTCCTAGACTGTGAATCTCCTCAACGATCTTTATAATGGTTTTGATTCCATCATTGAAGAGCATTGTGTCTATAAGGTATCTGGTGTTAAACGCTTTACAGTACAACCTGATTAACACTTTAGAAAATCTGATTAAGACTGAGAAGAAAGCTGGAGGACCAGTGGTTTGCCTTATTCATTGTAGGTCGAATCTATCGGTGACGGTTACTTGTGCGTTTCTGGTCTACCGATAAGAAATGGTTCGAGTCATGTAAAAGAGATTGCCGAGCTATCGCTTTCATTTATGAATTTCGTTGGCCAATTTCGAATCGTATTTCTTCCAAAGGAGCGAATACAACTTCGTATTGGGATTAACACAGGTGTTTTAATATATTTGTTGTAAAATGAAGTCGTAAGGTGTTTATATACCTCCCAACTCTTACGAAACGTATGCCTTATGTTTTTTAAAAAACAATAAGCTGCTTCCTTTTTGTGCCATAAATGTCAAAATTCATAGGATTTGTCGTTTCGATTTCTATATATTTGCAGTATTTTTCATATCAAAAGTGCTTGAGTTTTTTGAGCCTCATTAGTTTCTAAGTTATTATATGCTTGATGATGTTGAGCGGGTCGGATAACTCATAGCCTTAGACGGGACTGAAACTCGCTTCATTACTGATATAAGGGCATTATTGTAATCAACCATTAAGTAAATAAGAAAGGAAAGAAATACATTGAGAATCTTCAAGAATTATCGGAGTGATGGAAACAATATCGAACTGCCATAAATTAGTAGTAGTGACACCATTTCATCTAATTGTACTGGAAATTAAAAGTACTAAGATCACATAGCGAAGCTCTCGGTAATTCCGTGAATCAGCACAGCAGACCGGATTTTTGAAGGTGCGGGTTCGAGTCCCGCCTGAGGTTTCAAGTTTTGCGGCCGACTCAGCATCATTAGCGATATTATAACATCATAATAAAACAAAGTACTATGGCTATAACATCATACACAATACATAATTTAATAATGTCATTTTTAATAATAATTAAATGTTAACACCAAAAAATTTTTAAATACAAAAACAAATGATATTAAGAGGATGTGAAGTCTGCGAAATACAGCGGATGCGGCAGAATTTCGCCGTTCAGATGTGCAATTTATTTGAGAAGTAACCAACTCGGCATTTAGCCTGGTATTATCCTTTTGTAGCACGGTGTCCTGTCCACTGAATATCGCCGGCCAATTTTCGTGGACTGCTGTCGTTAAATTGATCAGTTGTTGACAATACTTCTCTAAACTGGAATTTTTGCTAGATTTAAGACGCTCATTATGTGTTTGTCCTTGAAAGTTCCACCATATAAGCAAGATTGGGTTATTCAGGGTCAAATTTGATTTGTAGGGGAGAAAGATAGGTTCCCCTTGCGAATGATATGGCCTATTGCTTACGAGTTTTTCGTAGATGATCCACCTTTCGTCACCAGTTATCATCCAGTGCAAGGAGGGCTTGATTTTGTCCTGAACAAGCAGAGGTGTGCAAAAACGAGTCAATTATCCGAGTTTTTCTTGCCTAATCCTCATCGTATTTTTATTTTCTATGAAATACTACTAACTATGATAGGTTGCAATGATGTTCTAATATTCGTAATGATGCGGAGTTGGTCGCAAAACTTGGACTCAGGTAGGACTTCAAATCGCATCCACTGATGTACGGTGTGCTGTGGTTACCGATTGCACTACCGATATCGTCGCTCAGTGCTTTAGCTATTTTTAAGGGGGCATGTTATCAATACTTTCCTGTCAGCGGGTTCGAACTGTTGAGTCGAAAGCGGTATTACATCCAGGCAAGCTGATAATTGCGGAATTACTCGATATGGCGTAAGTATAATTGACATAGTATTTTTCTTAATATAAGTATATATTTTTATATTAGTACTAGTATATATTAGTATATATTTTATTAGTATAAGTATAATCCTCGTAGTATTTTTATTTTCTACCATCTATGATATGTTATAATGATGTCCCAATACCATCGCGAAACTTGTAACCTCAGGCATTCACATATGTCCGCTCTGTTGTGCTCATCCAAATTTTGCGACTTACTCAGCATCATTACGGATCTTCTGACTTAATACATGTGGTACACGTCTCAAACATTGTTGTCACACAAACGGACAAAACTTTACCGTAAACACAACACATTTTAGTAGTTGTACAAGTGTTTTGGCGTTTGGTCGTTGAAGCCTTGGTGATGAATTCCTGCAAATTACTGCTATTTACTTGATCACAGTAAAGTACTTGCAATCCGTGTTTCTGCTTCACTTAATGAAGTGTGAAATTTGTTGAAATATATCGTAAATTTATTCACTTTTGCAGGACCTTGCGTTGCTGGTGTGGTTGGCCTGAGTATGCCTCGATACTGCCTCTTCGGTGACACAGTGAACACTGCTTCGAGAATGGAAAGCAATGGGAGAGGTAACAAAATGACTTACATCAATTAAATATTGGGGGAATCAGCAAAGCAATAGTTTGTTTTTTGAATACACTCTTCCTAATAAAGAATTATTGAAACAGACTGCTTCTTCTATATGTCATGCTGACAAACATATTCCTTTAAAAGGCGATTTGTTTTTGCTCCGAATACGCTTTGGATAAGACTAACAGGCATGAAATGTATTTTTCACATTTCAATGGCTTACCTGTCTTTGATTTGTTAGGTTTTTTTCGAATTAACTGTCTTTACTATCTGTCGGACAATTTATCTATAACTATTTACTCCGGAACTATTCCGATCTGAAAATTATGATTAAGGGAAAAGACAGGACTCAGCATTCTAATTATTATAAGGATTTGGTCTATAGATCTTCCTTCTTCATTTGAATAACTACATTATCGAACTGCATTGCAATCTTATACTAAAATAATCTAATAAGGAGCAATCAAACCACCTGTGAAACATCCACGGAGATGAAGACTGCTTCATAATTCGTAAGTATGACGACAGAACAATCTCTCTTTACACTGACTTTTATGCTTTCCTCAACACTACGAAATGCGACTCATCAAATTCTATGTCGGTCCTATAAAAGACAATGAACGAAGAAAAAAAGGCTCACAAAACTAACTTGACCTCTTTACGAGACTTGTAATAACGCGCAATTAAAGGATTTGCATAATTTTCGGCAGACACCTGCTACCGTTTGGACACCGTCCATGTGTGTGTTCAGTCGGGTTCGGAGTTCGGTAGCCGTTAGGTTTTCTCCAAAGTTGAGTTATTGCACCTCAAACTTGGGTAATTAAACCTTTGTTCAAACAATACACAAAAATGTTACATCACGATTACAACAACGATTAATCGAGAACTAACACAATAGAATTAACACTAACAATTCTACGAGATTCATAATATAATGATATAACAACAACGAGTTCAATGGCAAAGGTGGAAGAAGATTGGGCTGAGTCATGAGTGAGAGTATGGAGGAGATGTTTGCCGTACCTGCTTATATAGGGAGGGGGCGGAGACTTCGGTATTAGGAAATAATGTCCTTTTACCGTTCGTTGACTAAGTTCATTTACAGACTTATATCGGAATTATGCCCCTTATGATCCTTTCCAGAGGCATGTCGAAATTATGACCTTTAATGAATCAGGACATTTGCACTTTCGCTTGCCTCCACCATTTCTAAGTTTCGATATGATGACTCATACCACAAATTAATATTGTAAGTAATATGTCTTTGTCTTTGCACGTAATTTAAGTGATAAAGTAGAGATTACTCGCCAGAGTATTCTCTATAGTCCATACAACAAAAAAATGTCTATACAGGAAGCCCTGTATCGTTTCGATACTGCCTATACAGCATATTCTCTTGCAAAATTTTCGCTTGTTCTATAGGTTGAACCTCATACATTTTGATTCCTATGCTAATTTAAGATGATCTTTGTGAAAATCTTGTAAGGTACACTCAACAAGCAAATAGGACAGTAGTTTTGAATCTTCTTTTAGCCATCTTTCTTATGCAAAGAAGGACGGTGCACGAGGTTTTTCACTGATTTGGAACCTTTCTAATCTGAAGACATTTTGTCAAATGACGTGCGAAAAGTATATGTAGTTTGTGACCACCAGCTCGAAGTCAGACGACATTTATATTATCCGGTACAGAAGCTGCATCACTTTTCATGCTTTCTGCCGCAAAAAACAAATTCTTGATGGTTTACCTCTGCCAGGTACTTGAAGATCTGCCATTGAAATCGTGGAACGAAAAGGATTGATATAAAACTTGTAGGTGGACCGGAGTAGTCGGAGTGAAGTTGTAGGTGGTCGTAGATCGAGGGCCTTGGTATTGTAATGGATCATTACGGCAGACCGGATATCTGTAAGTTCGAGTTCGAGTCCCGCCTAAGGTTCTGAGTTTTGCTGCCAACTCAGTTCAATCCCAGATATGCTAATGTCCTTGCGATTCAAATCACGATAAAATTATGATAATTGTAAAATAAATATAAATTGTGGTTAAAACTTGTATGTTGTTAATTCCATATTATGGCTATCTCGCCTTCGTTTAGCAAAGCTGACAGAGGTACACGGTAACCACAAAGGTGTCGACGACACTTTCTTAGATTAGTTCGTTTTTAAACCGCATCCAACAAAAAGTCTTGTTTGTATCAAAGTTTTGAATCTTCTTGCAATGATCTTCTACTGTTGACACTGATTAACAGCAGTGTTAGACAGGTCGCAGCTGGATTTAGCATCGGATTCTCCTAGTTTTGAGCATTTCCTTAGTTTTCGCAAAAATGCGTCGTGATTTTTTTTAGTTGGGAACTGAAGCATATTCGGCACCTTCTTGCAGTCCTTTCACAAATAACTCATAATCCTCAGTTGGGTCTTCTTTTATCTAGTAGTAATGCATGGAGTCGACATCCTTAAGATCGCCTGCATCTCGTTTGGCGACTTTCATGCCGATCGGCGGTGTTATATCTTCACAAAAATGAGTTTCCATGGAAGAGGTGTGCTTTTGTTTTCGCAGGACGTTCTTTCATATCGATATACTAATTTAAACTTCCTGATTCTTTAGTGTTTTTCACTCATCGTTACATTCTTGCGTCGAAGACTCCGACAACAAATTTGTAGAACTACTTTTCGTTTTGGATTCCTTTTTCCAACTCATTGCAGAATGCGTTTGATTGGTTTCATCTAGAATACTAGCTAGTGAATTGATGATGTTGATGACGTCGCGGTGGTCGGAGAAAGAATATGGCTAAACTAGAATATAGGATGAGAGTTGACAAAATGAACAACAGATGGGTGTATGGGGTAAACAAATACCACTTAAGTTCCGTGTGGGGACTTTTTCTTCGTGGATGACAAGTGTACCTTTCTTAAGTTATTGTGGTGGCTGATGCCCCAATTCGTGGTAGTGTCAGTGGCTTTGGAACGAATGTGAATTGGTAAAAGATTTGCCAACGTAACAAATGTGTGTTGAGTGGCTAATAAACGTTAGTAATACCAGTGAAATATCTTAACGCTGGTCTTGAGTAATTCGATACGTGGGTCTTTAGTATTGCTCGCCCCGAACATGTGTAACTAAGCCTCAAACTTCGGTAATTAAACCTTTATACAAACAATGTCGAAAGTACCACAACAATCAACAACGACTGAGTGAACAGATATAATACAAGTATTGGTAATCCATAATCTAGAAGAGTTATATTAGCCAGAGGGACGCAGTGGCTCAGTGGTGGAAGTGCCGCAGTGACACGCCGCTTCGAATCAGTTCGCGTCCACCCCCCAGGCCTACCATGCCCTCCATCCCTCCGTTGTCGGTAGACTGGTTCCAGAGAAATCTGGGTAAGATAACTGGCACTGACTTGGTGAAGAGTAGTCAACTCAAGTCACTGTATATACCAGGCACGCATTCAACCACCTCCACGATATCACGTTGATTACAAATGCGTTGGCGCATCCGGCCACAAGGGAACGATCAACACCAACAATTATCTTATTATCTTGTGTTAAGCAGATATAGAAAGTGAGGCTATTACTCGAAACTAATGGTTACATAAAGGAAATAAACGATATTGCATTAGAGATTATGTGTTTGAAGAGTTACCGTGGATTACGAAGTAGTGTTCAAGAATATGAACAAATATGAAAAATAAATAGGAAATATGATACATCGAGAATGGAAAGACCTAAGACTAAGTCTACAATTATTACTAATAATATGGGTTTAATGAATAACTGCAATTGAAGATAAGTGTGGAAATGGGAGGATTAGAGTGAACTCAACATTCCCGGAGGGCCACTAGCTTGTCAAGTGTCTGTAGTGTGATGGGCCTCTAATTTAGAAAGATTTCCAGGGGTCTTTGTGCTTTTTGCTTTTGCCCGCACACAAAGAATGGTGATACGCACGGCCAATAAGCTTACACTATGAAAGCTTTAAGATGTCTCTGTACCAAAATACGGAGCCACAGGACAAAGGAGCGCGAATTGGCGAAAAAACTCCGCTTTTCCAGTAAGTACATCCTTTCATTTGAAGTATTGTTCCCCATCAATCGCTGTCCGCTCCACCATTTTGTTATCAAGATTTATTCGCGTGGAGGATGGAGACTGTCCGTGTGGTATTTGTTAAGCAGCAAGTAGTAGGAATAATTAGCAGTAATAGGTAGTGTTATTGAGCAGTGAAATGTTAACAGATGATAGTTCTTGGTAATACAACAGATAATGAGTGTAATTATTAAGTTGTTGGATACAGTATTATGCGGATGATTGGATAGAGAAGATTCGTCATTTGCTGAGAATCTTCTCTATAGTTATCTTATTTCGGTTTTTTGCTCTTGGTTTTCTGCAAAGCTACTACGTGAAATTTTCATACGTTTTAAAGTTTTTAGCAGAGCACAGAAATTGGTGTTCTACGTGATTGCTCTAGCATTATATGTACAAAGTAGAAAATAGTCACCTTGGAGCGTAGTAGGCGTGTTCGTAGATCTATTTCCGACTTCACTTTAGGCCCGATATTAGACCGCCTCTCACAGACTGCTCCTTTCACCGCTCACCGTCAAAGGCCTCACTGCCCACCGTACGGAGTACTGAGACTGAAGTTTTTGGCGTCGTTTTGGTTTCCTGGATTTCTGAGATAGCAAAGCTCTGACGTTTTCATAGTCTTCACCACAGGCAGTCACCGACCTTTATGGATCAGAGGGATGTGCTTCCTTTATGGCCTTATTCGACTAAGACTTTGATGAATACTAATACGTTTACTCTTGGTTAGGTTTCCATATCGAAATACAGACCTGAGGAAACACTCCAGCCACGTTGAGAAAATAAACCAATTGGGAGGTCCAAATGCTTGAAACTCGGGTTATTTCAGAAGTTGCGATCCTTAGAATTGTGTACAGCATCTAATTATTTCGAATGGACAAACGTACGAAATTTTGCTAGAATGTGGAGTTAATAATGGCGGTAGTGGTGGACCTAACACTGATCTACGTAGGCTTCAGTCAGAACACGCATGTTTGCAGCCGCTCCTTCGATTAATGAGCCGGCTATCCCTGTAAGTTAGTGCCATAGAAATTATTGAGGACCAGTAGTACTAATTGTGATTAACTGAAGCTATTTGATTGATCAGGCTAGCCATCCAATGATTTTCATGTTTTCACGTCGAATATGAATGCGTAGGCGCATATGGAAACAGTAATTGATAAACTTCAACCGTCTGTGGTATTAACAGCAAGGAGTTTCCATTTGAATTTTCCTTCCACGTCTTCCATTTTAAGGTTGGAAGTATTTTAGACATTGTAAGCAATCTTCAACTCTATCTGAAATTCGGATTGAAATAAAGATATGCATAGTCAGATGAATAACTTCTAGAACAAAGAAAAGAAAATTCAAGCTGGCAGCACCAAGCTCGATATATACTACTCGTACCACTATTTACTAGCAGCGCACGGCAACATAACTCCAAAAGGGAAAACACCAAATCAACGGAATACCTCACTTCAACGATAAAACCACCTCCTCTTTTTTTCATCGTTGTCGACTATGATGAACGTTTGTTAGGTGAAAATGAATTCTGCGCTGTTGGGATCTTTTAAATATAGAATATTACGTCTTCCGTAAAACTACTAAACGACTCAAATGAGAATGCACTGAGAGCAAACAGCTCTTTAGTCAATTATTTAGCATTTCTGTTGGGAGAAAACTAAGACGGGTCATCCAGGTGTACAAGTACTCTACAAAATAAGAAAAAACCTCTAAATATTACTTCAAATCCAAAAATTTCCACTTGAGCGCGTTTTTCGCCTACAAATATAAGTAATTAAAAGATGCAAGAGAAAATCAGGAAAAGGCGATCTCTTTCAATGAAATTTTAATGTTTGAGATTGTTTATCAAAAAATTGTGACCAATTGTTAAAGTAATACGTATTTACAGAAGTTTATGGTGTATATGAATTGAATATTCATTTGATAAAAGATGAACAAATGTATAGCAACATCCACTTATGTTTATATGTACTGAAACTTGCTTAGATAATAAGATAAGATAAGCTTTGGCTTCGATCAATCCTTTGTGGCGGGATGCACTCATGTATTCGCTTTCAACGTGAACTCGTAGAATTGGTTGAATGCAAGCGTAATCTATACATTTAGCTTGAGTTGACCACTCTTCATCAAGTCAGTGCTAGTTATCTTACCCAGATTTCTTTGGTATCGATTTACCTACCCTGAACGATGGCGGGCGTGGAAGGCTTGTTGAGCGGCGACGAACTGATTTGGGCTTGGATGTCGTTGTGGCACCTCCACCACTGCGCCACTGCACCCTACTTGTAAAAGATAATGATAATCAGTTAGTTATTTAATTAGATATTTTAGCCGGACATATTCATATATCGAAAGAATCGCGTGATTTGTTGGATAAACACTATCGAAATCACTACGAAATTCAATCGAGAGGCGAAGTCATCATAAAGGTTTGCGTACATGTTAATTTCTGAAGAAAAACTCACTGTCATTAAAGGAATGTAATTTTTATAGCGGTTCTATGTAAGAATCTTGCATATTTTCATATATGTATGAATTTATTCTAAATTACATTATTCCTCATTTATCTCACCCACTAATCGTCGTGTTAAGTGACAGTTGATAAAAGTCATTCTCACTGCTGCGGTTCAAACTTTTCAAATGAGAACATGAGGTATATACAATCAGCAGTTCCACATGCACTAACATTTTTTCATAATCAAGAAATTAACCATTTAAGAATTCTATCTATACATTCCATTGTTTAATAACACTGAAGCCTTCTGATGTTAATGTTCAGCATTCAAAAACCCATCTGTTTCTCTTGAACTGAGTGATATTAGTCAAAGTAATTTCAGGGCAAGGGTGTCATGGAGACATTTTGGTTGATAGGACGTCATGGACCATCAAGAACTCCGTACGTTTGTGAAAATCGATCCCATTCACCTACAGAGCCGATGGACTCTGTAGATCATGTAGTCGACGACGTTCATGAGCATCCTAGTGATGAATCGAAACCTATGTATAGTACTTATTTACGTAATACTAATCCAGAACTTATTTAAATCTCAACTATGTTTTGTATAATTCGTAAATCTGTTGTAATTGATAGGTGTTTCTCATCTCTGTCATTATAATATTCTAGATTGCATAGTAAATGGCACATATTAGAAATGTAATCGGTGTCATTTGAAATGTTTAGTAGATGCTATGTTTAGTACATTACGCACTTACATTGTTATTTATGGATTGTCGATAACGATCGTTTCTATTACGGTATGTGGTTATTTGTTACTGTTATCTTATCGACTGATTCGCAAGATAGTAAGTTTTGGCAGTCATTAATCAATCTATGCGTCCACGAATTCTTCTTCAACGTGAAATTGTGGGCGTGGTTGAGTGCTAGCCTGGACTACACATTAGCCTAAATTGACCACTCTTCATCAAGTCAGTGCTGTTTTATCTTACCCATATTCATGTGCTACCAATTTACCGACCATGGACACAATGGCCGGCATGGCAGGCCTTTGAAGCGGCCGCGAACCTGATCCGCTTATCACTTCAGCACCTCTACCTCTGCGTTAGGGACCCCTCCGATTGATAATGCTCCTAATCAAACAAAACCAATAATCAACAAAGTAGTGCTGAAATCGCGTTCATTTTTTCCTTTTTCCATTTCGGGACGGCTATTCAATTCATCGTTTTTGACAAGGCTAGGGTGATTCCAAATATCAGGGAACAACTATTTTAAAAAAAGGTGGCTAGCGTAACAAAATTCTTATTTATTCTATCCTCAACTCAAAGAAGTTTAGTAAAAGTGTGAGGAAAATGTATCTATTTCGTTGATATTCACTTTCTTGGAAAAAATTATGTGCACTCAAATAGAGAAAACATTTCATTCCGATCAAGAAGCCGAATAATTGCAGCGATATTTACCTGATTTACGTTGTCTGTTTCGCCACCACTATGAAAACCCGTTGTTCCGTTTCAATGTTCGCCACCGTTATGATAACATATTTCTTTATAAGGGCCTGAAAGCATCCGTAGAGCTTAGAACGTCCAGTAATTGTGATGAGTCATGGATTCGTGCCATCATTTCTAATTATATTGGAATTTTTCCTTTGTAAAGATGCCCGTTGACAGTCAATTATGACAATTTTTTGAATTCCAACCTACGCTTTCACTACCTTAAGCCTGATCTCTGATTGTTGATAACTTTTCGATAAAGTGCTAGAGTTACGATTAGTGCGGGAAGGTTATTATTTCGATTTCTTCCCTCGAAACCTTATAAGTGACTCAGTCTATTTTCGTCGAAAAGCATATTGGCGTCCAAACCGAAAAAAGCCAATAATAAATGTTCGTCGCATTGAATAACCTTCCAAATAGGGTGTGGTCAAATACGAAGGCAACTAAACTAATTTGATTTTAAGCTTTTTTCTGATATTACAACTGATATTTTGATATTTGTTAAATCTAGGTGGTAGGATATTTCTCTATTCCATCCAGAATTTGAAACAACAAGCAAAAATAACCTTGATTATCACCACGATCAACGCATATCATGACAGATCAATTTGCCCGTATAATTTTATTTCTATTTTTTATTCACAACGGAAATATGAAGATTTTGCTGGCGATATGATCGTGCATTTCATCGAACGTAGCAATTCAATTGACTGCAGTTATGGTGTTATTCTGCTCGTCAAATTGATCAATCGTTTTGCTATCGTGGCGTTGATCATCACGCGTTCAGTTTCACTGTTCCATCACCTATCGAAATGCTACATGCCGCCACATTTGCAAAAAAACAATATGCTTCCTAAAATCGTTAAATTTACTAACAACATTATTTATTTACTATTTACTTGAAATATTTATAGATTAAAAATGAATCGTACATTATTGCATGGAATTAAAGTAGTAGAAATGAGTGGACTTGCTCCAGTTCCATATTGTGGAATGGTTTTAGCAGATTTCGGAGCTCATGTCACTCTCATCAAGAAGGTTCGTATAGTACTTTATAGAGAATTTGATAGATAAATTTACTTGAACACTTTGAAGAATGAATGAAATAGAAATGATCGAATTCTTGACACGTCACACTATTCAATCATCCATACAACCTCATTTTAACGCACTAAAAGTATTATCTGACTTTTCGTGTGTAGATAATGCAAAATTTTCTCCTATCATGTGATTGATATTTGAGGAATTATTCAATTCCAGCAAAGTACCTCATTAAACTTACGACGTGAAAATCACGGTAGCTTTTTGGAAAAAAAGTAACAGTCTTTTCTTGATTGTGACACTTTTAAAAATGTCCATTTCGTTTAGCGAAGTGAAACAGAAGAGACTTCGTTGGCGGAACGGATGGCGAAAAGGAAGAGTGTCCACGCCTTAGATCTGAACTCGCCCAACGATTTACAAATGTTGGTGAAACTTTGCCAAGCCAGCGATGTTCTCCTTGATCCCTATCGGCCTGGAGTTCTTGAAAAGATGGGTCTCGATCCAATTAAACTTCTTAAGGTGTGTTCAAAAACTCCAAAAAGCTAAAATACAAAACAAATAAATGCAAAAACACCTTGACGTGCATGGGTTGATGTGCGCGCTAATGCGATGAGTCCAAGTGGACGACACCAAAAATCATCCTTTAGATGGCACATTGAATTAGAGGTAGTAATTGTTCATCCTACTCATGTAACGGTTTGATTTCCAAGGCTGGTCTTCTGAAAAGAAGAACCGTAGAATCGAAAAGGTGTGTTCGTAGCTTCTATTCGTTGTCTTCCTCGATGAACTCTCGATGCTTTTATGTCTTTCTTTAGCCACTCTTTTTTCTTTTCATTAACTTTTGTTGCTGTGTCATTTTCATCATAACGACTTCACGAAGTGAATAAACTATCTTGTGGAATTTTAGATTTTTTTGTACTTATATCAGAAACGCATTCGTTTTCCATTTAACTCATTTCGTATGTTTTAACTTATGACCTACCTTTTCCATAGAAACGCTTTACGTCGTTCAACATTTGTACTGCCCAAGTGTTGCTTAATGTACTGAAAATAACGTCATTAGAAAAAAAACATTATAAAGTTGTGGATTGCTGTCTTTTGCTCTCATATCATTCAACAATAAAACTGCATCGTCTATCACCTCGCTGCACTCTTTTCTACGATGATCATGATGATAATGATCTTGAGAAAAAACGACGTTGGCTGTGAAGTTGTCGTATTTTGATATTGATATACAAAAACTGATATTTATCTGCAACTTTAACCCTTCTAGTTGCTATGAAGACTCAAGGATTCTTTCAGACAAACGTCCTGCAATTTCAAATTTCTCAAAGTATTTGGTTCTCTCATGAAAATGCTGATATTTGGTTGGGTTATATATACATATGATGTGGGTACGCAGTGGCTCAGTGGTGGAGATGCCGCAGTGACACGCCGACCCAATCAGTTCGCGGCCGCCCCCCAGGCCTACCAAGCCCGCCATCCCTCTAGGGTCGGTAAATTAGTACCAGAGGAATCTGGGTAAGATGATTGGCACTGACTTGGTGAAGAGTGATCAACTCAACTTATTGTACAGACCAGGCACGCATTCAACAACCTCCACGATATCACGTTGATCATGCATGCGTGGGCGCATCCCGCCACAAGGGATTGATCAACGCCAACAATTATCTTATCTTATTATCTTGTACATATGTCGGTATTGCCATTGGTGGCATTTTACCAAATGTGCCTGATAGACGTTCTATTTTATGATTTATAGTGGTTTTGGGATTTTGTTTTCTGAGCTGAAATTGCCTTTCAAGATCACCATTGATGTCCTTATTAGACACATGATCTCTGTAGGATTTACACGATCATTTTCGCTGCAACTGGTGTTGGAGAGTAGAAGATGATAGTTTTTCACAGTCGGTATTAGCCCAAGTGTTTCTAGTCGTTCATTTCTGGTTATTAGGTGTTAAAAACAGCCAATCTCCACACTATTAACAACGCGTTGTTAACAATTTATTTTTTATTTTTCTATTTTATTTGTTTACTTTTGATTCTATAAGTTCAAATAAGATAAGATAAGCATTGGTATTGATCAATTTCTGTTGCGGGATGCGCCTACACAATCGTGTTTAACATGATATCGCGGCGGTATTGAATGCAAGCCCGGTCTATACAGTACTTTAATTGACCACTTCTTGCCAAGTCAGTGCTATTATTCTTGCCCCGATTTTTCTGTTACCAATTTGCCGACCCCAAAGGATGACGAACTCGTTAGACCTGGGCCCGGCCGGAACCTAATTTGGACTTCCATGTCACTGCGGCACCTTCACCACTGTGTTCCTTTAAGCTCAAACACGTACTCAAACTTCTGACTTATATCAAAAGGTCGTCCGTTGGTGATTCTGACGTTATCATGGATAGGCTGTACGAAGAGATCGCCTCGTCAATTTGTGATCAGGCAGATTTGGTATTCAAGAGCTTTCGGTAATCGTATTACGTTGTTGACGCACTTTAGATTTGAGGAAATGCTCATTTATGGGTGGTAAGATGAAAAGCTGGACATATCACTGTTGTCTGAAATAGTTATCATATCTTAACTTACAAGACTTTGTCATAGGGTCTACATATTACACTGAGTGCTATGCCTTTCTACTCTGAAGTATACAGGAAGCTTGTTTATTTGTAGAGACTGTCTTACATATACTTCTCATGGCAGATGCAGTGCACAAAAAAGCGATACAATTGAAATACGTGCGAGGGCACTCACGTACGACATCGTGAATGTAACTATGTGCATGCAAAATATTTAAGCTAGTCCGGTGAAAGCAAAGCAGGAGTTATATCTTCTAAATAAGTTTCGTTTTTGTGGGAGATATACTGTTTCTTGATACGTTTTCCTCATCAGTGGAGATGCTCCACGTCGCCCAACAACAAGACCGCTTGAATTTATTGATGCTTGTGGGTTCTCATTTATCATGAGCCGCAGAGCTGACTGAATGAGGAGGATCATTTTATAGGAAAACAAGGGACTAGTGGTATGCCGTCTGACTGGATACGGTCAAACAGGTCCATTGTCTCGTGAGGCTGGACATGATATTAACTACGTATCCATAACTGGTGAATATTGTACAATCAAAGCATTTGAACGAACTAAACTGATTATTTTAAGCTTTTTAAGGTGTAATGTCTATATTATGTGGTCATCAAAGTCGGCGCCCATGGCCACCAGCGAATCTACTGGCCGATTTTGCTGGAGGTGGACTAACAGCTGCTTTTGGCATAGTGGCTGCACTCCTGAAGCGAGAAAAAAATGGTCCACAATATGTGCAACTTGAATATATTTGCAAGAATATGGATTTGTTCATTTCGAAACACAACTTACTTTCAGATTATTTAAAAAAATGCCACATTGTGTAGTAAGGTGAAAACGCCGCTTTAATTTACTTCATTTATATCAATATGAATTGCGCAACATTCACATCATATGAGTTATAGTAGTATCGTCATTACATAGATATTTATTCGGATACCTGAATGCTTCATCTTCAAAACTCGTTCTTACATCAGCAATGTTTTTGTCTTCTTCGTAAAACTGTTGTTCCTGGAGAATATATGCTTTTAAATAATGATTTTAGCGAAATTCGTTCCGTCATCCACTATTGGTATTCAGCAGTAGAAGCGTCAACTATGTTCGTCACTATTAAAATCTTTTCCGGCAAACTATTATCGACTCTTCCTGACTCTTAAAGTCGGTCTTATTGATTTTAATGTATGCTACTCCAGATCTTCGTGTTAAGGCGTTTCTCAAAAGCCTGGAATGCAAAAGTCAAACTTTGTTGTTTATTTACTGCTTATACTTTGGAATGAATTTTGCAACCGTAATATGATATTTCATTTTACCGCGTAATGAACAAAGTCTCCTATGTGGCTGAGGTATCAATTCAGGTGTTGGCTGCAACGATCTAGAAGAACTGTGAATTCGAAGGAATTAGCGCGCTTTTCGAGGTCTGTCCAATAATCATTCATTTCTTTAGAGAATTAAAGAACAGCTGTTTTTTATGTACATGATCCATCCTTCGTGGTTCTCCATTTTCGTATACCGCCCAAGCATAACTATAATGAACATGGTGATTTTCCTCTACCAACTATGGCAGTTAATATAGTTTATAAATAACCTATATTTGTGCTGTTTATATCCCTATAAATAACCTATATTTGTGCTGTTTATATCCGACGGAGTTGAACTCGCACCTATAAATCTCCGGTCTGATGTGCTACTGATTACACTTCAAAAGTTGTCATTTACGATCATTCAACGCTTCTTTTCGGTAGTGTTTAGAGTCGCGCTTCGGATTTCAGGTTTTTCAATTCACTCAGCATTTTGACAATAAATTGAACCGGCATGATTGTTTTTTTGGTCTAATACTTCTTTATTATGTATCACATGTACCAAAATGAAATCAATAAGAATTCGTCTTCACTCGATACTTTAGACTCAAACTTGGAACTGCATCTGCTGTTAACACGAAGACTATATTATCGCATTTTATTAGTTACACATCTCTGCTAACGATTAATCTCTTCAACTTTGTCGAGTGATTAGATAGTTTACACGTCTTTTCTTTAGCGATTTGTTTCATTTGTATCAAATCTACAACGATTGATTGCGATTCCGAGTATTTTGAAGATCTTTCCTTATCTTACCCAAACAGAGTGATAGCACAAAGGTTTTTTGATTCAACTCAAAGTTTATTGTGCAATTCAAAACGCTATATATTTTTCAATCAGCACGATAATGTTGTTGGGAAAAGTGCTAACTATTTAGATTAAAAATGGTGGGCTTGTCGAGACAAAAGCTGTGGTAGATATCTTCTGATGAATATTATCGGTTTCAAAATCCAACCCGCATTGATTTACTGGATATCTCAAAATTTGAAAAGAAATATTATGATTCACATATTTAAAAGTCACATGATATTATCATATCTATATGATCACCGAACTCGTTCACTATTATGTTAATACATTCAAAGCCGAGAACACTTGCAAAATAATCCATACTACCGAAATGACATTGAACGTTATTAGGAAACATTCAGTAAATTAATGCATATTAACGTAGGTAACGAGATGCAACAGATTGGCCATTTTTGGCCATTGCTGGTTTGGAAACAGGAAAAAGCTATGTTTACGTATTCTGAATTTTAACTCTGTTCCTAAAGTGTATTAGTATCACTCAATGACTACTTACCGTCTTCACGCGTACTGTGTGAGTCCCGCAGTATCTCATTCGCTTCTTTTACGCGCAACTGTCGTCCACGCCGACGGTTTTCTATGTGCATGGTGGTGCCGGCGCGAAACACTATGTGGTAATAAACTTGTCAGCTCTATGACGTTAGCCTTGAACACGCTTGCATATCATGCAGATGGTCACCCAGGAGGTAGCATCCCCTTGGGTACCATTTCAAAATTCTCGTTGAGCAATCGTCGTCCACTACTCACATTATGTAAACCACCCACATATGCTTTTTTTTCTGACGCGTATTTTTTTGGATCTTGCGGACAAATTATATTTGGAAGGTCTGTGTTGCGAAGTCCGACTTGACGTTGTTTTTGCCTGTTGTATTTAAAATGACATTTTTCGTACAACCACTGAGTAGTTCGTCAATTTGTTAACGTTGAGGTACCGACCCTAGTCGTGGATGCGTAGCAAAGCGCTAGAAAACTCCGTAATCATAAATGTGAGCACGTATTTTAAGGTCCTAATTCTAAATGGGCCTCCTTTTGCATAATTCTTTTTTCATACTGTACTCCATGTTCATAGATCGCTGGTAATTTTTAGTTCATTCAATTCAGAACCATAGATCTTGATTTCACTTTCTTCACACCATGAATTACTCATAAGCATGGTTTTCTTCTTTTTTATTTTCCCTTCAATCTTTTTCCTTACCATGTTCATTTCGTTCAAAATCATTTCTCTTTACTTTACACACGTCAGAAATCTGATGAAGTCATCAACAAAACGGAGGATTAATAGGAATTTTCCACCAATGCGAATTCCTCTTTTGCCCCAATCTAGCGGCTTCATTATCTTTTGCTAGGTAGCAGTGAATAGCTTTCACAGAATCGTATTACTTGATCAAACCCCTTTTCCAATGGGCATAGTAACAATTCGATCAAATGGCTGCATTTTCATTGTGAAATTTTGGTAACAGTCGTGAAGAATTTTTATACGGGACGACTCCATATCATGTTCGACAAGCACTTGTAAATGATAAATCGTTGCGCGCCGCCGAATGATCCCTCATAACCGACAAAGATCAAAACAAGAGGCAGGTTGTATCTTAAACGAACTTCTATAACCTTTGCTACCGTTTTAATGCTGTCTATACAGCACATTTTCTTACAAAATTATACTTGTTCTATAGGTTGAGCCTCATACACTTTGCTTGTGATGCACAACAGGATAATCTTCGTGAAACGCTTGTAGAGTACAGTCAACAAGCAAATCGGACGCTAGTTTTGAACATTCTTTTGG
Organism: Dictyocaulus viviparus; assembly: GCA_000816705.1. Classification (NCBI taxonomy): domain Eukaryota; kingdom Metazoa; phylum Nematoda; class Chromadorea; order Rhabditida; family Metastrongylidae; genus Dictyocaulus; species Dictyocaulus viviparus. The sequence goes on from KN716168.1 coordinate 546,982, forward strand.
TCGTCATTCTTGTGTGAAAGGTTTCTCACTGATCGGGAATATTCAGATTTTGGTATCTCATATGATTCAGTTGCATCCAGTTTGTGACCGTCAGGCCGAAAGAAGTTAGCATTTGTCTCACATAGAAAAGCTGTGCCGCTTTCATACTTGTATTGGCTCGTGTTTGATAGCTGTAAGGTTTATCTTAAGCATGGGCGATTGTACTATTAGGAAGATGTTGGTTTGTATGAATGGAAACAAGAAGCAGAGTGCTTTGAAGAAGTCAAGGAGTCTTCTCTTGAGAAGATGTGGAGAGTGAGATGTGGAAGAATGGTGTGGTTGGAAGGGAGATTGAAGAGGTGTAAAAAGAAGTGAGGATCTTCGAGTGAAAATTGACGGAAAACGAAACCATCACTTGAGGTTAGTGGCCTTTTATACCTTTAGCTAATGGGGGTGATTAGTAAGTGATACAAATGATATCTTAGACTGTGATTTGAGAATTAAGGGGTAAAGTAGCAAATATTTGCTACATTGCTTTCCATTCACAACCCTAATTTTTGAGTAAAGAATTTGAAGCATCTTTTTAACAGAATATATTTTGCTCTTCATCAATGCAATCGTGGAACATTGAAGGTTAGTGTTAAACTTTTTTGTTACCACTGTATTATCACAGGTGAAAAGAATCAATATTCTGTCTTTGTTGAGCAAAGCTGACAAAAGAAAAAAACATTTGCAGAGATTCCAACTTCTTCTGAGTTGTTTGATGTTTGGTGTTTGGTACATCTCCATTGATGTACGAAGCAATGCAGGATTGTATGGCCTTTCACCGGTAGACTTAGCGCCCAACAGCAACAATGGCATAGCCCAGCGTTTGGAGTACTAAAGTAGAAGTTTTACAAGTGTAGTTTTGTTCCTCTGAAGTCTTGAATTCGCCTAGCCAAAGTCGTTCCTAAATCTTTACTACAGGCATTCACTGTCCTTGGTGCATCAGAAGGATATGTACCTTTGTGACTCTATTTAATTACCGTATTAGCGATTCTTGATAGGCTTACTAGACTTCCTTAAGTGAAATGGAAACGTTCTACAGCCATCTTCCAATTTTTACGAGCTATGAACCGTTTGCGAAGATTTTAAAGATGATTTGCTAACAAAATGTTCGGTTTGAAATCTTTGTTTGTATAAAATTTCTTTCATATCTCTTCCTACTTGAATGTATAATGAGACTGCAGGTGGATATGGCTGCATAATCGATTGCTCGATGTCCGATGGTCTCTCGTACCTTAGCACATTCATCAGAACTTCTTATGATATGGAGCATCTGTGGACCGCACCGTATGCAGCGTTTTCCGGCGATTGTCCAATTTATAGGTGAACACCAGGTTATATGCCAAACATTAAGTCAGCAATGATTTAAAATAATATGCTTGCTTGACAAAGCAGCACGAAGCTATTCTGATCGCTTACAAATGCTCTAAAATGTATAGTTCTTAGGAAACCATTAGCTATTTGATAGTTCTGAATCAATCTCTCGGTTAATGCACCACGATTTATTGGATTTTCATGTATTAGCCATTTTCGTAACAAAAAACGTTTATGATATTATTACAGAACATACAAAACAAAAGACGATAAGTGGGTTGCAGTTGGAGCTTTAGAACCGAAGTTTAACACTTCTTTGTTTAGAGGTAGGATAATGGTGATTCATGGAATTAAGAGAATTCAGCTCACACGGATTAGATGATTTTAGTTTTGGGAATGGACACAACGATGAATGACGTATACACAGATCCAGCTGGAATAGCCATTAAAATGGAAGAAATTTTCAGAACGAAAACTCGAGATGAATGGATCAAAAGCTTTAGCGGTCAGTATTTTACCACTCCATAACATTTGTTGAATTGAAATTACAATGTACTGTTGTATAAACTTTTACAGTTTTAATAATTTATTTTATATAGTTTATGAATGTTTATACCTGTGCTGTTGATATTGAAGGTGTTGAGCTTATCGCAAATCTTTAATCCTCAAACGAAACCCGAACCCACATCTTGCAGATTTCTGATTTCGCGCATACTCTATAATTGACTATAACCTTAGTGGTGATATATTACCGGTACTGGCCCGTTATGGACATTAATAGCACTACTGTAACCCATTGCACATAACAGAATATTGACAAAAAAAAAGTGGAAACTATATATATTGAGCACTTACTATATTATTTGAGTGCCAATTGGTGGCTAGCCTGATAACGTTTCACCACACAAAATTAGTAGAGCATTAATTGGTCGTAGATGAAGGACACTAGTAGTGCACTTACTAGCACATCAGAATGGAAATCAGAGAGATGAGTTGAAGTCAAGTTGTTTCTAGGAGATTTGAGATTAACTCAGGAACAGCTGAATGTTGATTTGATCATTTCATTCTAGGACAAAATGCGTGTGTAACACCTGTGCTAGAACTTGGCGAAGCTGTGCACTTTGAACACAATTTGGAGAGAAACAGTTTCATTGAAGAAAACAAACTATTTTATCCTGCACCAGCTCCTAAAATGTATTCATTAGAGGAATACACTAAACTTAATTCAAAGCTTTGATTTTTCAAAGATCCATGTGCACAAGTGACCGATGAGTTCCTACTAACTTTGGCTGTTTCGATTTCTTCATACGTTTTATGTTGATTAAATGAAGTATTTATTGAACTATCATGAATAATACAACTTTTGAAATATAATACAACATAACTTAGTAGTCAGACTGCTTTTCAAATACACCACATGTTTAAACCGGTGACTACTATTGTTCCGTTCATAAGAAAGCGAACACTGTATAAAAATTCTATAGCGTCACATGTTTGACTAGCTCCTTTAAAACATAAATAATATGAAAGTAACCAATCTATATTAGTACACAGTATCTTCACACCAGAGATTCACTTCCTCATCACGGTCAGAAACAGCAACTTGCTAAGAATGAATGAAAAGTTTTCGAAAGTGCTTTTTGTTTTACTTCTATAGCCCCAAATCTCCTAAGACTCCAAGCTTTCTATACTTTTTGAGGTGGCTGTTAGTTTTCACACAAAATCTTATCTTCGCGGAAAACTGCTCTTCGTCTCCAACTCCCTCGTTTAAGGAAAGTCGATCTTTACGACTAGCAAATAGTGTCTCTTCGGTGCCTCAGTGAGACCGGGACTATCTATCAAATTTAATCGCTCCTTTTAGTACGGAGAAGCTATTCAGATAAAATTCAGAAAATAAATACTTATCATCATTTAAACACTGATCGACAGAGTCGAGCTGGGACCACCAAAGCTTGTTGGTCTTCATACAGTGCCTTTAGTGTCCTGTGAGGTCCTACAACTTGCAGCTTGTGCCCACCGGTCATCATTTGTATTTATCACGTGTCCCGCCCACCCGATCTTTGAAAGCTTGCTGTACTGTGCTGCATCTCAGACCTTGGATCGCTGATATTGTTCGAATCCCGGATTTGTTATCTCACTTGCCTGATATGGTAACTGTCTAGCATACTTGGTGAAGTCCAAATTTCTCAAGCGGAGGAAGAATCGTTGAGTCTGAAAAGTGGATTTGGCTTTGTAATATTTATTCTCTTCACTGTATCCTTGATGGTTTTGCTTGCTCTATCTTCTAAGATCTAGTAGATCATCATGTCGATCATCCTATTAATCTTACTACATAGATAGGCACAGTTTGAGCATGCGATATTCTTTTCGTTAAGCGTGAATGGGGCATTAGAAACTGTCCACTTTTTATCAACATCGTTTTCTTTATGGTTGACTTGAAGCTAATATGTCTATATCCAAATCGACTAAGACTTGTTTCGCTTTTTCGACATTTGCTGTAATGCTATCAGCAAAAAAGACCATCAACATGAACTTGAACTTAATCGATTTTCACTCCTATATCGTTCCATTTTAATTTTCACATAATGTTCACAACGGTGACTGTGTATAATTTCGGCAAATAATATCGTTTTGTTGAGCCTTTTCTGTGATAACATCGTTTATGAACGAAAAAACCTTGTAACTCA
>KN716168.1:551106-565499 GCA_000816705.1 Dictyocaulus viviparus
TTATGGTTGACTTGAAGCTAATATGTCTATATCCAAATCGACTAAGACTTGTTTCGCTTTTTCGACATTTGCTGTAATGCTATCAGCAAAAAAGACCATCAACATGAACTTGAACTTAATCGATTTTCACTCCTATATCGTTCCATTTTAATTTTCACATAATGTTCACAACGGTGACTGTGTATAATTTCGGCAAATAATATCGTTTTGTTGAGCCTTTTCTGTGATAACATCGTTTATGAACGAAAAAACCTTGTAACTCACGAGGAATTTTGATGTGTGGAGAGGAGAACGTCGTTGGTCAACGCATCCAAGAATACTTGTGTTCTAGCGGACTCGATAGCTTTCTTAAAACAGATAAGGGTAAAAGATGCTACCTCCTTTGATTCATCACTTCTGTTCATTTTCCAAAATCCTTTCTTGCCCCTTTTTTTTGGAGAACTCGCAACTTGAATCGTTAATTACCGTTTGTTTGCGATTTCATCTGTTCCACGCTTCCTTAGAAGTGCGATGGCTCTCAGTGACGAGTATATCACGGTAAAGCTTCGCAAGGGCCAATATTGTCTACTCATAAGCAGTTCGCCACTCTATCACTGAGTGAACTTGAGCCTGTCTATTGAAGGCGATTCCTAATAATGTCCTGTGTGCTTCCTAATCGTTGAATTGCGATTATCGGCTACAATCGACGTAAATTTCATGGAATTTAAATGGTTCATTTTTGAGGCATATTTCATAATCATAAATGCGTATCAATCAGCTAATGTAGATAGTTGACATTAGCCACAAACACTTCCCCTCACATTGTTTCGGACCCAAATTTGAAACACTTTATGATTCGTGCACAGTTTTCTCGACGTGATAAAAATATCAATATGAAAAGTAGTTGGTTGTTGTTGTTGTTATTGTCTATGTTTCTCTCTTCCGTATAGTTTATCCTTCATGTTGTTCTTTGTACCCATTGAAGTTGATTCAATTTTTGAGCACTGTAGTCGTTGTTTTCTCCTTTTGAGCTAGTTAAACAACGCTCCGCTCACTGTTAATCCTGAGAGAATTGACCATGTTTTTTTCTAGAGTTCGACAGCCGCAAGGTTTATCGAAAAGTTGTTGACTGTACCTGAAACTGGAATATTAAACCTTTATTAGATATGAAAAAACAAACACAGCAATAAAACAGTGAAACGTATAGACGGCACTTGTTGAGCAGAAGTGTGTGCATGTGCAAAGTAAGCGAAGAAACGTACAGAGGAAAAGACGAGATGGAAAAGCTAAGAGTTTTTATCGTTTAGCCAATCAGACAGACGCGAATACTCACCACTGTACTCGGTAAATTGGTGAGCGAGAAATCTGGTTAGGACAATTGGCACTGACTTAGTAATGAGTGGTCAACTCAAACCATTTGTCGTGGACGCTTAGCCAGTGCACCAAATTGTAGTGTAGTGGCCGATGCGCCGGAATTGTGTTGGTGTCAATAGCAGTGAATATCTTAACGCTCGCCGTGAGTAGTTTGCCACGCTGGTCTTTCTGTACTGCTCGCTTCGAACTGGCGTGATGGAAATTCAAACTTGGGTAGTTAAACCTTTATTTAAACAAAACACAAAAATATTACATCACGATTACAACAGCGATAAATCAAGAATTAAAACGGTAGAATTAACACTAAGAATGTACGAGATTTGTAATATAATGATATAACAACAACGAGTTTAATGGCAAAGGTGGAAGAAGATTGGGTTGAGCCGTGAGTGAGGGTGTGGAGGAGATGTTTGGCGTAACTGCTTGTATAGAGAGGAGGCGGAGACTTCGGTATAAGGAAATAATGTCCTTTTCTGTCCTTTAGCTAAGTTCATTTCCAGAAACAAATTGAAATTATGACCTTTTATGGATCAGGACATTTCCACTTTCACTCGCCTGCACCATTTCTAACTTTCGATACGATGACTCAGAAACCACAAATTAATATATGTCTTTGCTTTGCATGTGATTTAGGTGATAGAGTAGAGATTAGTCGACATAGTATTCTCTACACCATTGTATAGACGAGACTCGCACTCAATCACCGCCTCGATATCACTTCGAAAACGAATACGTAGGCGCATCCTGCTACAAAGGATTGATCAGCGCCAAAGCTTACCTCATTTTAGAGAGATAGAAGTGGCTCGTTAGAGATAGAAAAAGAAAAGAGTGAATAAACCCGTACGGAAATCTTTTGTTTCGGTCTGTTTCATTTTCTAGGTCAAGTGGATCTGAGCAAGGAGGATTTGTGCTGGTGTGTTTTCCTCTTGATGATCAATAGAAAGAATACTACAGTTCTGTGGTTTCAAAGAGTTTTTTGATTTATTTAAATTATACACTTGTATAGAATCTAGTGACCAGGTTTATAGCATCCAGAGTTGGTAATTGTAAATAGTCGGCTTGTTCATAAGTAATAAACGATTTATCCCATCTCGTGAGAAAAAAAAATGCCTACTGTATGCTTGGATCTCAAACCTTGTACGGAAACCAGTGTGAGTGTTGAGTTTTTCTATTTGTTGATTCTGTTTGTGATTGGGTAGTCAATTTCAGTTTATCTTTAATGACAGGCAGGATTGCTGTTTTAGAAGACATCCGTGTTTTCTGCAAATTGGACAGCGGTGTCCATTTTTGTTTCATACTCTGCAATTGCCTGCATTACGATTGGTTATTTGATTCTTAACTTAGCATGATTTTCGTTTATTAATCCCTTTATTTTGATTTGAACAGATTGGAATTATCCAAGATTTATCGGAGAACTTTCTAAATTCGCACAATAGAGCCAAGTAGATGGACTTCTTGTGTTAACGTCGATGTTGGTGTCAATATTTCAAATGATTGTTTTATAACTGATTTCTTTGTTTGTAAGGGTTTTAGTTCAAAATTTGAATGAATTGAAATTGATGGCAAATTTATAGTTGGCGCCACAAATTGTCTTCATTTGTCCGCTATCGTGACGACCGTAACTGTTAACTGCTGTTTTATGACATTAATGAAGCGCGTTCTGTAGGTTTTTCTTACTTGTGATTACTAATTTTGTAATATTTGCTTTACTTCCTACTATGTCGATATGCGATGTTCCTCTTCATTATGTAAAAACCTTCTATTTATCTGTTTACTAACTCTTCACACTGGCTTAATGGAGTGAGGAAGTGACCGGTAGTTCTTGTCAGGATTCCTTTTCGGCGGGTTTTGATTATTCTATTTTCTGTGTGGATGCGACTGTTTTGTTGACAAAATGCATTGTTTGCAATAGGTATGGAAATAATAATGAAAAAACAAATAAAAAATAAGATGAATTAAAATATTGAATATCATCAATCTAACGAAGTCATAGCTAAGTGATTAGGCTTCCTCATTTTTTAAGGTCTTCGTTTTCTTAACCATTTGTGGAGTTGCTTTTTTGAGCATTTCTTCAATTACGGCTTGAACGGTAAAAATTGTAGAGATAATTATGAAAGTCAACCACTATGTTCTGTTCATTCGGATTGTCCGCTGCACCATGGATTGGATCAGTAGTAGATTAGTATATGTCGAACATGGGTGACTAAGCTCTCACGTCTACATAACAACACAACAATAATTAATAACGGATAATAAGAAAATAATCGTAGGTATATTTTTTATTTTCCAATGATATTACAATTTCTGTAATTATGCTGAGTTGACCCCAAAACTTGAGACCTCAAGTTGAATTTCGAATTAAATTTCTTAGCTATCTGTTAGTGCAGGTTCGAGTTCCGCGTGAGGTTCCGAGTTTCACGTCCAACTAAGGATAATTACAGACAGCAGAAAAAATGAAACATGGCATACCAACAATATCTAAAATAATTAAGAAATTGAGTTGAATGGATAGTATAACAATTTGTATTTATTTTCCAATTATCATAATTGTATCATGGTTTGATTTGTAAGCATATTAAAATATCTGGAATTGAGCTGATATATGAAATATCAGGCATTGAATAAGGATCCTAACTGTGATTTGGTCAGGGTTAATGGAAAGGCTATATATTCAGGTTGCAATTTCGATGGAAGTCAGCCAGTCTGGGTATGTAATGCGGATTAATCCTTTGCTCTATGAACACTGTAAAACGCTTTCTTGTCTGCGATAAAGGATAAGGCAAAAAGCATATAGGACTATCGACAGATCCTAATGACCCTTAACACCATCTGAATTTTCATCCATCAAGCAAAATCCCTTTCTAAAAGATCAAAATCCTACCCCTCCTGCTGGCTGTACCTCACACCAGATTTTCAATAAATCTAAAAAGATAATTTTTGCGAATATATTGTGAGCACTCAACAAGCATATAGTACGGTTGTTAAGATCAGTCTGGTCAACCTTTTTAAGTAGGTTATCGTGAAACGATTAAGCACGATATCGTTCATTGGTCTCAAATCCTCTCATTTTGATAAGTAAGATGTCGTATAGGAGAAATTGTATAGTTTGTGGCCTCCAGCTCTAAGAAAAATTTCGATGACATTGTCTTCTTTTGGAGCTGTGGGCACCTGCATGCTTCCTATCGCTACTTCCTACTCGTCCTTCAGATGGTGAAATTCTAGACAGTTTTATCTAAGCGGTGAATTTTTGGACTGAGATTCGGTTGCTTTCGAGCTAAAAATAGATACAGGAATTTTCCGCTATTGATTCCATATCACAGTGGGGTAAGACAATTGCCTCATTTTCATTAGAGCGAAAACGCGAAATGACGAAACATTGTAATTAGATAAATTCCAACGGCAAATTTTCAGACTAACTGCTTATTATGCCTCTACCCAAATCCTCATGCTGTAGAGAATACTCTGTTGAGTAATCTCTACTGTATCACTCAAATGTACTACTTTCCCACCAAATCTTGCTACTTGAAACGAGTAATCGATCAATGTGTGCAGCGCTCTTCTAACCAATCACAATCTTTCGCATAGTAAGGATCACATAGGCATGGGAAAGCACGCCCATCAGCCCCATATAACCACTTTAAGACACAACATGTTTATGACCCTGCGCATGAGCGGTACGTCCCACGCCTAGATCTGCGTACCGCAAAATCCTTCGCTAATTGTTCTTTATCTATTAATTCTATGTTATCATGGAATGTATTAAACTGACGTAGTTCTATACATTAATGGGTCTCTACAGTTCTCCATTTCTATGGCTCCAACTACACATTAGATGATTAGATTTATCATATTAAGATTCATTCATACTCCATGAAGCTCATCATATTACTCATGTTTAAGTTGATCCAATATCGCTTGTTTTATGTCGTAGTCACCATTCAACTCAATGCATTCCATAACAGCAATATCCGATATATTGTCTAGCCACCTCTTTGTCACCTTCCAATTACCGAATATTGTATTGTATTGTTTTTGTCTTCGTTACTAGTTATTATTGTAGTATTGTTATGATTTATATAAAGGTTTAATTACCTAAGTTTGAGGTGTAACAACCCAACTTTGGAGCAAACCTAACGGCTACCGATCTACGAACCCGACTGAACATTCACAAAACATGCAACGATGTTCTACAACAATTATTTATTAACAACTCATAACTGCATTGCAGCAGTAAGGAGTCTTAAGTTTCTTGCCATTCCAAGCAGCACCTTAGTGACAAGAGGGATTATAATGTTTTTGTTTGAGTAACATAGGCACTTTCTGCAAAGTCTATCTATAGGCACCTTGTAGCTTTCGGTTCGAGCTTTCTTTATTTGCTGGTCTTACAAGGAAAGGATGTGAAAGTCTCATGTTCATCGTCAATCATCTATGTTCTCAAAAAATGAAAATATACAGTCCTTTATGAAACTAAGTAAAGCAATCAAAAGAAAGCCACATTTCCAAAAAACTTGCAGTGAAAACTACGCATAGTAATATAAATAAGGACAAAACGAAACACGCAATCGGTCTCAAGTGATAGTAAATAATCCATAGGATATACAGAAATAAAATGTAAATAAATACGCAGATTGAGGACAAACTGAAATGAGGTGACAAAACAACATGCCCAATCTTTTTACCTGTAGTGTTTACTGACTATTATTTTCACCATGTATCACAAGGACGAAACAATATTTCAGTGTATTCTAACAAGATCAAAACATGCCTGAGCAGATGTTAAATTTTTGTGATGTAGAGCACCCAATATTTGAGAAAACTAGCTGCTATGATCAAAATCATGTTGAACCATACTTGTCCATCCACTCAACGTACTGTTTTATGTTATCCTGAAACATGAAGCTACAACAGAATAAATATAAGACACATCTAAACTTGAATATTCTCTTAAAATATAGCTTTTAAGTGGAACAGAGGCTCATCAGTCGAGTAAAAATTTTTGCCAACTCGCATACTGAAGAAAAATTCTGTAAATCATAGCAGCAAATCGTTCAAATATGACTTCTCATTTAATAGTATAGAAAAATTGAAGAGGCAAAACTGAACAGACAAAACAACTTTAGTAAGAAATATGATAACAAAAAATTCATGCGTGATATGTATAACATCGATATTTTTTTTCTTTTTTGGAGAATGAAGAACCATCAATACCTCTCATCAATTTTACGAGCAGGCCCTCATCTTATAGCATAGATTTGCCTGTACTGAACATTAGCACATGCTTCATAGAACATATAAATCGAGGTTGGCTAGTCGGTGTTTAGGATATTGTTATAGTGTTTTTTTATATATTGATACTGTTATGGATTAAAGAGCAGCGGAGTGTTAGGAAATGTTACATTGCCATCCAGGATCAGTTCAATTATAGGTCCAGTCATACAAATCCTGTCACCCTTCAAGGTTGATACATTGTACTATAAATCACCTAGTAGGATGAGTAGAAAGTTGATGGGAGTTCTGCATCACTGTCATCGTGAAATCTTTTCCCAAAAATGCCACTATTTCGCAGTGATTAACGTGCACAAATACGGTTCAAGAATATAGTGATGGAACAGTGGTCTGTGTCTATATGAATTAGTTGGCGCCAAATCTATACAGCAGTAAGAACAATGCTGAGCGAAAGCACGGAGAGGCTACCAAAATCTCAAAACCAAACCATGCTCTCTCGACGTGAAGGACTACGCTGACGATCTGTACATACAATGCAAAAAGGCTTGCATCAGCTCTGATAAGGAGCCTTCTGATACATGCTAAGAGAGTTAGGAGCTCATAGTACTGCTTAAAAGAAGAATTAAACAGCTCCACGATAGTGCAAAAAATACCGAGAGTTTGAGAATTATTAAAAGACAATTATGTCCGAGAATGTTGAAGACCATACGGTGACGTAGAGCAGATAAAGCCAAAAGCCTTTAGCGACTAAAGTCCAAACTTGCGAAACATTGCAGAGAAGAATCGATAATAATCTTATAGAGAATAGAGCAGATATTATGAATGAAGCAGCTGAGGCTGCCAATAGCATTCGCAACGCTTGCCGATGCTTCACGAACCACAAGACCAAGATGACTGCTCTCCGGTGCCAAGACGGAACACTCACTCCTTACAGGAGTGCAATGGAGAATACTATCTACAATTACTGCTCAAATTTCCTCGACAGTCACATTCCTCCACCTCTATGCAAAAAAAAAAAAAAAAAAAAAAAAAAAAAAAACGGGAAAATGATCATGTTTGAAACACTATTTATCCCAAAATCCGCCATGTCATTTCGCAGGATAGAATTCGTTTAGCTCCAGGGCCAGAGAGAATTGGACCAGAACCCCTGAGGAATCTACTGCCAGTTCTCGCTAAAACACTGACTCGACGTTATCAGACAAAACGCAAAGTTCCAAGGCTAACAAGAAAACTAAAACTGACAGGACCGCATTGCTGCAACGAAAAAAATGGGGCGCTCATGATATTATTGCCCAATCTGCCATTTATTTGTCGCCCATGAGGTTACACACGAGTGTTCGTTAACAGGATAGAAAGATTAGGTGAAAAACTACCGCGCGAGCGAGCAAGTCTAGCAAGCGAAAAGGGTTACGTACGATGGACCATATTCGACTTATAGAAGTATCACTAAAGTATGAAAAACCACTCTGTCTTATCATAAATCAAGCTCAAAAATGCTTTTAATTGAATACATCAAGATTCTTCGTGAGCTATACAAAAACTACACTATGAAAATTACTTGTTTTATAACTATATCGATCTCGATTTAGAGTGAATATAAGGTCATCGAAGACATAGCGGAGAGCTTTAACAAATACGAAGCTTCAAGTCTACCTTAGCCCTACAATTCTTCTTTGCTCAACTTATGCCTCGGAGACTTGTACATTACGAAAGCAGGATGAATGGTCACTGAACGCAATACAACGCTCCATCAGAAGGGTGATGCTTGGCGTATCCCGTATCACACTAGTTAAAGAAGGAATATGAAATTCTGATACACATCAGTGATCAAAGACCAGAGGCTGAGATGTACACGGCAAGCTATTGAAGTTAAATGGGCCAGACACGTGATGCGTATCAATGATGACCGATGGACACGAGCTGTGAGGTCAATCTCTTCACGAAGGCCTGAGAAAGGGATTGTTATTCTTAACAAATCTCTTGAGCAGAAGAAAACCAAACCACTCTCACGTGCGATAAGGAAAAATGGAAGTTTCACTGATACCTTTTCGACTCTATCAATGATCAACGGGAATGTAGATAATCAAGGCTTCAATTTATTCGATGCACTCTCCAACAGCTGGTTTATAATGAGGCTTTTCAGACAATTCCCAATTGATTGTATGATGTTTCAAACTTGTGTCTCAGCTCCACCGGCTACTCACTAGGGTCCGCTTGACACTGTCGATGACTAACGGGAATCCAGGAAACGTGAATTTGAACCTCTTTATCACTGTGGAATCTCCGCTGTCTTTGTTATATACTCCATAATGGCAGATTGCAAAACTAGCTGGCTTTTATATTGCTAAAACTAGTCAAGACGTTCAGTTGATTTACAGTAAAAAAACGATAGATGTTGGAAATTACGATTCGTTTCTCATGTGAATAAAACAGATTTCATCAATTGACGTAGACATACAACGGATGTAAAATATCGCATTTTAAAATGATCTATTACAAGCTCTGGCAAAACAAGATTCGTAATAACTTAATAAGAAACAAAACATTATTTTCATAACCTATTAAGCAAGCACTACGGCTTATACCATATAAACATATGCACACTATGATTAGGTGGAATTTATAACTAGAAATCATTATTATTTTTTTTTCTGAGATTTCCAATCGCTGAGATAACCCTAAAGCTTTTCAATACTCTATAACCTTTCGTGTAATTAAAAACCAAAAATGTAAAAAATATTCGATCATTAAAACGCTTTTGGTGTATTAGCAAATTGCGAAAGGCTTTTGTCCACAAGTTTAGAATACAGAGCAGTTCTCCATTTCGGTAACAGAACTGAGTACAAACAAAGCTTCCAAGTGAAAATTTATTTTAGGTGACAACGTTCAAGTCCCTGATCCGAAACTGGTGAGAATTTTAGGCAATCTTGAAGGTTTTAGCAGGTAAATGTGTTGGAACTAGCTAAAAATTAGAAACAGTTGCACTAGTAAACACCTTTACTTAGTTTCATATTACACTGACAATTTAAAGGCAAGCTATTGGGGACGTCAGTGTAGAGGGAAGAAAATTACTTAAAAACTAAAAATACGTATTAACGTAGAACCAGACGGTAGGTACATTTACAAGATCCATATTAGAGTATTCAAATTGCTTTTTTTAAAGAAATGTACTTAATAAAATTACCTCCGAAACAGAGGGATTTGTGTCACTGTGGGCTTCTTGAAGATCTTGCCAGGTAACGGGCAGGTCCACATCTTCTGGAGTAAGTTGTGCTATCTCAGCAGGTGTCAACGTTCGCGTTAATCTAGGCAAAGAAATGGAGCAGTAGAACTGTCTATACCATAAATTGTGCACATTGTTTATAATTTTCTATATAGTAAACATCTGATTTAGTTATAGTTTAATATACATTGGTAACCGAATCTCAGATACTATTCATCGAAGAGTAATGACTTAAAATTAACTAGTTGAATAGATGGTTAATCAGGCTGACGTACCTTTTTACACCCATGAGTGCAGCTTTCCTGCAAACGTTTGTTATATCAGCGCCTGAAAATCCTTCCAATCTTTCAGCAAAAGTTTCGAGATCAACATTGTCTTCTAGGCGGACCTGGGAATTTTTCGCATGGTTATAAGAGAAGATCACAGAAAAAGGAACAGTAAAGAGAAGCAGAACAAATCTAAAAATTACACACCTCTTTCAAAGACGACTGCAGAAGGGACAACCGAGCCTGTTTATCAGGCAAAGGAATATAAATCCGCTGTTCGAATCTACGACGAAGAGCTTCGTCTGAAACAATTTGACACGAAAATAGGTAGATGTACGTTGTATCTTGTTTCTCCGTGTTTCTGCAGAGACGAATCAAACAATTAACGTTGACACTTTGAAGCTATCAAATGCATAGTACTGACATGAATTACTACAATGCATGTAACACATTCATACCCAATAACCAAGGAAAATTCGTAGCAGCAAGAACAAGAACACGCTTTCCTTCATCTTCCTTACAAAAGCCGTCCATTTCAACCAATAGCTGAGCCTTGACACTGAACGAAAAAATCTCATCCTTATGATATCTTTATTATTTTTTATAATAATGTTACCTCAAATAATGCTGAATTGGCCGCAAAACTTAGAACCTCAGGCGGGACTCTCAAACCTTACTTAGAGGCATTATAAAAGAAATAGCTTTAAATATAATATAATATATACTATAATATAAAATCACCTACTTAAATAAACACGAGGTAACACAAAGCGAGAGTTGGCGTTGATTAATCTCTATACAATACGCCAACGCATTCGTATTGAAAGTGTCGTATAGGTGGTGTTTGAATGCAATTTGTCATAAAATCCATGCTTTTACTAAGCCGGCGCTGCTTACACTACAAAATTATTTCGGTACCAATTCATCAAGCCCGCAGGGATTGCAGCTTAGCAAAGAAGCCACGCACGTGTGTACTCTGGTTTGAATTTGCGAATTACTATTGCACCTTCACTACTGCACATTCCTTTCTCGTTTATTTTTAAAACAGTTGCATAGTCAACAAAGGACTCTGATGTCGAGTAAACATAAAACGCCTAGTTGATTACGCATTTATAGCCGTATCCGATTGAAGTGAGTCAAGCTTTTTTTTTGAGGTAAATGAAAAGGACACAAAAAATTCATAATGATATCACTATCCAGTGAACAGCATTAACGAGATCGTATCGCCTTTTCAATATTCCCTTCCAATAAGGATAGTATAGGTGCGGTCGAACAGCTGCATTTTTGCTGCACAATGTCTACAATAGTCGTAAAGCATTTCCAAAAAACCGTTATACTTCATGGTCGACAGGTACTGACAAAACAAGTGCACGTGATATTCTTGAAAGACTTTCATGTCCTTGGTTACCGCCTGAAAATGGGGTACAAACAGCAAAATATTTTGTGATATCTAAACTGTTCTACAGAGTGCGCTTCATCCAACGTTGTTGTTGTTATGCGCTCGAAGATAATTCTCAAGAAAAATTTGTACTCTCAACAAGCTTTTGCATTTAGAACGGATTCACGCTTTGGTCAACAAACATTGATAGGACTGTATTCGATTTAACACTTTTATAAACGATAGAAAATAGGTCAGTCAGTAAATGAACGATTTTAATGACCCTCAGCACGACTCAAGTTTTGGACACACCAACAGTTTACGGCGGATTCGGTTTTCTTTTTGTTTATTGACAATCCTATTTTTTCCGCACTACCTTTAATTTGTTCAAAATCACTTTTGCTTCTTCCTAAGTTGTTAAAAGAAGCATCCTCAAAACGAAAACCTGACAAAAATTTCCCATTGATACAAATACCTTTTGCTTCAGTTTAAGAACTTCATTATTCATTATAAGGTAAATGAACAGGTTTGGCGAAATCCTACAACTTTGTCGCACTCCTCTTCTCTATGGTGATAATGATCCGTCCAAAAAACTGCATCCACAATGTATAATTCTCATAACAGCCGACATCAAAATCGTTGTTGTTTGCTGTTGAACAGCATTGTTTGTTCTACAGATACAGCCTCAAGTAACGTGATTTGAATACAGCAGAATGATATAGTGAAAAACTCGTCA
Organism: Dictyocaulus viviparus; assembly: GCA_000816705.1. Classification (NCBI taxonomy): domain Eukaryota; kingdom Metazoa; phylum Nematoda; class Chromadorea; order Rhabditida; family Metastrongylidae; genus Dictyocaulus; species Dictyocaulus viviparus. The sequence continues at coordinate 563,289 of KN716168.1, forward strand.
AGTTTAGTAAGCCGTTCTACACTGATTTCGTATCCTTCCATTGTTAAGAAATAATGTCATATGCATGGGTGTCGTACATACATCTTGTAGCCACCAGCTCGAAAGAAGTGAACACTTATCTCACTCACTTTGGGAGCTATGCTGCTTCTCACGAATTCCATCGCAACTCGAACTTCATGTATGAAATTATTTCCTTTTTTTCTGTTCTCAAATTCTCCTCATAGCGGGAACTAGTCGGTATCCTGTATTCATTAGGCAATACTGTCAAAGCAACAAAGTATAGCGGAATTTCGACCACACTTTTTCAGAGTGGCTCGTTTTGAGCTGCTTCCACTAACTTTTCTAGTATGTAGATGTTTGAATCTTTCTGCATCTATCTACAGTTGGTATTCATTATTAGGCATGTGAAGCGGGTTACAGTTGAACTAACACCAGTTTCCTTTTCATTTCGAATATTTCAATAATTGCTGCAGAAATACGTTTTTATCTTCTCAATTGGGAGAATGAAACATAATCGGCACTGTCCTCGCAGAGACACTTCATAGTCTTCAGCTGAGTCACCTTATCTACGAACCATTGATAGAAATGATTTCGCTTTTGGAGTTTTCCCATTATGAACTTTATTTCTTCTCGTGCGTTTATGGATCTTCTTACCCAACCTTTTGTTGGACTGATTCTTCGCACAAAGAAGCCGGTGATGAAATCTTTGCAGAAGGATGGTACATACCGATGTATTGGGGATACATCAAGCCGTGTTAATTAAAATATGATGAATCGTCGCGTGAGTCGTTTTTTTTCAACGATTTCCATGTCCATTAAGTTTCTGTGAAAGAGATGTGCTGCGGAGAGAAGTCTGAAAGACGTTCTGCACTATCATGCCAATCTACTAGTCCGAACTTTCCGATCATATAGTTTTTTTTTAATTCATCGTTCCCTTTCTTGCGCTGAAGCGTTCAACAACAAGTTTGTAATACTTGTTCTTCTGGATAACTTCTTCAAAATAATTGTAGAATGTCTCTACTTATACTAATCAATCTCATTCACTGATTCGTAAATGGCAATTGACAATACTACATAAGCTCGAAGGAATCAATGTTTTGAGCAATGGATGGATGTACAAGAAAACCTAAGCATCGACAAATTGTGTAGAGAACTGTTCTAAAGCAATTACGTGTAATATGATGCGCTCTGCAGTTCTAACGAGAGCGTAAAGATCAGCGTCTGGAGAAACTCTTCTGACCCTCCCAAAGAGCAGAGCCCAGTATAAAGAAAATATTGTAGTTCTAAAAGGCAAATTTCAACGTTAAATGAGCTGCTATCACTTTTCGACTAACGTAATAGCAATAAACCTCTCAGCATAATTATACTTCTTACATAATATTCCAAAATAGCTTTTTTTATCAGTCTAATGCATACATAATAAGCCACTTGATATACAAGCTTGCTCATGTTTTTGAATCGCATTGGCTCATACAATCCTTGTAATATTTTCGCCTAATGACATGTGCATAGCAGCAGAAAATCACTTTTAATTCCTAGATAAACACAATAAACGTTTTTTCCCTATACTTAATTTCTCATTTTTTATAAATCACGTCCCACTCAATGCCTAGATTGCTTGTCATCTTAATGTATAAGTTTAGTCAGCGAAATATTGCGGTAGAATCACTTCATACATTACTCGGTCATACAAACAAAGTTACTCGTTATTTAAATCGCTATACCTTTTGGTTCATGTTATTATAAAAGTTTAACTACGTAAATTTTACATATGGCGGTCGTATAACACCAAATGTGGCAAAATGATCATATACAAATCAAATACAAATGATCGTTTAAAGTCCGTATTTTGTATGACAGAATTTGCAGAATCATGCTTTGACATTAAGCTGGTAAACATTAATATTAAAGAATGGAACTAGTAAGAATTCCACGATTTCTCTGGTATATTTGAAAGCTGCATTCCTTTTACAATCTCGTGTATGTCAAGGTGATCCATCTGAACTTTGAAAGGTAAGAAAATTTAATTGGTGGAGACATTTGAACTCGACGTAATGTTAAAGCAGAAGAAATATGCAAATTTAACATATTAAATTGCAGATACTTAAAGACATTTCGAATAGAACCAGAGAAAATAAGATTACTACTTATTTTTAAGATAATAATTTAGGTAATTTTTGGCGTTGATCAATCCCTTGTGGTGGGATGCGC
>KN716168.1:582196-602807 GCA_000816705.1 Dictyocaulus viviparus
GTCAATTGTGTGGTCTATTCAATCAAACACTTTCGCTGATCTTGCAAAAGAAAACCTAATTTAAAGTTTTAAACATTTGGTCAAACCCACATCCCAAATACTCACCTTTAGAAATGGCTCTCCTCTGTTATGGAGGCAACCGTTTATAGAGACAGCATGGAGAGTAATGCTTGGTATTTAACTAGACCAGCAGCCTGATGCTTCATCAGATACTTTGTAGGATTGAAGAATAGGTTTATAGATAGCGTGAATGAATGAGTTTATAACAGGAAATAATGGATAACGAGATGATACTAGCTATCTATATCTAAGAAACTACTTTTTTGGAATGCAGTGAAAAGAATAAAAAGAAATGGAATCTCGCTGGTGCTGTCAAAACTTTCAAAAACTTACCATCCAACCACGCCACTGCCCTACTAATTCCCGTTATTTTTTTAAATTTCATAATTGGGTTACTGCCGAACAGACGTGTTTTTTAAAATGTTCTAGTAGTCTTAACTACTAACGAAACTAATAAAAAGCTAGTGTATATGCTACTATAATATATAACCGCTACTTTCCTATTACTACTATGACAGCATATGCTCCTAAATCTTTTTAAATGACCACATGCAATTTTATGGAACTTTAAAGAAATCTTATAGATTAGTGTACTCAAAGACAATCCTCGTGTAAGTTATAAAGTATGTATTGATTCCCGTGTCGCTCTACCTTCTTTAGATTTATTTGCATTGTTGTTGTATAGACCAAGATTTCATTATCACCTATCAGTTTCATGCGCCCCTTCATATTAATAAAGCAGTAAACTGAACAAAAAATCAGATATAATAAAATGTAAAGAAGTAGGATTTTCAAAATCGATCCTCATAAAATCTCTATCACAAATAGACAGTGCTAAGTGCGATTAAAGACAACTAAATATTTGTTAAAGTAATACGCTGACACGATAAAAATGGATGGCAACGACATTTCTCAACTAACCACACAGATATACAGAGTTCCGCATTTTTATGAATAACATAACAGTGGAATCAGCTTGAAAAACTGTCATAGGACACTTTTATACCAAAATTATACAAAGATCCACACACATTACTTTAGTGAAATACTTCCAAAATAAATTATTAATGCGCCTATCGTCTTATTTTCATTCGCACCTCACACCAGGAAGCGTTAGCTTGAAATTCGCTTGATCAAATTCAAATTTTAATATTAGACAAAGGGCCTGAATTACATGGATGTAATGGTCACATCATAGATACAAATTTAGCTAAAATAGTACAACGTGCCATAATTTCCTTTTGTATTCAAAGATAAAAAATTTTCTCGCAAGACTTACGTGTCGTAACTTTTTTTTCTCCGCAGGACCAACACTAATACATGCATTTTCTACCTCTGCTATAGCTTCTTTGTACAAAGGATCAGTTGTTCTGTAGTCATCGTTTTTACGAGCTCTTGTAATAATGTCGTCCAGTGTGGAGCAATCCATTCCTTTAAAAAATTCGTTTAAGGAATAGCCACAAATCAGTACTGACTCACACAGATTTCTGCGATGTAAAATATATATACTGCTAAATAAGGATTATGCACTGCTTAAGTTTACACTGAATGACATAACACTTATAAACCAATATAACAGAGGCACTAATATACAAATTAGCATTCCACTTTCGGATGATAACTACTATAAAGATGATCTGATATGATTCGCGCACAAAACTACCATGATGATACGAAGCTTGGTGATTTAATGCTCCAATCAAAGGATTACGAGCAACGAATGAAACCTTTAAGCTGGTGCTGTTTCGTACTTCGCGCACCATGTGGGCGGTTCTGGTTCTGGTTCTGGTTTTCTGGGTTTTCGTGTTGGTTTTGGGATAGAAAATAATTTATGAAAAAATAGAGGAAACATCTTAGTTCTTTGTAGATCTTAGATCTTCTTAGAGCCGTTGTTTCGTTAGGTCATCCCACATTTTTTCCTCAGTCAGTACATTTTTGCCTTACTAGTAATCAACAGGTATAGCATCCTCATACAGTGCTGCTGTGTTTCTTTATTCATTGTTTAGCTAAAAAATTTTTAGTTGTTACCTAGGTATTTATTGCATCTTAAGGTATTTAGAGTTCACATTTTGGCTTTCTTAGATGTTTTATAAGAAATGAAGATAGATTCTCAAAGCTGTTCTGCATACAACGGGGAGTTGGTAAGAAGATATTTTATTTAAAAGTTTTCCATCTATCGCTACAATTAATCTAATGTAATGAGCAACATTTAGCCCCCTTTATGTGCCAATTTAATCGAAACAATAAAAGAAGCAGCTACAGTGGATCATTTCATTGCAGAGTTGAACCGAACCAGGAACCTACAAGCAATACTTGGGAAGGTGATCCTACAATAAGTGACATTTTTATTGCGTTAAGATAATGTAGAGTTAAGGATCAAAATGCTATTGCTCTATAAGAACTATTTGTTAAATTTTGTCCCAGCTATCTTTCGCTATATTCATTGGTTAGCTTTAACAGACCGAGTTATCACGCTGGGCAGATATATTGAATAGATGCGACGAGATTTTGGAAGATGCAACTATGATTGAAGACCATCAAATGAAGGTTTGATTACCAGGCTAGTAGTTGGTTCTCTTTCTAAAAGTGTGTCTTTCTTTCAGGTTGACAAATCTGCTGTCACCAAGTATAATACGATTTCGATTCTTCGTTTCACTGGGCTTCTTTTTGATTGTACCTCTACTCGGAGAATATACGCTAGCACGGATGTTGGTTCTCAATTGATGTATATTCAGCCTACTTCTTTAGAATATTAGATACTGTTGGGAAGGATTTAGGCAGATTCGAAATTTTAAGTATTTTATATTTAAACTGTTGCTGAAAATTTAATTTCAGCGAATAATTCGGTTAACAGAATGCACGGATATGGATCTCGTTGGTGAAGTACTGAGGTTACTACAAACAATTAGTAAGCGTTCAAAATTTCTTACTCAGAGGCTTTGCCCGGAAGATCAATCTTCTCTTGTCATGAGTTTGACGGCAATGGCACAAGTCAGTATTTATAGAATTTAAAACTCAGTAGCCTTTTTGAAGAAATTACAAGAGACGGTTGCATTTTCTAGTGTTGGGGAGGGAAATTGCGAAATCTAAAGATGGACGACTGCGTACGTGATAATGTGAAGCTGCCACCATTGTTTCCCTTTACTTTCACTGATAGTAAAGCCAAACATACTATGGTTTTTGAGCGTCATATGGTAGGTTTAGATTCCAAAGTTTACTTGTAAAATGTCATATGTTGTTTCTAGAAATATATTTAGATTATGAAATTAGTGCGTTTAGGACTTATGTTGTTGCATTTATTTAATTTGATACAGGTTGAGCAACCGCTGCTCAAAGTGGTAGACGAGTTTGCAGTAGGCATGACATCTGAAGACAGGTATAGCTTACTGGCGAGAATACGTATGTTGCGCAATTTCGAAACACGTGAACACAGAATGCAGTGTCTCATTGTTCGCTTACTCTCCATCTCAACATTAAGTTAGCAAAAGCTCTTCATTTTTAAATTTTAGTATTATTTAAATCAATAGATTTATATTTTTTATAAATCCCATGTGATTTTCTTACTTTGCAGTCTATTGTCGGTGTCAGCCAGATGACGTCCAAATAAACGCTTTATTGTATAACGGGTTTATTGAGGAAACTGTAGCCTTATTAAAGGTTGATCTAAATTCGCATGAGCTTATTGATCCTATTCAAACTGAAGCGTTACGCTTGCTCTGCAGTGTAGTATCTCTAGAGAAGGCTAGCAGGTGTAGTTTCACATCATATTGTTCATTTTTGTCTGATTCATAACATTTAACAAAAATTTGTGTTCGAAACGTTAGCTTAAAGTGGCTATAAATAAAAAGTATTTTTACATTGTATTATGCCCCAAATGCTGAAGTATAGTTTAAATCCTCCCACCGTTTATGAATTATTTAGATCTTTGGTTCTTCTTCTGAATCAGATTTGGCGTGTTTCAGGACTTCTCAAATTTTGGATGTGCTTAGTGCGGGGTCATACCATGGGTTCTTGGCTATATTTACAAGAAGTGTTGTTGAAGATATGAGAAGAAATTTGCTAAATTCTCCAGGAAAGCCCAGTGTTGCTTTAAGCACAGCCTTGCTTTCGTTCATATACCATCTTAGCAAGGCAGATCCTGGCGGTTAGTTGCATAAAATGGCACGTTTCTCCACATTTTCAAGATCAGATTATCAAAATTTTGCAGGAGAAACGCTTGCAGCATGCGGGCTTACACAAACACTGCTCAGTGTGATAGCTCATCACGATCTTCCTCTTGATCAAGCAACTTTGGCGACACGCTGTACTCGAATAACAGATAATTTCACCACAATTGATGTCACAGGCTTCAATATTTGCAAAGGAATGGATATTTGTATTGACCGTTTAATTGTGTGTTTTATATCCGATTTATTGTATATAAGCTTTGCGATGGCGCAGAAGTTATTGCAGTTTTCTGCTAGGTGTGTAGTTTATGAAACACATATTTGTAATGACTTTTCATATTCATAATATAACTACATATGAATAGGAATTGGCTTTCGCGTAATCCTGCCTTTGCGAGGTAATGTGCCACCCATTAATTGTCTTGATCTTGTCATAATGCTTAAATGGAAGTGGTTTATATAATTGCTTAAGAAAACCCGTTTGTTAAGAATTCACTACCAGTACCATTGACCATTCTAGATTTATTTTGGATTAATTTTTCCATTTGTGAGTGTTGGAAGGTGCCTAAGAACCGCCTTGAACCTGCGTATACGGCAGAAATCCCAGTTATTACTGTGGCCATTATTATGACTGCGCTTTCCTAGTCATATGTATTTATGAATATTTGACAAAAATGAAGTAAATTCCAACGGTCCATAAACTGCAATCACTTTTGCGTTAATTTGATATGTACATATATTTGTGTATACGTATGTATACATATTGAAATGTTTACATACGTATGTATTTTCAAAATATTAGCTGTCAGCTGTACCCATAACTTGCTTTTTTAGCATGAAGTTGATGAATGTCGGAAAGAACAACCGTTTGTCATAGATACTTCTGGTGATGTGGATGATGATAGTGTTGGGAATTTCTTTGTGAAAGCGCCATCTGTTGGAAAAACTTGCCATCCTCAACGATCTGGTCTGATAAAGGCGTTGATAACTTTTATTAAACGGGCGATTCAAGACAATCAATTCCAAGACAGTATAAGACACAGTATGTGAAAAAATTGTCTTTTATGCTTGTTATTAGGTTCGTGATGTTTAGTAATGGAAGGACAGCTACCAGATGCACTGATGCACATAATAAGTAACTCAGAGTACTACTCGGCATCGTTATATCACCATGCAACGCAGCTGATAGTAAATTTCATCTACCAGGTATTTCTTTGTAATGTATTTGATGAACAGCTTCGTTACTGCATGTTTAGGAACCATCGCAATTAAGTATTCTTCAAAATAAACATGTTCCATACGTCATACTCCAAAGTATGCTCCGTAAAGAGGTATAGGTTTCTTCATTGATTCTAGACAATGAAAACTATTCCATAATAATTTTGAATGTAATAGTTTTCTGCTATAACTTAAATAAATGGGTTTTCTAGTTAATTTGGTATATTTTTTGCGTTTCGACTTATTTCTTGAATTAAGCTCCCGAACTCTCGTGATGTGATTAGCCACATGGGAAATGTGTTCACAGCTCTTTGTTTGAATGAAAAAGGTACTTGATTGCAAGTTGTTCTTATACTTTTTCTCTCGTATATTTAAATAAGGATGTTCCATCTTGTAGGTGATGTGTATATTGTGATATTAATTAAGTTTTTTCAAATGTTTAGCGGTAATGCTGTAGTTTTATCTGTGTTTTTTGTTATTTTTATCATATTTTCTAATATTTTATAACAATAATGTTTCTTAGATCTGTCATTTTTATCCCTTGAATGAAAGTGTAAGTTCCGCTTCAGGTCTGAGGCAGTTCAAAGCATATGCTCCATTTGACCATGTCTTTAAAATTGTTTTGAGCGTCAAATTTATTGTCACTATGAAAAAGAAGCGAAGTGAAATGAGTAAGTTTAAGTAGGGATAGTAGTTTATTTATTCGTTTTCCCATATCTCTTCCATTACAGATGACGCTGCTCAAGGGGTTGGTAGCTCTTTGGACGATTTGTTGCGACACCAGCCCACATTGAAGCCATTAATGCTCAGCTCAGTACTTAAAGTACGACTAGCCCTATTCAGAAAAGAAAAAGTGTTACTTTATTTTTTGTACTTAGATGTTGGATCGACTTGTTGATATTGGAAGTAATCCACCAGCAAACACTAAGATTGTGATGGCTTTATCACGATCAGCCAGCAAGGCAGCTAGCCAGAGCTTTGGTAGCGGCTCTACCACGCCTAATGTTGAACAGGTCGTTTTAATCAGGGTTTCTAGAATTCAAAATAATGCTATTCATACATCCCACTTATGTTTATTGCACTTGAATAAATGTACCTAATGACTTCGTCACATGAAAAACGATGGTCTGCGGCATTTATGAAAATAATGATCTTTCTCGAAATAATACTGAGTGTCACCGTGAATGGATCTTATTATCAATGTTTCCTTCTATGTTTCCATTTCTGTGAACATAATACAAAGCTATGAAATTTATTGTATCTATGACAATATTGTTTTACCCGCTTCTACATACGCATTATAATTTTATTCGTCTTATCTGCAATTAAAAATCTCGATGGAATCATATTGAGAGTAAGATGTTTTTTCACAATTCGCCTTTTTCGAGTGCTGGATTATAGCTAATATATGTATTGGTGAAATCGAGAGAAGTATGGTCGCGAAAACAAATGGTGTTAATTAATGTCAAAACTGTTGAATGCCATATTGTTAGTGGCTTGATACATGTAAAGACAATAGGAATAAAAGAGAAACTTTGGTTTTGCTCAATTATTGGGATTTGTATGAATCACTCGACTTCATGAATCGGAAATATGGTTGAATAATGTGTGGTCTATACATTGGCTTGGCTAAATAGTCTATCAAATAATTCCACCTTAATCTTGCGGATGATTCTGATAGCAATTCAGTCAAGAATTTTGCTCTTAGTCTGCTTGGGAGCGAGCTAAACGTGTCTCGCATTGCGATGCTCTACCCCTCTTACGCTACTCGCTTATAATACAATAGGATAGTATAGTAATTGCTATAAGCGTAGTGAAATTAGATGTGTAGTAAAATGTTTAGGATTGGAAAAATAAAGTCGAAGAATTCCATTTATTTAGGTACCTATGTCTCCACCAGAAATTGAGGAAATGTCTGATGACGATGATGAAGCGGAAATCAGTATGGATGAATTAAGCGGTGTTGGCCAATGTGTTGCTGATAAAATGGTATTCGTTTTTAAATATTTTCTTCAACGCTTTTCAAAAGTTGTTCTGTGATTCCGAGCTTGTTCAAGGGACTCGAAATGGATTGTCCTTCAGATACTAAAGATGGATCACGACTTCTTCCTCTTGGAGACTATCTACTGATATTCACCAAGGTTCTCTTACTACTGTTTTTGTTGACTATTCTTCATGTCTATTTAAGGAACTTTGTGTGTATATCATTATTGTCATAGATTTTCGAAGCAATTATAACGCAAGTTGCCGCTGCTGACCTTGTTGAGGGATTTGTAGAGAAAAACGGTGTGGAAAAGGTACGTATCAATTTTCAAACAGATTATAAAAAAAAGAGATCAGGATTTGAGTAATTTTTCTATTGTTAGAACAATGTATACATTACATTTAATTGTGTGTGATTCACGACACCATATTCGAAATCCTATTCATCCATTCACGAATTTCAAAACTGCAAAGGTTTGTATTAGGCGTGGCACTTGAATATATTCAACGTCTTATTTCTCCGTTTGTGAGCATAGATTTTTTCGCACTGTTTTTTCTCAGCTCTAATTTTCCCGCTTACTACAAATATTTTTGAGTGATACTAAGCAGATCTGCATTTTGCTTAGCTCAGAAACTCATCTTTGAAATTACCTAATAACTACCTGTTAAAGACATGATATGGGGTCTATTTTACTTGAGTTTAGTAAATCATGATGATTCATATGATCTGGGAAATGTGAGGGTATATTTTCTTGATGGAATATTTTTATTACCCACCAAATTTCCATTGTTCTCACCAATAAATATTTGACACCATTATATTTCTAGATTCTGTCCTTATGCAATTTGCCATCGTTAGCAGCGGATCTGGCAGCCAGCACTTTTTCTGCTACCGTTGGGTGCATCGTCAAATTTGTGCTGGTTAATTTAAAACAGCAGTTTCCTCTTATTTTTTCAACATTTGTTACCTTCTTTCTTAAAGTTTAGTGATTGCTAAGTAGTTTGGATTTTTCAGCAGCACGTCAAATCTGGCGACAAACTTATGCTGTCAATAATGGATGTTTTCTTGCAAGCTATTACCCCTCTTCTTGTGCGAACATCCCAACGGTACAATGACTCATGCGTAGTCGGTGCTTCGTTGCTTGTACCTTTAGGTGAAGAAGGAATTGTAACAGCTATCACTAGCATGAGCAATGCTGTTCCTATCTTGAGTATGTTAACGAAAAATAACAATCTGTCATCAGTTTCTGGAACACAGGTATTATTGATGCTTTCATTGTTCTAATATTATTATTAAACCTGGATTCACATTTGAGGGAGACTTACGGAATCGTGTTTGGGATGCATGGCTCACAGAAACAGGGAAAAGATTGCACATAGGTTTCCGTAAAGTTCGAAATCAATTCTATTATTCAATTCAACTGCTGTTTGTCATGTTATTTTAAACATGCTTCCAACATATTTACTATGCTTAGATTTCTCGAATTCTCGCTTGGGAGACGGCTCTGTTAAAAATGATCGAACCGACAAAAGCAGTGGCAACAACACAGACTGATCCAAGTGAAATTGAATCATTATTTGTTGGGACAAATGGAACATTAAGGTAATCAGTCTATGTTTATCACAAACCAATTTGCCATGGAACTTATAGTTACGTTTGTATGTTACTACATTTCTAGTCACACCTCGGCGGAGTCAAACAATGTGATGTCTGTGGCTGTTGATCCTCCAGCAACTGCAGCACGTCAGCCAGCATGGGCTGCAGCTGGAATAACTCAAACTGAGAATGACTTCTGGCACCGCCATAAGAATGTTGCTGATATGGTGATAAAAGCTAATAAGTGAGTGCATGCTGACTGTCATTTCCGGTACTGAAGAATATCACTTTTTAGAACAGTCTCAGAATTTCTTAGCCAGCTATCGCGTTCATGTTTCGTGCCTACTAGACGTAATAGACGGTATGATTTCTCGTCCTCTACAATGACAAAATCTGCTCAACAAATGGCAGATGAGATCTTCACGGGATTTTTCCGTGACATGAAGTGGGAATGCAATAAACTATCGAAAGGAAAACCTACACCAGCTATGGAGTTTGTGATTTCTTTTTTGTAGGATCAGTTTCTTGTAATATGGAAGTTGAATATTTTACTTAGATTTGGGCGTCTTCAAGAGGTGATTGTCCAAATGTCAGTAGCTCTTTTTGACGATCGTCGTCAACCTTTTCATGCTATGTTACAACGTTTCTACATTTCTGGTTGTCATAACGCTTTTTGCGACTTAATGATTGAAAAACTTGCACCAGCTCTCGCTAATGAATACAATGGTGAGTTTTTTCCACAATTTTTTTCATGTGATTTCTCTTTTAATTTCCGCCTTTTTTCTATAAAATCCTAGATTGGCTGGAGCTCGCTTTTTTGGAGTGGTTTCGTCTTGCTAGCAAATTAGCCAACAAGCAAAACATGCTTCACACTGTATACCGTCAGCCGCAGCCAGTGACTGTTGAATTCGATCCAAAGAAATATCTTAAGCTAGTGCACAATGTAAGAACTACAGTTAATAATGCTGACTTACTTGGTTCTTAAGAGTTTTTAATAATTAATTTTTTAACGTTTTTAATAACGTTTTTAATAATTACAAAGACGTTAGAACTCTTGTCATTTTTTTCACTTAAGGATTTTTTTCGCGCATTTTGCGTTCTCTTCGCCAAACTTTCTGACAAGGATGTTAACTTGAAGTGTTGTCAAACGCTTTGTGAAACTGCAATTTCTGTCTACAAGGATGTAATAAGTTTCACCATACTCTCCCTACTTTTCAAAAAAATCTCGTATTCAATTTTAGGTAGCACATAATCTTACTCCTATTCCGGAAGAAGTCAGTAAAACGCAAAATGACGATGTTGGAGATGCTGTAAGAGCTTCAGGTGTAGATAGTGAAGAAGGTCAACGAGATGCCGTGCTGAGACAATTGCTACCAGAAGGAAGCGTTTCCCTTTTGGTAGGAGTGATTAGTTCTCGCATACAAAATGATAATATATTTGATTTTATATTACTTCATGCTCTTATTTCTATCTATTTTCTTTTCTTCTCTTTTTTTCTCTATTAGCAGGCGTATTTGTTGATTTATTGAAGAACAGGTGTGTGTCATTTTCTAAATATTTCCTTTTACTGAAGAGTCAGTTTGTTTTGCATTTGGAAGCAATTCATTCTCTGTTCCATAAACAGCTTATTGAGGTGGACATGGGATTTCCACATGAGCTGGTTGTGCAGGCTCTGGAAGAAACTGGTTCTACAGAAGGAGCCACAGAATGGCTGATAAACAGAAATGCGTCTGCATTATCCCAGGTGGTCATTGTACCCCTCTTATTGCTATTATTGAGAATAAATTTTTTTTTTTGAAGCACCCTCTAGAGCGAAATAATGATGTCGGCGAATCTGAGGAAGGAGAATTTGTTGATGCTAATTTGCCGTTCCTTTTAGGAGTTGCTTCATCGTCTAGTGCGCATTTCTTTTCTAACACTTATATTTTTATAAATATGGAATAATTAGCTCAAAAATATGTCTATTTGTAGGTAATGAAGGTATTGAAGAAAGAGAACCGAAGAAGACGGATCGAACAACTGCTTTCTTGGATGATGACGACACAATTGAAATACCAATAATTACACCTTTGAAGGAGCTAAATATTGACGTACGTTCAAAAATAGGTTTTCTAAAATATATTCGGCTTTCTCTGCGAGGGAAAAGAAGGAATATATATACTCTTGGAATTTCTTGGTGTTTAATTTTTTCTCTGATTCCAAGTATCAGCGTATAAAACAGAACTTATCAGGACAGCGAAGTTTATTTTTCCTGGAAACGCTTGTTCTACATATTTTATTAGCAAAATAGCATTTAAAAAGAATTTTGATTATGCTGAGTATTTCTATAATTGAAATTTCGTTCATAACACAGCCATTCAACATATAATTTTTGTCCTTGAAAAAAGAAGAAATTTGTGCTAATTATAAAATATTTCTCTTGTCAAATTCATAGGAATAGACTGGAATAATAGTAGGTGAGCATCCTCGTCTTCAAAGGCTTATTAGGTGCTTCTGGTTTTTTTTGTATTATTAAATCCATAAATTTTATTTATTCTAAGATTCTTTACTTTTCTGGATTTATTGAGCAAAACTCAAAATCGAGTATTTTCAGATTGGTGTGCTAAACATTGCACTACCGAGGTTTTTATTCTGTGACAAATAAATCTCTGAATGATTGCTAGTTATGATATCTAACCTGCACTCGCTCGTCAACGGCTTAATTGCTCATTGTCATATAGTGATGCACCTAGTACAGCGATGGACGTGCCACAGTTAATGCGTAGGTGGAATTAGGTTCGCAGACGCGTATTGGCCCAACATGTGCGGAGCACCTGCTAGCTCGGTAAATTAATGTCAGCCAATTCTGGGTAAGATATATAGCACTGCTTTTTTGGATAGTGGTGGTCAAAACAGGCTGTTAATCAGATTCAGTGTAATTTTTTTGACATCATGTTGAACGCGACTGCGTGGGCGCTTCCCTTTACCATGGATTTATCACTGCCAAAAGACATATTACTTCACACGATAAGGGTAGGGCGCGCTTTGAAGAGATGAATCACGTACTTTTTTTATTGATGTTATGGTGGTGTTCGAATAGCAATGGTGTATACTATAACTTGATAGCATCAGCCTATTGCCAATTCAGTGCTACTCGCCCTCTCAGATTACCCTAGCACCAATTCAACAAACTCTAAGGAATAAAAATCTTGGCTCATCTAGGAGCCAGACTGGAACCTGCATATACGGACGGTATCGAGAAGTGTGTCACTGTGTCCCCTCCTACCACTACGCCGCTTGACCCCTTTTTTACTTTATATGACCACTGTGATGAATATATCGAGTGTTTATCAGTTTAACTGGATATAATGCCGCCATTTGTTCTTGAGATCGAGTTTTGACGTTATTTCGTTAAAATTGACTATGTCTTCTTGTAGTTTTGTATGATTGGATTCATTTCGCATTTTCTGTTTATTCTGCTCGTTCACCTGTATTACATTCCATTGAGCGATTAGATGCTAGTTCCTAACTTGTAGGATGTTATCTATCATATATTCTATATTTTTGCAATCAACATAAATCAGTAATTGTTACTATAGCTATCGGTTTTGGTTTAGTGTGTTTAATTTGGATGAGTTTTACAGCTGCTGCTCAGTTGTCTCTACTTCTTTGAATTCAAAATAAGTCAAGTGATTTAAGTGCTTTTATTTCCTTGCTGGCTCGGGGAACTGTGTTAAAAGTTGAATATTGATTGAGATAGCTGAAATAAGTGAAGTGTCCACGATTTCTAATTGTCATAAATTGAAACATAGTAGGATTTGGAAGGAACTCTATTCCAGACTGATTTATCCATTTCACGTGCCTGTATTGAGTTGATGCCCTTATGTAAGCGTTTAATGGAACTTGGTTCCGACCTTGTGTTCTCGTGTGCGGATCTTGTTTCTGGTATGGTCAGCACTTTAGACGAAGAATGGCGTCGTCGTGAGCTGATTGGTCAAATTATGATAGAAGAGGTGCACTTTTGATGTTTTGATTTTGATTTTTTCATTTTTCTATTTTTCGAATAAATTCGTGCTGTAGATTATCACTATGGCAAGAGCTGTAATGAGTGGGCCGTCCGAACATGTTGTTCGTGTGCTTGCTACTAGGATCCACTTTGCTTGCTTACTGTTTGATCACGTTGCCGATGAATATCTGGAGGTAGTCGTTCATGTTGTATAAACAATGCGACATTAATTATGTGCTCTAGTTTTTCATTATTTCCATTCTCTTAACTATAATGAATAATTATTGTCTCAGGCAAGTGCTACCCAACCCATGGTTTCTACGATGCTTTTGTTGCTTGGATTTGTCTATGACAATTTTGATGTGGACTATATGCAAAATGGGTTTGTGTACTTTACGAATGTCATGTGTTCTTCCAAGATATTTCTTTCACTTTGCTTCCTTATTTCAGCTTGTTGTCTCCAGTCGTTCTGTGGTTAGATCTTCGCGATAAAGGTATGCGAGCTGTAAAGCGACGTAGTGTGCTAAAGTCGATGTCACCTCAACTTAAATGGTCCTATCATGCAGAAGAGGAGCGAATTAGTGCAGGAAGAGGTTCTCGTAATATTTTTAAACGCTGTTTCCTGAGGTTAGATAGCCGTTTTTGTTTTCAGGCCATAAGAAGTGGCAGCCTTATCCTCCAGCCAATCAGGTCCAACTAAATAAAGCGTTTTTTTCGGGAAAGAACAATTGTGTAGTGAAAATTCCGAGGTTCTCTACTATTATATTAATATTATTATATGAATGCTGCTATATTGGACTCGTGATGAGTATGTGATTTATGTAGAAGGGAAAAAGATTTTACCGTGGACTTTTCACTTATGAAGCAAACAGATGGGCTGGCATGCAATCAAGCTGTTTTCGCCGAATTACCGGATGGTGCAGTGATCGATATTCAAAAACTGATGAAATCGGTTAGTATTGAATTCTTTGTTATTACAATACAATATAATGCGCTTTTCAGGAAAGAGAGTCAGTTTGGACCACTGCGGAAATGTCGCGGCTGCTTGTATTAGTTGTCTGCTTGCTTCACAAATCACTCATCCATCACACAGCAGCACATACAATTTTGGCATTTGTCGCACGACTTACTAGAGAACCTAGTTGTGCCGTGAATTTCATCCAGGTTTATAGTAAATTGTGGTTTTGTTATATTGATTGCATTGTTAGAATATGTTGCTCATTTCAGCAAGGTGGCATAGCAGCTCTTCTGCACTTGCGTTGTTCCACTACACCCTCAACCTCAGTTCTAACATCCCTTATTATTAGACAATGTATTGATGATGACACATTGATGACACAGGTATACTACTTTATAGTATTTGAAAAGCAAAATGTTAAGACTTCAATACTTTTTTGACTGATTTCAGGTAATGGAAAAGAGTATACGTGTGGTGACAAATCCATTGCAATCCACTCCACTCTCCGAATATCTTGGAATGTCGGAAAATAAGCCGAAGGATTGGTATGAAACGTTAAATAAGCTCGCACCTATTTCTAGCAGGTACTTTCGCGTATGGAGCTATGATTAAGAAATATTTATACTTTTGGCTCATTTTTTACCTCTTTTAACTATTTTTGCTGCAGATGCCCTGTTATTTTCATAAACTCGATGGAAAAGTGTGCTAAATTAGATGGATCTTTAATGGTTTCTACTGCTTCGAAACCAAATTGTTCCACCCTTTTAAATAACGAACGAATGCAGCAGGTATGGTTATTTTGTCATACTTGCTAATAATTTCCTACCTAAGTGTTGCAATAAGATTATAATTTAATTTGTGCAGATTGTCCAAATGCTTCTCCGGGAATGTCTCCATGGTGAATGGCCTTCCGAAAGCAGTGTACCTTTGGGACACACGAGAATGGTAAATAGCATTGTTGTTCAACAATATTTGGTATGGTTTTTAATACTTTTTCTTCATGTTTCTATGTAGATGAGCCGAGGAGCTATTCTGAGTTTGCTAGCTGAACTGGTGAAATCTTACCCTGGTGTGGCTTCACTGATTTGTGAGGCAAAGGAAGATGGTCAAAGTGTTGTGCACCAATTAATTGAATATTTCATTGACGGTAGCCAGGAAAAGGTGCTCTCTATTGTTATGTTGTGAGATATTTATAAAAACAGTGAAATCCGTATATTTATTACCGATTACGTTATGTGTGAAATCAATTGTGTTGCTCATTCAGGACACACTTGGATCATTAAAAACACTGATTTCAATGTTGGCTTCTTGCAATCATTCTCCTAAAGCGCAAGAATCACTGGTTTCTGATATGAAAGCATCTCTTGTTTCCATTGGGAGCACCTCACTATCACCCACAGCAGTATGTAGCAAGGTAACGTTTTTGTTTTGTTCATAATTTGCATCTGTTACATATAGTCTTCTGTTAAAGCTTGATAAATATTATTATTAAAAACAAAGCATTAATTCCCTCTATGAATACATATTAGTAAAATTACAAGCTAATCCGCGCTCAAATGATTTGATGTCTATCATTTTCTACCTTTTCTACATCTTGTTTTCTCTCTTTTCTATTATATTGTTGGTGATTCAGATAAATGAACTGTGTTCTTTGCTCGTAATGATGTTGGATTCCTGCCCATCATCTTCACTATCTCATTCGCATCATCGGCATTTGTTAGGTGGAGCTCCCAGTTCAATAACAAAGCTATTCCATAAGAAGCGAATATGCAATGATCTTGTGAAGACTATTACATATCTTCAGCTATCACAGAAGGTATTTGCTTCGAATTCAAATTTTCACTCTGATTCGGTTACATTTCCAGATAAATTTTATTTTTTAAAGGAAGCTGTTGACACTGTTAATATCGTTTTGAAAACTCTTGAAACTTTAATGAGAAGTACCAATTCTTCAAGTTCTTCCGCCAATGCGACTGCTATTACTCATGGTGCTCGGAATGTAGCGCGTGCCCAAGTGTGTCTTTCTCTCAATTTTTAAATTTTTTATTTTATTCAGTGCAATTAGGCATCACTATTTTCGAGGCTGTCATCAATGCTGCTGTTGCTGATGCAGTGAGAATCCCTTCACCGAACAACAGTCGTGAAACTGCTCTTAGTCATGCTATTGATTTGAGCGAGATTCTTGCTAACAATTTACTTAATGATGCTCGTGAAATTAATGGTGATCAGGATGAGCGGAATCCTCACGTAAAAAAATTGTTTTACATTTATTATTTTATTGCAATAACGGCGTCTTCACCATTTCTTACAGGTGCTTGTTCGCGTAACAGACAATGTGTATATTGGACGTGACGACCAACCTCAAGAAAATGATCACCATCGTGGCGAAGTCATGGACGAAGAGATGGACGAGGAGGCGGTACTGTATTTCCTTTTTTCCTTTCGGAATTAAATGCGTAAAGTTAAGGTGGAGGATTCAATGTCTTCCGGTGAAATTGACAATGAAGATCGAACCGTAGAAGACGAAGGTGATGACCACGAGGAAGACGACACCATGGATGGGGAGGATCAAGATGACGAAGAAGAAGACGATGAAGAAGATGGACGTAGGGAAGGTGAGGTACAAGCAACTGTTAGAGTGGACGCAGAAGAAAGTGGTGAAGATGGTGAAGAAGAGGAAGAAGACGATGATGAGGAAATGTACGATTATCCGGAAGAGGACGAAGATGCGGTTTGTATACAAAACCACTTATTTAAGCTTCCAGCTTTTATTGTTCATCTTAAGCTGCACGACATGACATTCGATCTACTAGATCGTCCAGGATTGTCCTCATTTGGTTTTGATGATTTTATTTTTGGACCACCAATTGGCATCAACAGGTTTTTGCCACTTTTTTGATGTTGTTATATCATTAGATTTCTAAAAGGTTAACAATCTGGTCTAGGGAACATCGTGGCGCTCGTCGAGAACAATCCAGTGTTGGAGTGCATCCATTGATGGTACGACCAGCTCATATTGCTGATTCACAACAATCACATAGCCAACAATCCGCACCAACGACCAGTCGTCTAGAGCGAATTGCAAGGGTAAATTCGGTTTTTCAATTCATAATTTTTAGCGTGACATTTATTTTCCTATTTATCAACAATGTGATATGTTGTTATGGTCTTGTATCCGTATTTATATTCTACTATGATAGTGCAAAATTAAGTTTAGTAACTCAGTATTCCCAACACTGCATAACTCACAATTCCTTTTGCTCTGTTCTTACAAACAACTGCATGCTACCGGGCTAGTTGATGCATGGCGTTTCGTAATGCTTTTTTGAATCGCCTTTATGTTTAAGACTAAAATCACATTGTCATTCTCAATTTTTTACCTGCTCAGGAGTCTTAATAACGATTGCATATCATTCGACGATGTGGAACAATTTGATCAATGTTTTGTTCTTAGCTCAATACAATTTTTAGGTCCGAAGAGATATTTCTGTAATTTTATTTACGACCGTACTTGAGTAGCGTCGTTCAGAGAAATGAAAGACGTTAAAAAGGGCAATTTTTCAGCAAATTCGTCATACGATTGTCTCTTAAGGTGAACTCTTGACGTCCGGATAGTCTGTATCAGTTTTAGTGCGGTTGTCAAGCATAATTTTTATTATTTCTCTTTCGTGCAGTTATCGATCATGGTAGTTGTATTCCTCAAACATCGTGACGTAGTAATGTACGCAAGAATTTCTTTTAATCGTGTATTTGTATCCATTGGTGAATGCAGTTAGCCAACAATCATCCGATTGCCCTTTGTTTTGGTGGCCCCCAGAAAAGTCGTTTCCATTCTATCAAAATTCTCTTTGTCCATCTGTCATTCGCTATGCTTTTTGTGTAACCGGAGCATCTGTATCTATCTTTCGCGATGGTTTTTGATTGACCATGAAAAGGATACTTGTCGAAGATAGGGTCTGCATTCCAGCTAGATGTAGTGAGTGTAGTGGCCGAGTTGAATTGATGAAGATATCCTTAGAAGCTTTTTGTTAAAAGCGCGCAGTTATTTTCAATAGATATAATGGTCCTTTTCCTAAAAAGTATTCATCATAACTCCTTTGTTTTTAATGTGTATCATATCATGTATCACCACATGCTTGTACTTTATACCTTGGACTTAATCACATTGTATGCCGCTTTTCTCATCGGTCTTCATTGTTATAAATCTAAGGTTCTCTACAATTTTCTTATAACTATAATATCAGTGTTTTTTTTTCAAATCCATGTTTTATTAGAATCGTGATCTGCTGTAACCGTAATGTTTCATTTTGTATGAACTGATGCATTTTACTGACAGTAAATAGGACTGATATTGATTATGACCGCAGGGTCTTTGCTATTTTCGAAAACTTCCCTTTTTTAGAATCTAAGAACCTACTCGGGGGCGCAGTGGCTCAGTGGTGGAGGTGCCGCAGTGACACGCCGGCCCGAATCAGTTCGCGGCCGCCCCCCAGGCCTACCAAGCCCGCTATCCCTCCGGGGGTGGGAAATTGGTACCAGAGGAGTGTGTGTAAGATAACTGGCACGGACGTGGTGAAGAGTGGTCAACTCAAGACATGGACAGCCCAGGCACGCATTCAACCACCTCCACGATATCACGTTGGACATGAATGCGGGGGCGCATCCCACCACAAGGGATTGATCAACGCCAAAAATTATCTTATCTTAAGAACCTACTCATGTCTTTTGTGATTAGCGACATTCCCTTATTAGAGATTACTCTCTTCATTAGAGTTTCTCACGTGATTTTTTCATTCATGGCCGCATAAGTCTATTTTTTTAGCTTGGAAATTACCGTAGCTTGCTACTGGATAATGGTGGAGCAGGGATTCCTGTAACTTTAACACGACAAAATGCTATCCGACGTATTGGAGCTGCCGAGCGTAGTCGTGTAGGTACTACAAGTCAACTTTTCGAATGGTTTGATGTGCGTGGTCGAGAACGGAGTGGCCCTTCAATGAATTTGGCTGCGGGACGTATTATGAATATGGTAACAGAAAGCTTTATCGCAAATGAAATATGTAGAATACATTAAATATAATATATTTTGGAGCTCTGCATGAACTTTCTTTAGGGATCAAATTTGCTTGATAGTCCTGAGGAGCGGCGGATGCGACAACCTGCTTCCGCTCCATCGGCTCTCGATCGATTTACCGATGGCGCTGACATGATGGACGGGGTATCTATGCAATACGTAGCTGTTATTATCAACACAATTGTAACAAGAATGGCGAGAAAACGTTTGGAGGAAGTATTTTGTTTTATTATTTTTTGTTACCTCTCTGCATCACTAGGTAATTAACATTTAGGAAAAGGCTAAAGAAACTACTGACCAAGCAACCAAGAAGACAGAAGAAGGGGATAACCCTATTCCCAAAAACGAAACAGCTAATGACGAATTGGGTACATCTGGCGCTACAGCTACTGTGCTAGCACATCCTCCTGCTGAAGTTGCTCGTCAGGCATGGGATGAATCCGATCAAGGCAATCAAGAACCGGATACAGCAACAGCTGTGTTGAATGCTGGCGACAGTGCCACTGTTGATGCTTCATCGGCGTTTCCTACTGTTGAAGGAGAAGCTATGGACACATCAGGTATAGACTTTTAATCTCTTTTAAATATGTTGCTGCTCCAAAATCTCGTTGATCGTAATTTCCTATGGTTTTCTTCAGAATATTTAAGTTTTGGTTTGGTATTCTATAATGTTTGTTGTTCGAGAAAGTCATTGTTCAAAAGTATGGCGTGTTTGGCCTACGTAATCTTCAATTTCTTCGTATTGATCAACCATCTCGGACTCTTGTCTCTCGACGAAGGTTGCAGCTTAGAAATCCTTCCTTTCATCTGATATTCGCTTGTTGTTTTGATTGTTTCATTGTCGGTAAATGAATATATTATCAAATAAGATAAGAGAAACTCTGAGGTTGCAGCTTTCGTGATTGACTAAGCATTACGGAAATGTAGATTATGGAAATACAAAACATTTTACTCAATTTTTATTCTTTTTCTTCTCTAGTCGTTATGAAGTTTCGAGTAGAAAATTCTGATATTATCTGATATACTTCAAACGTGTGAATGATTAAATTCTTACACCTTCGGACAGTTTGTTTGACTATGAAATTATCACACTCATGCTCTTGAAAATTTATTTTTGAAATGGCCTACAGATTACTCATACTGTTAAAAATTATGGTCGAAATTGTAGCAGCTTTAGATATTATGAAATTCCATTGTTGACAAAAATCTGATTCTGTTTACTAGGATAAGAATGGATTGTTTTTCAAAAATTCAAAAGATCCTGCTAAGTCATTATAACATAGCTATTTTCTTAGTAATTGGCTGTTACTTTTTAGTAGAAAAGATTTTTTAGTTTTATACATTTATGTTTTGAGAAGCATTTGAACCACGAACTTATGAAGCGGACGTGTCCATGGATGAAGCGCCGCTTCATTCATCGGCTGCAACGGTCGCATCTTCTTTGCCAGAAGCAGAACTAGATGAAGAGCAAGTAGTAATAGTCCCAGATACTGTTCAGGAAGCCGAGGATATGCGCGACGCAAGTGAACGGTAAAAAACTGTAGTAATAATAATAATAAAAAATAGTAAT
>KN716169.1:10146-20672 GCA_000816705.1 Dictyocaulus viviparus
CATAACGCCCCCTGCTCTTGTGCCTACAACCTATTGTCCTCGACTTTGTACTTCGACGTAGTCTTGAACTTGGACTACGACCCTTCTCCATCCACACATCCATCGACAAACCCCTCGATATATCACGCTCTTCACTTCCTCTCAGGGAGGTTCACTTTCATAGACACACTCTATATTGTATCACTATCGATACGCTAGTTTGTGTTTATATTGTATTATTTGATAAAACTTTATTCTTAGAAGTTTGAGGTTCATCACTCAACTTTGGAATAAACTGTACGGCTGCTGAACCCAAGCCAATATACTGACCCTTTGGGTAGTCTATGATTTCCTTATTACACCTTGGAGTTATTGTTTCTCAAGACTCTATTGTACAACCTTCAAATCGGAATGTGCGCTGTTTATGTCTAAAATTTTCTTGACTACCCAGATCGTTTGGAAACAGTATATTCTTTAACTGTTTTGCAAAATCCTGCTGTAAGTAGTTGTAAATAGCATAGGTGCAGTTTGTAGTTTGGTTTCGAGGTTTGGAGGATTACATGTCGGGAAGAACGGATAAATGAAGCACCTATATTAAGAGAAATGTTGGTATTAAATGAATAGTAAGAATTGCTGATTGGAACCTATGTGCCTACTTTGATGACCTTCAGCAATACGAATAAATATTTACAGTCAACAAGAGAAGATGTTTACGATTCTGATTATAACAATGGAAAACAAATTGTTATTCGTATACAAGTCAGGCCATCGCCATCGACGAGAGTTGAACCAAAAGCCACGAATGGAAAAATGTTTTGAAGTACACAATATGTAAGAACAGGTACTTGAACACGAAAGGTGATAGCTGATATCACTTCTAGGTAATACTTTGTAACTTGCAATTAACAAAAAAACTTACGACTATCGTCTTTTGTAACATCCTCCGTTTCTTCATTTCGGTTGGTGTTGTCGGTAAAATCTTCTGCATCTAAAGGCGATGCAGTCGCGTCGACAGATGACGGTTGATTCACCTTATTGATAAAAAAACTATAATAGTAAATAGATGCGAATATACAGCTGTTGTACATTTACGTGATACGCATCAAACTGTCCTAGTAATTTATAGGTTAGTAAAATCTTTAATCGTTATAACTTCTATGTCGTTAACAAGTTACCAAATTGTGAAAGCATATCCGTTCCTACAATATCGACATACCTCTTCTGCCTCTACCATTCCCTCATTTGGATTCTGTCCGACGTCTTTCACTTTCAGCATCACGTATTTCACTGTTGGTTGTTCGCAATTGGTCTACAATATTATCTGATAATGAAACTACTAAAATCTGTTCAGTATTATTCAATACAAAATGAATCTCATAATTTCGATATTAAGAAAAGGAGATCCAATGCTTTCAGTATCGCGAAGCCTCATAAATTTACTAGGAAAGAAGTGAAAGTTCTCGAAATGGCAATAAATACTATGCATCTAAAAAAAACAGATCTGTTCAGTGGTACCAATGAGGAAAATGTGGAGGAATACATAGTAAAATTGTGCTGCCTACAAAATAGATTTAATAGCTTAGAAAGGGAATCAGAAAATCGAATCAAAATGAAATTAAATATATTCACGGTGAGGTTTCTTTTGTACGTCATGTTTATTCTACGAAGTTAATGTTATTTCATTTGAAGAAACCGGGTTGTCCGTAACAAATACTTTCTACTTCCATTTTATGAAATATCTTAACATAGTAATCTTTTTTGGATTTCATGGTCACGTATTGATATGAGTCATAAGTGATGAGGGTAATTACAGTGATGGTTCACAAGGGAATAGGTGAGAGTAGTATGTAGTTACTACAGACAATTTGATTTCTTTGAACCAAAATCTATTTGTTTCTACCAGTTTCTTACTCAAGAGAATTTCCCCGTTAACAATATGCTGGAGAAAAAAAGTGTTAGTCAAACCATGGTTTCATTTCTAATTGCGATGGAATAGCTGTGTCTACTGAGTAGCATTGAGAGAATTTCTTCAATCACAAAGGAATGCCGGTCCTAAGGCATGTTACAGCCAGGTAACATATATGCAACTTGTATATGTAGTTATGGCATTACTAGATGGAGCACATGTATTGGCACCGAATGTTTATAGTCTTCTCAAACGGCGGGAAACTACAGAGATGCTCGATATGCTGTTTTCGAAGATGTTGCAACTCGAGCGAAAACAGCTGCTGGTTCATTTCTTCTTTAAAACTTTGATCTTTAAAGAATCGAGAAATTTATAGAACATCTATCGAAGATTAGGAACACTGATATAATCGGATTCGGTCGCAGCAAGTCATTGATAAGACCAAATACGCATGCAGTCATCCTTACAATTTTCATGCAAGTTCAGTGTAGTGTTTTACAAGCAAGAATTTACAGAGGGTCAAGGTTGCTGAGCACTGTGCTATCGTTATCGAACTGCTTTATTAAAGGTATACAACTTAGTTTTAAATACTACTTGCCTGTGGCAGGTTGTCGTAACCACTCTGTACATTATTAGCCGTGTTTGTGTTGTCGTTTTGAGAAAAGTAACCTGTAACAGAGATAGTAATAAAGCAAGATTTTTCAATACAGTACTCTCAAAGAGATGCTTTGTTAAAGCAGTCTTCACTTATATATATTTCATATTTTGTTTCTTTTAATATTACTTGGTGCAACGGCTTGTTGGGAATTGTAACCATTATAGGTATCCTGTGCTCCGTAGTTGTATGACGCGCCATTACCTCCTCCACTAGTAAATCCATTACCTGAATAATATTAAAGAATATAATGTAGTCTACCAATGATATCAATTCACGTAAAATTATCGATAAGTTATCTTAGCAATAACGATTCGTATTAGTAAGAATAAATGAACGACCTGTGTGGACATTTCTAGCAAAGAGCTGATCATCACAAAAAGTGAGTTACGATGAGGATCAGAGAATTATGGTATAAAGAGCAATACTCTAATTCGTATGCTGATAATTTCAGTGCAATAAGGTCCTGCATCTATTAATGGTATTACTGTTGATAAAGATTCTGATACATCTACTTTGATCAATTATATTCTATGTGAGATTTTTCTTTCAATTTCATAGACACAAGTCTAAACACTCAATCACTATTGATCAATGTATTTAATGCTAACGCTTGGCGTCTGACCAATAATTTTAAACGCAGAAATTAATCATATTAAGATGTGATTGCGTGATTTTTGTCTTGCGATCGATATGATTATCACGTACCAGTTGAGTAGACGTCTGAGCTTGGTGAATGAACTGCTGCATAACCAGCACCTCCTCCTACTCCGACTCCATTGCTACTATGGGTGTACCCACCTCCTGTAAAACACAACACATTTTATCACAATGGATCTCTATATTTAATAAATTTCTGGAATAAATTTTGTTTTTAAAAACCAATGTCTGTGATGGAGCCGTTTTGATGCAATTGATAACCATTGATAACGTATCACAAGGTTAATAAATGCTGGGAACTATTCTTTAGGTGACATCACTCTTTCTCCTAATTTTTCCTTGGTTCAAAGTAAATATACCAGTATAGCCTGTAGAGCATCCTCCATTTCCACTATTACATCCACTGTTACTCCTAGGCATGAATACTGGTTGAACTTGAGGGCAGTAGGCTACAGGTGCGGGAGGGCAACTTTGAGGACATGCCGGACACGGAGGTGGGACTGGACACTGAAACTGGCATTTTTGTAGAAGAATAACGATTAAGAAAACTGAAATGTGATCGTTGTATAATGTTTCAAGAACAAGAGGAAAGTTTTAGGCCTAGAAATTTCAAAGATGTATAAGATATGCTAACTATGAAATATGGTTCTTGATAAACATGGTTTATTTTTCTCTAGCGCACAATATCTGAAAACTTGGGCAGTATTGTCTCCGATTGAAAATAAGAAGTACTTTAATAAACTTGAATACATCTGATGACCTGTGGTCGTTGACATCCACAACTTGGTGGTTGAGGTACTCCGCATCCACAGCAGCAGCCACCACCGCCAGAATCTCCACCACCGAAAAAAATTCCATCGACTACAGCAATAAATACCAGTATTACTGCAATCAGCATCGTCTAAATTACTTTATAGTATTAATTGTTTCAAATTAATCGTATTATAACGTAGTAGCCAATAGTTATTAATTCCGCATAGATTAATTAGCTAACTTTAGTGTTGGAAAATTACTTAAATCACTTCGGAATCGTGTTATGTAAGTTCGTACAGTGGCGCAGTGGTGGAGGGCCCAACGACGTGCAGGTGCAGTTCGCGACCGCCCCAGGCCTACTTAACTCGCCATGCCTCCAGGTCGGTGAATTGGTGCCACAGAAATCTTGGTACGATAAACAGTACTGGCTTGGTGAAGAGTGGTTAACTCAAGTCATTGCATAGACCAAGATTGCACTCAAACAGCTTTACGATATCACGTTGAATACGAATGCGTAGGCGCATCCCATCCTAGGGATTGGTCAACGCCAAAGCGTGTCTAATATATTTTAAAGTAATTAGCAAAAAACGTTTGATCTGCTTATCACATTAAACTACAGCCGCTCGTTATTTTTGAAAAATAATTTTACCAGTACATCAATAACAATACCTTCTGTAACACGGAACTATAGAGAAAAAATAGCTGAAGTGCAGCCTTTCTCTACGCTATTCAAACTAAAACGTTTTGGTTTCGGAGGAACCTTCTAAATTAATTACATAGTGTCGTCAAAATATGCTGAGGTATGAGGTGGGAGTGATACTGAGTCTATGATTGATCTTTCTATTCGTGTATGATTCGACATACTACAATTCTTTATCAGAAAAATCGAAAATAAAGGCATTTTCTGAGCAAAAGAAAGGATCGTTAAAGCATTGTTCATTAATTATCATCTAAGTTAACCATCTTTGAAAATAACAACGATCATGAACAGTGACGTCATTTGAGAAGAATGACTAGAAGAAGAATTTTTAAATAAAAGCAATCATTGGTAGTCGAAGAAAAAAAGACATAAGAAAAATTATAACCTAATATTGCTCTAAAATTGTAAATTTTTCCTAAACTTAAGATATAATGTCATTCTGTTAAGTTTAATAAAACTTTAGCGTATTTTTAGATTCATTTTTGAAAAGAATAAAAGAAAAAAAATTCAACAGTGTTGCCAAGAAAAGGAGAAATACGGTGACTAATAGAATTATACTAACCAGAAAGTTCTCAATTCTGATACTTATAAGTAGTAGCGTATTGTATTTGACCTAATTATCATTCTCGTTTTACTTCATTAGGTACAGTTGTTACCGGTTTCGCCTCCGTAGACTCTAACTGCGGTCGTGACAGGTGTGAAACTCGTTCATTGTCGAATCTGTAAAGAACCAACTTATTTGCTAATGGTTGGTCGCAATGAAGTCAAAAGAAATTCGACTGACAACAGATTTTCAGTGTTTTCAATATTCGTTTGATCTTAATACATATGAAATATTCAAATATTAAATTGATCATCATAACTTGTAAAGATGCTGAAAGAGTTTTGACGACCTAGAGGAAAACGTATGATCTACTGGTGTTCAACATTTCTATATGAGAGATCACAAGTGATAATTTATAAGAGAAAAAACTTATGCTTCTAGAATACAAAATAAAAATATTCTTATTAAAAATAAGACGTCTTCAGTAATAAGCTTTTGAAGAAATTTGACAACACAGAAACACCACACAGTGATTTTGTATCCTTAATTAAATTGAACAACTTTGCTCATCTAATTAAAAATAGTTTGAGCTATGTTTATGAGTAATTTTTTTAGTTTTATTTCTTGCAGGACTCTATCTCTATAATGTGCAGGTCGTCGTAAACTCAGTTTCAGCTTATTCAATTGTTCATTCCAATAATGGATTTCGAAAAAGTACGAGTATTCTCTATAGTAAGTAGAGATTGTGAGGTTCAATGGCGCAGTGCCGGGAGGAAACACAGTGACACACCTGCTTGATAGGGTATACGCGGTTTCGTTCCCGGATCCCAGACCGACTGAGCCTTCTATCTCTCATGGGTCGCTGATTTGGTACCAGAGTAATCAAAGAGGGCAAGCAACACTGACTTGGTAACAATGGTCCTCCCCAGCCAGTATACAAACCACTCCCACTTTCCTAACACACCATAACATCTAGACAAAGAATGGGTGATGCAACTCCTGAGGAGAAAAAATTTAAAAAATACATAAGCATGAAGTACACGAGCTTTAGCATTAACAGTTCCTTGTTGTTAGATGCGGTTACGAATTCGTGTTCAGCGTGATGTTGTCGAGGTGGTTGAATGAGAGCAGCCTGGTCTATAAGGTCACGAACTGATTCGGGCCTTTGTTTCACTGCGGAATTTTCTACCGAATCACTGAGCTGTTATAAGGTATCCTAGTGTTAAACGTATCAGTCTTCATCCACAAGGTAATCGTTTATTTTAAGCTATTTCATCTTCTAGTAGGTCAAATAAATCTGAGCCATCAAACAGGAGTTACTATATTCCTGTTGATCGATAGACACTGCAAATTAATATTGTGTCTTTACTAGTACAGAGCTACAATTTAGTGATTTGGCCTATTTTCTTTATTTCTCTGAGTTCACTGAATGTATAGAAGTCTAAGTCAATGGTCTCTGACGGTTAACAATTGAAGAGGTTTGGCCGGTTTGTCCGTGATATATGATCTACCTGATCTTCTAATGAGAATGACGTGTAGTCAATTCAGTTGTTCCGTACTTCAACTCGATTTCGAACTTTTTACTTGTAGAATTTGTGTATTAGTGACCCTTTGTCGGCTTCTTTCGCTTCTCTTTGCAAGGCGTTGAATAAATAACTCATTTCTTCGTAATCACCTACATATATATATTGCAAATATACCACGAGATTAAATACCCTCTAAAAAGATTTCCATTCTCGTATTTCTTCACTAGAGTTAGAAATAGGAATGAGCAATAGGTTCGTAATTGTTGCTTTCTGATTCAGAGTTGATCGTATCGTATTCAGTTTTGTATTTACTGAGTTTTCATGAGTCTTGATGACGGATGTCAAGTGATCTACCATGCGATACTTTTCTCTCTATTGATTGACCATTCCAGCCAATGCACCATGATATACCGTTAAGAATTCGTGACAAAAACCATTTGACTTTAGTTAGAAACTACATTATCTAGTTTATGAGCAGTGTTTCTTCTTATGCCAATTATACACCCTCTCGATTCTCCAATGATTCTCCGATCGATATAGTAATGACGAACCTAATAAGTTAGTATTCAAAACACATTGATTAAATAATGATATATAAGCATTCTAGAATTCTGTACAGATTTCTTCCATTCCACACCACACTTCTCATCACTCCCTCTCAAGCGAACACGTTGAAACTTCGATCCCTACACACATACACCCTCTTTTGTCATTCAACGCTTCATCTTATCATTCATACATCCCTAAATACTTCTCATAGTATATTGTACTCTTCTTCTAAACTTAATAAACGGTAAATCACCTAAGTTTGTGGAAAACCGTACGGCTACCGCATCTGAGCCAACACATACCGTATACTTTCTCCTCATAACAATTGTCTTGCTGGAAGATTATCATATGTGGATCAGTACCTCCTGATATCACCTCAGAACAATTTTTACATTAGATTTCAAAGATATTTTTATGTGCTGAACATCAATTATTAAGATGTTTACGATGTAAAAATACACCAAGTGGAATCTTTACCCAGTTCATTCTAATGTTCAAAACATTCTGCTGTTGAACAGCGACCGTATTCATAACAAATTGTATAGAGTGATATAATAATAGAATTTAAGATAATTATAAATAGCTAAAAATGATTTAAATCATCAAGAAAAAAGTTAACACACAAAGAAATAACTATTATAGATAAAGATAAAGAACAACCAATAATACACGTTCGTTCATCTCAGCCCACTAACCCGCAGGATACAAGTAAATTTTTCTTAGTTCTTCCAATACTTAATTGATATTGATTAAGAGATCAAAACATGAACACGGTGTTACGAAAACCTGAGCAAATAAAGTATTAAAGCACGGAAACTATTATGGTATATCATACGAACGAAGTAAGACGGCAATAGGGACGATATTAAAGGTCAAATAAGATTTCAAAGCAAAAAAACCATATTTCTTTACAGTAAGCCAGTCATTGGAAAACATCTGCAAAGAAACCGCAAAAAAAGTCTCATCTGTACTTCTATATTTCTACGGCAATTTTCTTAAGCATAAAGTAAACAGATTAAGTCTATTCCTAAGGAAGATATTTCCCAAGATATGAAAGAAAGTCATAGCCATTCATATGAGGTTAACCACATTACAAAGTACTAGGAAGGATTCTTAAGATGTTTACTTGATGGACGATTAGTTCTGTATAATAGGATGTCGAAAAGACGAATTTCGTCTGGAGTGAGATGATGGAAACTGATGAAATCGTTTGCGAACGCCTCGTAACCCTTAAGTAAAAAATACTGCGGTGTCTTTCAAGAGCAACATGCTCGAAAATGTGCTCTAAAACTAAAAACTCTAAAAACTTTCAAAAAAAAAACTCAAGCTCAAAAAATAAACAACATACCCAAAAGAAAAAATAGTCGTCTAAACATTTTTTTCATTTTTACTTTAATATACCATCCACTATGTAAGCGTTATCAAGAATTATGACACTTTCCGTCAGAGGTTTGGCACTTCGCCAATCTTCGCCCTCCTCACTACCATTATTTGAGGATATTCTTCAGATGTTAT
Source organism: Dictyocaulus viviparus (assembly GCA_000816705.1). Classification (NCBI taxonomy): domain Eukaryota; kingdom Metazoa; phylum Nematoda; class Chromadorea; order Rhabditida; family Metastrongylidae; genus Dictyocaulus; species Dictyocaulus viviparus. The sequence goes on from KN716169.1 coordinate 18,934, forward strand.
ATTCTATAGAAACACTTAATACGAAACTACTATTGGCGCTACCTATATAAAAATGAAATACTATTGAGAAAAATTTTACATCAATAGAGAAAGAAACAAGTTGCTCATGTTAGAAAAAATTTCAAGAGTCACCTTTTTTTCGCTAAAAAAAGTCCATTTCGGGTCGCTTTTTGTGGCGTGAAAAACTTCGCTTGGTCCAAATGTGTTAAAACGATTCTGGCCGCGACTGTTACGAGTGTCATGAGGAAAAATCCCAACGCTTGCCAAACATCTTTAAAAAAATACTTATTAAATAGCCTACCTTTGAAATTACTAAATCATAGTATTAGAAATTTCAATAAGAACATCCTAAAGTTACACATCTCTCAAAAGCTTCTGAAGATAATAACCTTCCGATTCCGACGTCCTCGTAGATATCGTCAGGACACATCGTTTCATTTTTGTATAATTCTTGATTGAATATTTCAACAGCTGCTCGAGACAAGACGTATCCAGCACCCCCAGCATTGTATCCGTATTTCTAAAAAAAAACAGAATGATATTCCATCAGAAAGTTGTAGCCTGAAAAAAAACCACAGTACCAAATAAGGCTTCAGGGTATAGCCTAGGTAGTACGGTTTGTTGGGATCGAGCATATGTAAATAGTCTCTGAGATGCTCAACGACCACATAGGTATCGTCGTCAGCCTAAAGATCAGCCTACCTTGTTCATTACTGGATGAAAATTTACACAATAAAAAATCTTACGCATTCCTCACAAACCTGAAGTTAAATTATTCGTATAATATTTTGAACCCCACGGATCTCCCTCGCTGAGGGATCTCAAGCCGGTTAGTCGCGAGGCTACGTGGCGCGACCCCAGGTGGCGGATAGGGGGTGAATCGCGGACCAAAAGCGACCGTGTACTTGCCTTGAGACGCGGGTGGAGTCATGGGATGGACACCTTGATTCTGCGGTGCTGGTCGACTCATACCTTCTGTATGCACATCGTAACATTTATGTATGCGTACGTACTTGTGCTTATGTGTATATGGATTATATCTTGCTTGTCGATTTAGCCAAAAGCCCGCAATCGAACGACTAGGAAGTACATGGTAGGCGGTTAGGGGTCGCCTCCAACAAATAAACTCCAGTCCACTCATTGGGATAGACTGGCAAGCTGCGCATGAGTAAACCAAACCTTTTTAGCCTCCGTTGAACGGCTCTGCAAGCTAGCCGTGGTAATCAATCGCAAAACACAGTAAAAAAAACGGGCCTCATTCCCCTGACCCCGAAAGAGCCCCCGGTACGGCAGCGTCTGGTGGGACGAATACGGAGAGGCTGCTAAAATCTCAGGGCCAAACTAGGCTGCCTAAACGTGAAAGGACTAAGATGACGATCTGTACATACAACGCACAAACGCTTGCATCGGAATCTTCCGTAGAAAACTTTCTGATGCATGCGAAGAAAATTAGGTACGACGTCATCGGACTGGCCGAAACGAGAAGACACCAGCCACTAAGCGTTGTGTACGACACCGGAGAAGAACTGTACCTTGGAACATGCGACAACAGAGGTTTCGGTGGCGTAGGTGTACTCATTAATTCGAACTTGGTCATGAACATCGATTCGTTTTAACAACTAACGACTCGAATCGGACGGTTAAAATGAAAAGACGTGTCCAACACCGGCTTTGACCATCTTTATCGTCTACGCTCCTACTTCGACTACGATGAACATGAAAATCGAAGCATTCTATAT
>KN716169.1:25732-37558 GCA_000816705.1 Dictyocaulus viviparus
ACATATGGCTTGTCGTTGCCGCATTTTATCACTGATAACAAAGTAAAATAGGATAATTTGATATCCCGAATAAAAAAACAAATCCAAATGCTAAAGAACAAGGAAAACACTGTGATAAATCCTAGTAAAAACCAAAAGAGCTGCCAATTAAATTAGCTACTTCATCGAAGTTGACAAATAAAACAAGAACTATAACTGTTGAAGAACATTTTCACATCTTCCAAACTTCAACAGCAGCGATCAGAACGAATTTGTTGTCGTGGTGATATCATTGTACAAACAGAAAAATTGTTTCCCTCTAACAAAGCACTGCTTAATTTGCATGAATTCACAATCCGCATAAATTTAGAAACGAAGAATTCTAAACGCATCTTCATGAATTCTCATCAAACAATTCACAACTAAAAACCAAATAATGTTCGATATAGAAATGATGTTAGCGAGAAAAATCTCTGTAATATATCGTTGAGTTAGACGAGTACATGAGTTCAAGAGACAAAACACTCCAGTCCAAAAATAAATGTTCATCTTGGCAGAATATGTTTAAAATACAAATCTGGATGAGGCCATTAAGTGTTTAAACTGCACCAAGATCACTGAAGTATTCATCATCACCCCTCGTAACCTCAGCCGAACATTGGAATAGAACAACACAGAAGTTAAATTTATAGTTTCGTAGTTGAGATATCAGCGAATAGTTCTTAAGACTATAAAGAATATAAGTTATGTTTTAATTACGACCTCTAAAAGATTGATTTTCAGTTGAGCTTATACCATCACAACATTAGATTCCCAAGGTCTATTTATTGGTGGTAACTGTAAACATTCACAATTTTTCCGATCACACAGCTGTAAGTAGTGTTATGAGCATAATAAGGCAATCTCAATAAAAAACTTGTTACGCCGATTATATGCGTAGGGAGGCCGATTTCCTCAAATGATTTACTGCCTTAACGTGGCTGGGAGGTGTTCCTAGGTATTTCATCTTGATATGGAAACCTAGTCAAGAGTAAATCTATCAAGAATCGTTCACCTTCTCTATGACTGAAACTCACAAGGGAGCACATCCTTGATCTATGAAGGCCGATGACTGCCTTTGATAAAGACTATGAATGACTTAACTGAGTTGTTTCAGGAATCCAGGGAAATTAAGCTACATGACCTAACCCGGCAAAAAAAGGTCAAAATCTCAGGCCAAACGTTACGTTGGGCCTCCCCCATTAACGTACACTTTGAAACCAGCTAACTAAAACTGTTTAAGCAAGATGAAGATGACGCTCCCTTTCGGTAGAAAGACGACAAAAGTTTAAATAAACTTAAACTAGTGATAAGCATGACATAACAACACTACTGATAAGCCTAACATAACACATTATAAGCTAAATAATTTATCTATGGAATGAAATGAAGATGATGATTGTGACGCTTCAGATTTACAAAACAATATGGAATACTAAGCATTTTGCTTCTGATTTTTACTGAAGATAACATCTTCTCCAAACCAACACTGAGTGAAAGCAATTGACCAATAGTGAAGGTGATCTGTGATGAGAAATTTGCAGATATGTTAGAAAGTTACAACAAAACTGTGAACGAAATCATATATATATAAACGAAAACAAGGTATTTGAAAAATGTTGCAGTGCGCACAATAGAGTTAGATTACTCAGACTCACTAGTCCTCAAATTTCTTCGACGTCGGTAACTTGGTGTCATACTTGCCTAGATATTAGATGAAACGAATCATGTAGGCTACATACCCTACCTTCCTTACATCGTTATGAAAACGACTTGCAGCCGTTACAAAAGCGTAAATTCTAAGTATACCATTTAGGGTTGTGAGGAATGTATATAAGAACTTATTCAGCGACGTGTTTTAGAGATATTTAGTCATTGGAGGTACAATGAATTCTTATTGACTGATTGACTCATAGATGTAACTCTATTTTAAAGGACACGTTCTTCAGCCGACACAGATTGCTACAGTAGACAATGATAGGCCATTCAAAAAGGTTTGCACACGTGTTAACAGAGTTTACATAGAGTAATACAAGATGAATTGTTGTAACATACAAAATCATTTTGAATACTTATACTGAACGATATGAATTTGTTAAGTGAATGTATCATTCTGTGAAATAAAACCCTCACTAGACTCTAGAAAAAGTGCTACAAATTGTACTCACATTAAATCACTATGCTTTAATGAAGTGAGTGAAAAGTAAAACATTTGCCGACTTTATGCTATTATATTTGTATAATTCATAACATTCTAGATAGACAGATGATAGAAAAAATCTGAAAAAAAAATAGAATTTTTATTAAAATCATAAAGTGAAAACAAGTCATATGGTAGAGATCCGACAAGCTGCAACTGATAACAGCTGATATAATTTAGGTACGAAACACAACATGAATGATTGAGAGGGAATTTCGAAGTGAATAGCCACAATAAATCGATAGCATTTTTCTTTTTCAAGGGTAATGATGCTTTTCATTTTTCCTCTGAAGCATCATTTTGAATGATATCATCACGATGAATAAGGAGCCTTTAGCTTTTATTTCTATTGAATATATAGTGTAACAAAGTTACTTACATTCCTCAAGGTTATCTATTGAGGAAAAACGAAGTGAAAAGAACATTTGATATCTGAAAAATATTTATATAGCATTTATCTTACTTAGTTAATATGGTACCTCAAAACAATGGTGAAACCTCACGTGAATGTTTCCTATGTCGACGGCTATTTCATACATACAAAAAAAAACAGATATCTACATCGCAGTTAGAAAAGATATCTGATTTAAAACGAAGACTCACTTATTATATTTCAACGAGATCATGAGATTTGACCTACGGAATGATACTGTAATATCATACAACTATGTGTTAATCTTTCTGTAATACAGTGAATCTATATCAACCCTCTAATAGATTAGGAACTAATTCTAATAATAATAAACTACATACGTTGCTACACTTGAAAGGATTTTCTCCCTTTCAAAAGCTGATCTATGATCTACAGTTTATAATAGGAATTAGTTCCCCATCTTTCAGAGTCCTACTAGTTTCTGTACAATTTCTTACATACTGTATGCTTGAGGCATATTCGAATCTCTATGGCAACAGTAAATACGAGTTATTCCTATTCATTTATTTACGACTACCTCAAATTCCTACCGACCATTATGAGATAAACTTCTCCATTCTGTTTTTCAGATTTTAGCATATGATTCAAACGCTTTCTAGAAGAAAAACGTTGCTCGAATGTATGAATCATAACAACTATAATGCTCACCCTTTAATGTTGATTCATTTCCGAGCATATTATTTTCAAACTCGATATCTTACCCTATCAATTTAAATCTCCCGTGTATAATACATACAGTATATAAATATATGTGAAAATATGTACTAAAACAACAACAAAAAGGAACGTATGATAGGAAAGTAGATTGTGAAATTAATCGATTAACAAATGTTACAACTTGTTTGATCGATATACGAATTCTCTTCAGAAGACATTCAAAAACCATTCTACTAGTTGTCAATTATAAATTTAACATTAGCCAATGATCAAGAAGTTCATAAGGTGGTATAGTAAGTCAAAAATCTGCATTAAACCTCACGACTTCCTTATATGAAAGAATCATTGTTGATGACGTGTACTACGCTCGGATGAAAGCAGTAGTTTGTTAAGAACAGATGGAAACGTCACATAATATTGGAGAAATACTTTCACTCGGCATAAAACAACTGACACTCAATGTATAGTGCAACATTAGACCTCGTTGCACTTGTTTCCCCTAATGTGTTGTTATTGATCGCGTTAAAAAAATGCCTATCTTAACACAGATGAGGAAGCTTAATTTGTCAATTGTGGTCAGAAGTCCTTCTGCACTGAACCAAACATCACTGTTCCATCTAGTCCTGTTTGTAAGTCCTTTTCACATACTGTAGTAATTCACATGAAAATCACAATAGACAACTGCAGTAACTCATTTTTGATCACTGTCTATTATCCAGGTATGAAATTTATTTATAACATTGGAATTTATTTATACTATTCACTATATTACGACAGCTGTTTCAAGAAATATAGTAAACAAAAATATCGTTCCAAATTTACTCAATTGAGACCTCAATGTAGTACATTGTTTAATCAAATGAAACGACAAATTAGAATTTTAAGAAATACTTCACATACAAACAAGTTCCAAAGAAAACACTACGAAAATTTTCAAACTCTTACGAATTTTCTCTATGACAGAATGCTTTCATGCATAATTCCATATTTTATAAATTTATTAACAAGCCGTCACTTAAAGTGATGTACTTTAACAAACGGAGTCAATAAGCTACTCGAGTCAACACTATCATTAGAGGAAAAAATATTTATCTCTAATGTGTGCCAACAAGTTGAAAACGATAAGCATAAAAAGCACGACAATGGACATCGAGAACACTTTTTTGTCTGTCAGAATACCGCGTCACAACCAAATTTTGATCTATCGTAAATTTGGAAAGCGCTTTTTATGATCTACACAAAGCTACATGATTGAGAGACGACCACTTTAAAATTTTTCATAATTCATTTCCACTCTACCACGTAGATCAAACTAATATGTAGGACTAATATGAAGCCCAGAATAGGGCATTCAGACGTCCTGAAATTACTTACTAAATCGTATTCATAGAAATTGCGTTATTGCTTTCAACAATTGTAATTATGACTATCCAAAAATGCATAAAACACAAAAAGTAACAATATTAATTCTCACCGTTTATAACCACATTTCCATTTTTGGGGTTTGCATCAAAAATACGGGCGCGACGCAGTGTTGGAGGTTCCACAGTGAATAAGGTTCGCAACCGTACTCCTGACCTATTAAGCATGCCATCCCTTAGAGGGTTCGATAAATTATTAATAGAGAAATCTGGATGAGATAACCAACACTGATTTGGTGAAGAGTGGTTAACTCAAGTTACTGCATAGACCTGCATGCCGCAATAGAAATCGATCAACGCTAAAGCTTATATCATATCATCTTATATGATCTGCAAGATCAAACGTTCTGTTTTCGACCCCGTTGTACTTAGTTGGTGATTGATGATTGCACTAATTAGTACATTTCTCTGAATCCCACGCATTCTACGTTTAGATTATACGTGAAGTTCATCAAGAGGGTCGTTCTTGGCAAAGATATGCATATGGAAAAAAGAAAGTAATCGCAAAGCACTGGAGTTGTTCAAAACCGATATATTTCGCAATATGATTTGAAATGGAATACACCTCACACTCCCTTACCTCAGTAGATCATAATGATAATAACATTGCAATCTGTAAAAGTCAGAATCTTCCTATTTTCCTTGTACATGCTTCTGCATTCATCTCTCCTCAATTAAAATCAGTTATTTTAAGAAACATCAAGTGTGATGATCAGAAACACTGCTGTTTGAACACATTATTGCAAACCTCATTTTAATTCACATGATAACCGTGTCTTCAACAGTTTATCAATACAAAAATAGATTGCAAATTTGCACAGAGTAAATTTATCCCTCAACGTTGAAAAAAAAGCTTTTCTAATTGATTGCGTATCGAGTCATTCCAGGTTTCCTCATGATGTGTCTATGACAAACGACTTCTGTTAGCATTATCAGTATCGCATCATCTTTTCAAACAAATATGATACTAATATGCAATATCATATAGATGGAAGGCTTAGTTTGCTTACGAAGAAATCATATTAACGGTGTGCTCTACAATGTGCAATACCGTTTTCCAGCACTTCTCTATGCACCAAAAAAGTGGTCCTAAGAGGAAAAATGTCGGCTTAAGTTACTAGAGATTGTACTGCTGTCATGTCTCCATGATACAAGATACTAAAAATAGTAGAATAAAATGGTACTTGAGAAAAAAAAACTGGAGACAAAAAAATTAAGAGTAGTACTCTACAAAAGCGTGACCAGAAAACTTCGCGGAGTAATTGGACGGTAGTGGAGAAAAAACACATTATCAAAACAAGGTTCAGAAATCGATGAATAAAAAGATTTTCAAATTGAATAAATAATAAGCTTTTAGAAGAAAAAGCATATTCGAAACGAACTAGTGAAATTCACGTCGCCTGTCGAACCGAGCACATTCAGAAGATCAAAGATCAGTAATCTGACTTTTATTATGTAACAGATTCTGTAACATTGTAATGACAATAGATGTTACCAGCAGTATAAAATAGAAAACAACTAACGATTGACATTTGATGGCAAACGTTTACAAAAACTGGTACTCAAGTGGCTATAATGAGGTGTGCCTGCCTGCCGACACATCACAATTAGGACAACGAACACTTTTAAATTGCATTCAGATTAGAAGTTGAGGTAATTACGAAGATGATTCTTAATTTTGAAAAATACTCTCTACCTCACGATTTTTAGATGCTGATAAACAAACTCATTTGACTATTAAATGTGATTTTATGACATATCTTATTACTTTTCTAACCAATGTCATACAGACTCAATGCATTGTCATCAAAAGTATATTAATACGTAACCTCAGATCATTTACTTATCGTTTAATATACGGTAACGATCTTTCGCTCAATGTACAACTCTTTCACTCAGCTCACCAGTAACGGTTATGATAAATTTTTCTAGCTTATATCTTTTAATCACTATACACAACTGTTATTTACCCACCAATACAACCCATAAATTCGAATTAGATTTGTTTTATCATCAGTTAGCGGTAGTTAACCTCAATGATGGATCTCATCATAAATTAATTGTAGGAAATTTGGACGTCAGAATGGAAAAGGTCTTACGAGAATCAATACATGATTGGAAAATATGAAATAGGAGGAAAATGAAAACGGGATTCGTCTCGAAAGTCTCCTATCTTCCACGCGTATCCTCCATGAAAATTCATTTTTCCATGATAAAGAAAGTCGCCATCGGATATGGAAATCCACCAACGGCATCGACGATAACGACATAACGCCAATGCCAAGGAAATGATTAGTTTAACATACATATTAAAACAACGAAAATGCAGTGAAACCGACAAGAATGTAAACGTCCGAGTCTATGTTGTCGGTAGACACGAACTGTGATTTGATCCCACTAGACATTAGATGCACTGCAGGAAGACCGCTAGCTCGATGGTCAGACCTTTTCACAAAAGCCTTTGATAGAAATTAGGATGCCCTACGAATCCTTAGAGCGAAACGAACTCACAGAACTACCCTAGCGCGCAATAGGGAAAAATGGAAGCGTTGCCGGTGCTGGCTTAATGATCATCGAGAATTCGGCTGACAGAAAAAGTGATAGATACAAAGTGATTTCGTACGAAGAAACGGCTTTCTTCTGTAGAGGCACACGTTCTGACAGTTTTCGCTCGTCACCCTTCGTCATATTTCGGGCACTGAGTTAATTTCATGTTTATAAAACTATTTTCTGTTATTCACGTTATTAGAGGTAACATCACCATTCAAGAAGTTGTGCAAGGATCAAACCACATAAATGAAATCTTAAAGCACTGGCAAAGGTTCACGTGATGGCTTAGGCAACGCATTCAAATCTAACTCTAATATTTTTCAGCATTCAGAAAATGGCCAAAGCATGTTCAGCAGAAAATACAAGAGCATGTTGGAAAACAGGACCCTAACTATTTAGCAAATCTAGCAGAGTTTTTCTGTACGATTTCCATCGCTTAGTTTGCCAAGTTTTTGAACTGAGAAGTTCAAAATAAGTGTTTAGTTGGTTAGGTAAATGTTCAATGAGTAGAATTCCTCCCTCCACACACTTAACAAGTTAACAACAAAATTCTTTTGACAATCTATGCTTCTAATACTGCCAGGTGCTAATGAGTTGCGTCGAATGTATTTACTCAAACTGACGAGGGACCCATAAATCGAATTCTTTAATATATCCAAGCTGTTTTACTTTTTGTTTGGAGGAATGATTGGATAGAATGAGCTTCTATGTAATCTCGCATGTTGTTCTATGACGATTCGAATCCATGATGGACTTCATATTATCCATATGGCCCTCAACTTTAACACGTCGACCAAACAGCTACGTACTTTTGAGTGAAAAATCGTCCAAGCGAAAATAAACAGGCCAATTTTGACAGTTTTTTTCGTTTCAGGACCTTATTTTACGTGTATTCTGGTGTTAGAGCATGTACAACACATAAATTCTTATGTGAATGCGAATGCGTTCTTGCTTTTACGAAAACAACGCAATAAAATACGTTCAAAATGTGCATTTCGTTTTCAGTTGGAAATTTATCGAGAATTTTAACACACACACTTAGATAGCTAATCGATATTTTCACTAATTAAAGAAGAAACAAGGAACAAACAAACAAACAACAAACAAAATTGATCGATATGGGTTAGTAGTGTTGCTGTGTTGAAACTAACCATTGCCAAAATTCCAATCAATCAATCAGTTGATAACTTAATGGAATAGCAGTAAAAATCGATATATGGCAAGAAGAAAAAAAATCATGAATACATGAAATTTGATATGAGGTTAAATGAAAATGAATGAATAGATATGAGAGGAACTATCGAAACAAATGACACTCCGTCTACTATATTATGTCCAATATTGATTTTTACGGTAGATAAGCTAATAGTGTGAACTTAGATATTCTACAAAACTATTAGACGAAAAGATAGCGAGAAAAAACTATTGTTCACTGTAGGTCAAATACGTTTTCTTTTTCATTTTTAAACTAGTAACATTCAACGTGAACAGGCGTCTATTTAAATCAAGTGCATAAATGACTTGACGTCGAGTAGTAGAGAGGAATCGCTTATGTTGAATGTTATCCAGAAGATTTTTAGGCTTATAGAAACTTTAGTTCATGGTAATATTCAATTTTAACTCATAGAGTTAATAATTACGAGAGAACGGAAATGCAACAGAAAAGCATAAACATTTCGTTCCATTAACAACCTGCAGAATCTCATTAACTGAAAGAGGCAGCCCATTTAAACGATACTCTGGAGGCGCGGTATATACATTATGTAAAAATCCAGTTTCTATGAGAAAAATATCACCTCATTAAGAACGTCTTTTGGTAGATCTAAAGCTTTTTAACTAGGATTTGGAATTTTACTCATTCTGAAACTCATTTAGAACCACAAAATTTATCATGGTTTCTGTAGAGAAGCGATGTTTGAGTACGAAACTATAACACTCTACATTACTTTCATATTAATATTCTTTCAAAATCTTCACATTGGTTCTCAAGTAAGAAAAGTACGTAAGTTTACGCATGTAAACCGTGAAGACAGAATGATCCTAAAAGGGGCTGAGTCAGAGGCATCGATCCGCTTGTTTAGTACATATTAAGCGCTCCAAACCTTGAATAACAACAACAAGACCTCTAAGCAAAACAAAATTTCTACCAAGGTCAATTTGAGGAGTGACGGGTATTTAAAGCACAAATATTTTCAGTAGTGGAATGAAATTTAAATAAGAACAATGGCCTCGCATTTTGTATGATTATTTACAATGAGTTGGTGTAATTCACTAAACATAGCATAATAGCAAGTCTTCACTTCTGATAAGATTACTATGAAAATTATGATGTCATATCTGTTTATCATTGAAGAAGCTCAGGCTTTAAATTCAAGCATTCTGAATAGCACAGAAAAGTCGTTATCGTCTTACTAAAATAAGGACTGTCTCTTTTAGACCCGTATTCAATTTCTATGTGCTTTTTTCTATTTAGATTAAATTTTTAGACGGGTAACCAATGGGAAGCTATGCCAAACTCGGTTATTCTATCGTTTCCTTACGTCCCCTAAACTAATTATTTTTTTCAAGATCTGAAAGGCAAAAGGAAAAATAATAGAGATTTAAAGAGAGAACAATAAAATTGATCAGTAATTAGAGGAAAATGAGTGAGGCTGTAGAGTGTATTTAATGAAGAAGACTAAATAGGACAGGCTTTCTTACTGCATTGTTTACAGTTTCATCATATCTTGAACTCAAAAAGAACGATGAAATAAAAGATAGGGAAGTAACGCAATAATATAGCTCATTAAAAAATCCTTACATGATAACGATAAAGCTTGATATGACATTTTTACTGAACAAAGGGACAAGGACAATTTTACTTCAATGGACAAACTCTACAAAAACACCTTCAGGACACTAAGATTTGATCTACCAACACTAAACACTTAATGCATCATATGAAAGTGAAACACGTAGTGTACAATATATTCAGTTGAAAAATTGAAGAGAAAAAACCTCAATTTCCTCAAGTTATTAGATGCTAGCGTCTTCACAAATGAAGAGGAGATCCCTTTTCATCTACACTATAACACTTAGATGACACAAATCAGTTAAACACTACCGGTTGGATAAATTGCGTGCTTGAAGCCTATTAACGGAAAGTCGATTGGTATTGGTATTAAACATGCGAACGCGAGCGGAATTCAGTATGAGGAAAGATCATACGGATGTCAAGACGTAGACGTCTGTCAGATGCAATCCTTCACATGATTTCAACTTAATTCGTCCGATTGTTTAGCTGCCTTTTAATTCTTCATGAAAAATGACTACAATTCCGAAACAACACATGGTAATTTGTGCATAGCCAAAATTTCAGTTATGACAAAACAGCAGCTAGAATTAGATAAAATGGTATAATTATATCATTTACTAAATTAATTTACAACATGGGAACGCAATTAGGCCTCAATCAGTCTGCGGCCGCCTCCTGCCAGGCTACCAAGCCTGTCATCACTCCGGAGTCGGTAAATTGGTACCTTAGAAATCTGGGCCATATAACTATCACAGACTTGGTGAAAAGCCGTCAAATCAAATCACTGTATAGACGACGGTCGTATTCAACTATATTCACGATATCAGGTTGAGCACGAATACGTACGCGCATCTCGCCACAAGGGATTGATCTACGTCGGAGCTAATCTGACCTTATCTAATTTGCAACATGAATAAGTACTTATCTAATATAAAAAATAACAAAATATTTGCAATTATTATCCGCAAACTTCACACACTAGTCCAAACAAACATTCCAAGAAGTGGTACCGAAAAGAAAAGGCTGGTACAACACTACTATCGCCATGTAATTTAGTCAGGTATGATGCAAAAGGGCTAAGTGGTGGAGGTGCATGGGGGCGCAGTGGCTCAGTGGTGGAGGTGCCGCAGTGACCCGCCGGCCCGAATCAGTTCGGGGCCGCCCCCAGGCCTACCAAGCCCGCCATCCCTCCGGGGTCCTGGTAAATTGGTACCTTAGAAATCTGGGCCATATAACTATCACAGACTTGGTGAAAAGCCGTCAAATCTGTATAGACGAGGGTCGTATTCAACTATATTCACGATATCAGGTTGAGCACGAATACGTACGCGCATTTCACCACAAGGGATTGATCTACGTCGGAGCTAATCTGACCTTATCTAATTTGCAACATGAATAAGTACTTATCTAATATAAAAAGTAACAAAATATTTGCAATTATTATCCGCAAACTTCACACACTAGTCCCAACAAACATTCCAAGAAGTGGTACCGAAAAGAAACGGCTGGTACAACACTACTATCGCCATGTAATTTAGTCAGGTATGATGCAAAAGGGGGGGCTCAGTGGTGGTGCATGGGGGCACAGTGGCTCAGTGGTGGAGGTGCCGCAGTGACCCGCCGGCCCGAATCAGTTCGGGGCCGCCCCCAGGGCTACCAAGCCCGCCATCCCTCCGGGGTCCTGGTAAATTGGTACCAGAGGAGTCTGGGTAAGATAACTGGAACTGACTTGGCGACGAGTGGTAAACTCAAG
>KN716169.1:37658-70409 GCA_000816705.1 Dictyocaulus viviparus
CGTTGAACATGAATGCGGGGGCGCATCCCACCACAAAGGATTGATCAACGCCAACAATTATTATCTTATCTTATGATGCAAAAGAAAACCATTTGTGTTGAGGACAAGTTCAGAGGTTGCCAAAAGATTGCATTTTGCGTGGAAAATGAACAGCAGATACAACTCATAAATACCTCTCATTAATACCGAAATGACAATTTCATAATTACCTCACGTTCATAATGGCATATTATTTGCACTGAAAAGAAAATCCACATTGATGACTCAAAAATTGAAGCTTATATAATGTTAAAAAGCCATGCGCTTTATTTATCAGTACGGCCTGGTACGAAGAACACTCAATTTTAATGACCGGAAAAACTATAAAGTACTTAAGGTACTATTCAAATAATGATCTACTAAACGTAACAACCTACATATTAACTTCTTCGATTGGTTAGATTATGCTTGAGATCGACTTATTAGATGCGTGAAACGTGACATAATCCTCGATCTGAATAATTGAGGGAAATACGTTATGTGGAAAAATTCACGTGGAATTCAAACACACGCACTACATACATCACTCGTAACCATGTTAAGTTAGAGAACAGAATTTCTATTTTTTAAAGATTTGAAAGAGTAATTAATATGGATAGAAGATTGTATATGTGTGATTATATAGCTGAACACTGATAATTTAATCAGTTTCAATTTGTATCGTAATTCACCTATTTTTCACTACTTTGCCTTTATTTGCAAAACGCAAAAGCCTCTCACTACGGTCCAGAATTAAAATATTGAAGCTGTTTTCCTGAAACCACATTTCAAGCCTACTAAATTACTTGGTTTAGTGATGAAAATGAAAATCCATGTGGATTTTTTTATCCTACATAATTTGCCTCTCATATCGTTCTTCTTCATGTTGATAGATCATTCATTACCAACGTGAGATTCGGTTTCTGCGATTTGATAACGATCAACTTTGATTATGCTTCCATCACACCATGGATTACCCGTGAACCGGGTTTTCTTCCTGTTTATTTGCAGTGCTATTCCTTTTTTCAACTTCGTTCAATTCGTTCAACATCATCTCTTTTTCTCTGTTGACCTTATTTCCCAATGGGAACGACAAGGATATGATCAAAAAGTCTCCTTCATGTTGTGCGTCATTCGTCGTCAGCTACAACATTCGTCAATTATATTGCTTTTTCGTGATCAACGAAGATTAGAACAAGAGGAAGGTGATATTCTTCAAAAAACTCAATGATTCGTGCTACCATTTATATATGGTCTACGTAGCAAAATCCGTTGCAAAGAGTTGGATCTCTTACTGGTTGGGCCTCGTTTCATGTTGTTGTTATGCGCAAAAAGATGATCTTCGTGGAAATTATGTAAAGTACCTTGAGCAAACAAACTGCACAGTGATTCTTAATATCCGCCCAGTCACTGTGCAAGAAGACCGTATGCGATGCTATCCATTGGTTTTCTATCTCTCTATTCTGAAAAAAATTATATAATTTCCCGTTCGAGTAGTGCATATAGCTTATGGCCAACAGCTCGAATAAGTATCCTGTCTGGTTGAAAAGTTATGCCACTTCTCGTATATCCTATTGCAGCCGGATTAAAACTTTTCCATTGTATCAATTTCTACCATGTAATCACCGTGCCACCTCCACCACTGCGCCACGTGCTCCCATAAGCATTTATACGCGCATAAAAAATCAGCGCGAATAGGCTGTTGTGTGAAGAAAATTTTTAAACTCTTCCCTCTCAAACTACACCCACTGAATATCATTAAACTCAACGCTAGAATATGTAGGAATCACACTACGTCGTGAATACCGTGTATATACTTGTCTGCAGTTGAAAAGCAATTTGAAACCGGTAGTGGTACTGAATTTACCATATTGATGCTTCCTAATAATTTTCTTAGATAGTGAAAATTGTCCAGATAAGGTCAAAGCGCTTCACCTAACAAAATGCTATACTTTCATTAGTGAATAAGCTTTCATGCTCCTAGTCGTTTTTTTCGCGCTTTTTAAACACTATTTGAAGACAAAAGATTAAGTTTCGGATATTTTTCCTACTATTTCTCTTAAAACAGTAAACTCTTATCCAGACCGCATTAAAATGAGTTTAGATCTATCATGACCATAACATATGGAATCGACATCGAAAACCAGTAGAATAGCAACCTCTTTACGATCATTGTAGACTTAAAATAGTTAGAAAAATAAGGAAATCCTCAACTATTTTGCGGGTAGAAATATGTTTTGTAGATCAATGTTACGGAACATACCCTAAGGCAAACTACAAAGTCGTCAGATCTTGAAAGTGTATTGACTTAACATTGAAAAGCATTTTTGATGTACATTAAAAGAGAACACTACTAAGCAACAAAAATTTACCAATTGCCATTCGAATTATCTCGGCTGTAGGTTTTGACCAAAGTTTGAGGTAAAGTACTAGATACCTTTGTTCACTACTTGGAAATTCTAACGTGTTGCCGTGCATATCTTAAGGTTAAGCAAGTAAATTTTTATTTGTACAAAACATGAGAAATAATATGGCTACAGAACTAGTAATTATGGTACATAGGAAGTAAATGCATGAATGAATCATTGGATTCCGTAACGACCACGAACTTAATATGATTATCAACTGAGGAAAATAAGAAAATATGCATGAACAATATAAGACGACAAGTGGAGTTTCAAATTCTTGATGAAAGAAGTTTTTGCCTGAAACCATCCTCCAAATTTCTTACGACAGCTGCTTTTGCTGAAACACTGAACAAAAAAAACTCAACAAAGGCTGAGCTTCCATGGAAGGGCTCGCCAATTAGGAAGTGCATTCTTTCGTCTCCACTACAAGAATGAACAGAAGTCTTTTCTGTTTTTTCATCATCTGTGTTTCCACTATTTTCGTCTCATACAATCCATGTGAAAAACAAGAAAACGTGAGCTAAATTTAATTCAGACAATATTACTAACGTTATACTAATAGATCTTAAGAGGTAGCTTTAAGATATAACACGACCTATTTCATACAGAGGAAATTCGCTACACGTCTAATTTCTTCGACTACAGAAGTTGGAGCTGATACAACTTTCGAAAACGGTAGTTTATTAAATGAAGATAGATTCAACCTTAGAATACTGCACTATCTACATTGCTTATTTTTGCGCTTAACAAACATTAACTGGTAGCATAATGTTTGTCAGATTAACAACATATCACAGTACAGATTTCAAAATCATACAATTTGTGTGAAGAGCCTCATTTGGAATGAACTATAGCCAAATCTTTAACAATTCGATCAATGAATAGAAAGATAGAATACACTAGTGTATTTTCATACTTGCTAAACAAAAGCACTAACATTAAGCAAGTAGTGAATAAAAGCTATCAAACAAGTTATAAACTTGAGCACAAAGTAAAGCAATCATAAACCAACTCTGAATAACTTATGAATAATACTGTACATAAAAATCTTGAGCATTTTAGGTGTCTAATACACAACACAAAGAATATCTGAGGGTTTTTGAACGAGAAAAACAATGCATTACAAGAACCAAAGTTCTGTGTATCAACTTTTAACGAATTTGCTTAGACGTAAAATAATCTGAGCTTTATAATACTTGCCACTAAATTACAACGTTCAGCTGGTTCATAAACGCTTAATGATTCTTAAGATCTCAATCATAAAACATTTTTATCGGCCGACTCATTATAACAGCCAAAGTGTGCCAAACGCCCGTCAGCAGGATATCGAACAAAAGCACTAAAAGGTATGAATAATAGTTAATACAAAAACGTTCTTCTCCATTCCGCAGGCTAACCTGTTTCCTATACGCTTTCCACACTTGCAGCACTCGCTTGAGTTCCCGATCACTATTCGCTGGCTTAAAACATGATGAAGTCTTTCTTTATGAGACTCGACACCACATGCACTAATAGACCGTTGAAGTTCAAGCTAGAAGTGTAAGGATGGACAAAGAATAAGAATCTTCCACAAACAAATAAAAGATACACGCCAAACCTTGTTATAAATAAAACTCAAATATACTTATTTTAAAAAATGTAAATTTTAGTCGACACCTTCCAATTAAGCTTCTCATATTATTAATTGTATTAGAAACACAGAATGGTACTTCATAGTTTTATTTACTCAGGTCATCCTAGAAAAAGTCCACGACAACAGTACGGTGAGAGCTCACCATCTATTTTGAATACGAACAAATTAGTCAGAATAAAATGTATGAACGTCATACAAAGCTTATAAGATAAATTTTGGCGTTGATCTGTTTATGTGGCATGGACCTACGCATTGCTGTGCAACATGATATCGCGGAGGTGGCTGATTGTGAGTATACTCGCCCATATACTAAACTTTAACAATTGCACCTTTATAGATGATAAATAAATGATAAATCTTCCTAACAGTCTACTCTGTTAACTCAAGAATAAGCCATACAGATACTAATCACCAAGATGTAGGGTAGCTTGAATATTCTTTAATTGTATTGTATAAAATTCTAGCTTGTAATTCATTTACCTCAATAAGATATCAAAACGTTGAATGAAATGGATCAAAACTCACTGCACTAGCTTTTTCCTGGGTAGTTTGTATAACAGTGTGCAGCGCCTTGGATAATGTACATAGCAAAGTATCAGCGGGAATTAGTCGAAGAGCATAAACTAAACACTGGAGTTAATGTTTCCTTGAAAGCACAGTACTACACAAATCTGTGTTTGTATTGTATTGTTTTCAATGAGACATTATATTTCAACTTCGAGTACTGCTTAACAAAATTACAATCAAGATAAATAATTAGCAAATGCCAAGCTAAACGGGTAGCCGATTTTGTAAGCATTGCATTATACAAAGTAAGAAGTATAACTAAATGTTATGTTTGTTTCTATGACAATAATATTTGACTCGCGAGCACATGTTTATTTGGCGCATGTTCGACTCTCTATTTCTATCGCTTGATGGACAACAAAATTTTTTGGAAGGCAACAAATTGAAAAGTGAAGAGATATTGAACAAGTACTGGTTCAATTTTTCGTATCAAAAGTTGAAAATGAAAGCATTTTTTGAAAATGGGATATACAAATTGCACTCATGATGGCAATAAGTCAGTAAAGATCATGGCAATTATATTATCCAACAAGTTTTATAGACGGCATAAAAGAATGGTATTTTGTTTTCTTCGAAAAATAGACAGAGCTTCGCGGTAGAATTTATATTACAGGTTGACGGACAAAATTGAATACCATTAATGTACACTTCACGGGATTATAACACATTGTACAACGATTTCTATGTTCTATGTATATCATTTAAATATCTAACCAGTGTCTATTTTATCTGCGTATTTGTTTAACACTCGAATAGCACTGAGAATATCTGGTGCAGGAGTGGGAAGATCCTTTTCATGTACTCCTGCAATCACTGGATCAGAAGGCGTAACGAAAGCCCGGAAAAGGAAGAGGTACACCTAAATGCCTAATATACCACATAAACGAGAAGTGAATATAATGTCAAATAAAATTAAAGAAACCTTCGAATTTATTTCATCATTCTGGTCATAGTAGATACGGCAGTATTCCTCAGCAGATTCAAAATCATTCAAAATAGCCGTGTAAATTGTCAGTGCCTTGAAAAACAATTGAAAAAACAAAAAATAATAACAACAATGAAAAATTTGACCAATACATATTTCAATAATAGAAGATATAAATCAAAAAAAGCAAAATAAAATCGAACTTGCTCATGGTGCTTCAATCTTCCAAGTACTAGAGCCCTTTCTTCATAAAATACTGAAAATATGTTTATATCGAAAAAAATGAACCAAGCGAAAAAGTCGAAACCTTTTGGATAAAACGCGTAGTTTCCAGGTTATCCTTACACCTACCAGGCAAATCGTCCGTACATGATACAAACGTTTTTAAGAACGAATTCTGATTTGCATAAAATTGAATTTGGTATAATTATTTTTAAATAGACACCAACAAAACAAGAAAAGTTTCATAAAGGACATATTACTGAGCAATTCGAGCATACCGCAATTACTAAGCTGAAGTAGCACAGCTTGAGGACTGTAGTATAATGAGTAACGCAGAAATTTGATCAAGCGACGTCGCATATTCCCTAATTCACCGTCATCATCACCAATTCGAGTAATATTTTCATCTAAAAAATAAATATTGATAGAAAGAAAATACAAAATACATGAGCACCATTAAACATCACTACGAATGATATAGCAAATATTGTGATTGTGACAGACGGATATTTCCAGTATCCAGTTTTACAGTATTTTCTAGAAAAGAAAATCTGGCAAACAGAAACACTAGACACTTGAGGATTTACAACCAAAATTAGATACATAAATACAACCAAACAAATATAGAATATATGATAAATACTATTCCGGTTTATAAAACAAGGAATCTAGATGTGGTGATAATGTAAGATTAACCAAGAAGACCAAGAAGACGATCTGACGAACATCAGAAATCAAATAGCAAGAAACATATTTCACTCATTATCACTCTGGAACTCGAAAACTTGAAAACTCTGCTGCCTAACGATAGAACAAACATCCTAGTAGAACCGACATCGCTATTTGCGCACCTCTAAAGGATGTGATGTCATAAGAGATTTAGAGCTACTCTATACTAAAAATCAAGCACAAAACAACAAACATAAGAAGACTAAACGACTGGTGAATTAATTATCATGAGACAAGATATCTGTAAGCGCGAGTCCGAGTTCCGCCTAAGGTTCAGAGTTTTGCAGCCAACTGAGCACAATGGCGCACAGTATAATATCATTGCAAAATAAAATAAAATTTCAATCATCGCAATATTTTTATTTAATAATAATGTTATAATACCGCTAATGATGCTACCGCTGATGTCAGCCGTAAATCTTGAAACCCGAGGCGGTACTCGAACCCTCTGCAAGCCTCACATCACATTCAAAGTCTTCACAACAACATATTTTCAAAGGAAAAATTCCAGCCCAGTAGAAGATATGTGTTATTTCAAATATCAGAATAAAATTACAAATACATTTATAATAACCGCATAACTTTCTTTGAAGTCGAAAAAAGCAAAACAATTTCACCAAAAAAAGATATGACTGTAGATGAAAAATTCCTACTCATTCTTGATTTAGTTGATGGCATCATTGTGTGTGAACAAATAAGATAAATAAATGAAATGAAAGAATGTGATTGTGATGAAATAAAATAAGAATACAATTAATCGAAACACAGAGTGTGAAGTTAATTGGGAGATTGGAAATTACATGTAATTAAGACGTTTCAAGAGCAAACAAAATTGTGAGGATTTGCGCAAAAAAATGAAATTTGCATATGATCACACTTTGCATTTATTTCACTGGTGATCTATAGAATTGAAGTTATATTTCGCTCCAATCCTTCCAATTTCACATGCCTCAACACAAGATTTACTTAACATACTTAAGCGGCTCAATCATAGTGTTCTTAGATATGATTTGTGGTCAGAATGATTAGCATATTTCGTAAATCAAGCTCAAAAAGTGTGTGAAAAGTTTGGTGATCTCCGAAAAAATTGGTGAACTTGATCTGAAAGAAGTGTCACGAAGATGTATTCTTCGCTAACACGTATTAATGGACGGTTGGATGAGATATGCCGAGAAATATTAATCGCAAACAATCTGCGACTAACCCTTGTGGTACAAGTAATACTTATTTTATTTAATCCCTCATGCTAGATGAGGTAAGGTATACTAGTTCCCTACTTACCATCTGGAAAGGTGTGAACATAGTCTTGGTGCAGCAGTTTTACACGTATTATATAATGTTCAGCAAGAGCATCATGGAATTGCTGACGTGTCTCCTCCCATGTGTACACCAGATGTTCCTAGTAAAAACGACGACAAATGTAAAGAAACAGACAACAGAGAAAAATATGTGCAATGATGTATGAAATTGATGCATAGTTCTGTAAATGGCATGGTGCAAAATGATATTCTAGTAATTCTTGCCATAAGACGAATTTATTCTTCATAAACGTTAATGAAGTAGAAAAGAAGCTCCAATGGTAATAAATACGCATGGAAAGCGCAGTGCATCCGATTTTCTCGTGGATCGTAAAAAAACTCAGTGCCAGATTTCAATCGATACAATAACTTCAACCTTTTGACCGTGTTTGATCCCCTGACTTATCAATGTGTAGCGAGGGTTATCTTGCCTTTCAAAAAATACGAGCGAATAAAAGGCCAAATTTTTCCGAGGGATAAGTTGAGATGTCCTAGTAACGATGTGTCACTTTCTACAATTTCAACATACGCGCCCATAATACATATGATAGTCAATAAACTCACTAAATATGGAATAACAGCCGCAACATAATTTGTTCGAAGGAATGTGAATACAGCCTGGCGGTCAAGATTTCGTGCTAGATCAGACTCTTCACCAATAAAAATCTTAAAACCGAAATTTCCTGAGAACTTCAAACCCAATTTTTGGAAGTGCAAGCAACCTCTAGGCCGCATTCAATGTCCTTATCAAGCACCCAACACGCATATTTGAATATTAGTTCCAAATGCGTGTTACCCAATGTTTGGAGATATGTAACAGTTTTGGTAAATCCATGAAAGAAAGGGTCCGAATTAGGATCCTGCGCTTGCATTTTGAGGAGTTCGAGTGCTGCAAAAGTATTATATAATAAAAACAAGAGTCTGTATGTCAGAAAGTGTGTTAAGTTAGAAAATACCCATTTCATGCTTTTTTCTCGATTCGTACAAATATAAATAATGATGGAAGCCGATGTTCTGCCAATAAAATGGACTCCGCATCTTCGAAGAAACAGGAATTATTATGTAAGCGAAGTAGAGAATCAACAAGAGAAGGTCTCGTCTGCAATAGCATAGACTATAAACAATATTAAATTACGACTTGTTGCAAAATTGACTGCAATAATATGCATCCAACTACCTGTAAATAACACTTCAGAAGGGCAGTATCAACCACTTGTAAAGATATACGGAGTTCCCTCAAATTTTCCGAGTATCTCTGTTGATGATGGAATTTCTCACGACTACAACGCTCTAACTGTTTTGACAAATCTGATCGCACCTAAATTCACAATCTGTTACGTAGAGCTATTCAAGTGTGATGAAGTAATAGAAGTTTTCAAATAATACCGCAGAAAGATAATTTCCTAATGCAAGTAGAGCCCTTTTCTTGTCGTTAGCTGGAAGATCAAATGCAGCCGCATTTTTTTGGAGTTTTTCAGGCAAGAACTCAGGAAACATTTGTATAATTGTGATGACATCTGAAACCATCTGGATGACAACTGAACTGACCTACGACGGATTAGAACAGAAATCTCATTCTCCTAAATTTATGGACGATAAGCAATATATTCTAAAAACTTTGATAAGCAAAATTTCTAACCGAATATTTTTAAGGAATAAAAATCATAGCAATAGAGAAAATTCAAAACAGAATAATTAAAATAACCAATGATTTGAAAAGGAACTAACCAGTTTTTATCTCAGCATGTAACTGAAATGACTCTTCAAACCTCTTCCTATGAAAAAGATTAAGAGCAGCCTGCCGTTTTATTTCAACTTTATTCTCATCTGTGAACGCACTTGAGACTTCCTGAATCGACCACATTTTTGATCTTTACAAATATCATTGAGCCTGCAAATTGTTCGATGTATACGCACCGCAATCTGCATGGCTAAGTCGAATTGCTTATCAGCAACAAGAAACGAAACATTCTTACGAATATTACTATGTACATCCAACATCCAAACATCGAATGAACTACTCACAAATATACATCCCCTTAACAACACGGATTAAGTGGTTTGTAAAACAAAAACTAAGATAAAGACAAATTGTGTGGTCATTTAAAAAACTCAAATCACAAAAGTTCAAACATTTAAACGAAATTTTAACTGAATTGTTAACCAAATACTATATTTGATGTAACAAATCTCACGGAATTCCTAAGCTTAGTAATGAAGCTTTGCTCAATACCATGCTCTGAATGAGGTACGGTGGACTTATCGACCGTACTTCTACTTGCCCTTTCGGCAACAATGCCACTAGATATGGAGAATCATACACTGAAATACTACGTACTGTCTTCAGAGGAATTTCATGCTTCCACTGTAATTATTGTTAACCTTTGATTACCACCAACCTATATCTAATAGAACGTCAGTAAACCTCAAATCAGTTGTAGTTGTCTTTTGTCCACAAAGATCTGTGAACAATAAACTATCACTATGAGCAAAACCAAGAAGTTTACGATCGTCCATTACTAAAATAGCTGCATTTTCATGGAATTCGAGTAATCGACGACAATCGCCAGTCCATGACTGAAACATTTGAATATATTAACAGAAACAATAATTTAGCAAATGAATGCAACAGTAGAAGAACAACAGTCTACCTCGTCAGCACCACTACCAGTCCTCAGGAGCTTTATCAACAAATATTCTCTACCGCAATTGAGTAAAAGGGTGTTGTCAAAAACCCTGAATCAAACTGCTTTAAGGTACAGGTACATTATTGAATAGATAAGTTTTGCTGTACTGGTAGTGAAATCACAAACAAAGACTAGTAAAAATATTAAAACAAATAAGTGGATGATGAACATCTTTAAGCTCTGCAACTATATCGTGAAAATTAGTTTACAATTTACAAAGTAGGCCTCGTTCTCCTGACTCTGAAAAGCAGACCCAGGTTTGAACAAATTTCTGAGTGAAGGTATCCAATGCCTATCTATCCTATTTAGATCATTTCTCAATGATCTACTACTATTCACATAAAAGATATCAAAGTAAATATTTGTATGAAGAAAATAATCTCATAAACGAATATCAGAATACAATCAACAAACATGTGACCCAAATGACTTAAAGGAGAGTAATGAAGTAATGAAATCGATAGAAGCCGATGAAATACTACACACAAAAAAATTCACCTAAGAGTTGTTGGTTTGTCTGCAAACGACTGATTGTAATCAAATCGAACTTCAGAGAAATCTTTCTCTACCCACTTGAAAAGATAGAGTCGCCTCTTAGAAGAGACAAGTATGTATAGTTGACCAGAGTCCTGAAACAAGAGGACCAGCAAATACTAAGCATTATCCTAGAATATTATTATATATATATATTAACTTGCACCTACAATTCTAAAGCAAATAAATAACAAAAGGAAATGAGCAACACTTAATAGAAAGCAGCTTCAAATAAAATATACAACATCATCTATGATTTTTGCAACAGTCGACTTTGGAAAAATATTAATAATTAGCGGGAGCAGATATCATGATAAATTTAAAATGTGTTAAAAACAGTACAATACTTCAACGGTAGCATAGATACGAGTCAAATTACAATAAAGGCTTTTTATGTTCAAAATTTTAAAAGAAAAACCTTACAAATCCATGTCGTAAAACAATGTACAGGTTTGACTTTATTGAGTGTTGCGATTACGGGATAATGACGATCCTCTTGAAAACTTATTATTAGCATTATACTAGGTGATTATTTCAATCCAAATATCGTAATGCAAACGAACTTAAAGAATGAGCAGATATTTGACCATCAGAAACACAGAAGAGCATGTCTACGTCTTCAGACACATTTATGTCCAGAACAGCTTTCTTTTCGAACTGCTTACATAAATTATCCAGATCAAAACCACGGCGACCTAAAACGGATTCGCCAGTAATTCTACAAGTCATTTGCAGTTCATATTTAGTTTAACAAGATTGCACATTGTTAGTAAACAAAATAGAAGAGCAAAAAAAGTCTGAAAGTCAGATCAAAGTCTGAAAAAAAAATAAAAGAGCACACACTATTCCATTTTTTTCTTTGCAGCTTAAACAGAAATAGTTAAGTTAAGAAGCGAATTACAATGATCATATAAATGACACATGTCATCTCCTTTTATTGTACGAAATGCTTCACATAACCAACCTTGCATAATAGATTCCAGACTATTTTTTGTTATTTATAGTTCGTTTTAGGCGTTAAAAGTACAACTTTGTTCCGCTGACTTACTTTGATATAAATCAAATTTGAAGAAAGCGTGGCATTTTCGATACTGTTTTTTAAACAATGTGACACATTCTCAATGTGAATAATACAAATAATAAGATAGTAAGATCATCATCACAGAACTTACCTGTCCTCTTGGGGCTGTAGACGAATAACTGCCCAACTTTGCTGCCTATGAATACGCTCCCACAAGATTATGAAAAAAAGCCTTTGTTAATATGATTACGCATGTCAAAGTACGTCTATGAAACATTTCCATAGTTATTTCGAACTTTTCACGAAAACTAAATAATATAGACCTAAGAATATATTACTAAGTAGAAAAAAAAACTCAGAAAAGAATAACCTTGTAAAACATTAAGTAAAAGACGTACTTTGACATGCGAGAGATGTTATTTCAAGGGGCAATTTCATGGCTACTTCATTAGCAGAGTACGCTTCGTACATAGTTCTAAGACGATTAATGCTGCAATGATTCGACTTTTTCGACGTAGTACTCAACTTCAATAAAAAAAGAAAACGTTGCTTTTTCAGAGACATATATTGTGGAAATATATGCACATAATAATGAAATGACTAAGGTCGCTCTGGTTCAAATCCCAGCTACATTTCACCAACTGCCAAATATGAATTACTCTTGTTTTATAATCATTTCAAAATAGTCTCCATCAAAATAATGCAGAATATTCCCCAATGAGTTGAGTGTTTGTAAAAATTTGGTTATTATAGGAAAAAGTATGCAAGGCGTAAAAAATATTTTATTTCGCCTTGCAATTCGTCCAATCAATATGCCACGCTCTTCATCATTTCGACCAGTTATCTGTTCTCAACGTTCCTGTTCAACAAACATCGTTTTCAGTCTCGATACAGTTGATGAATTCACGGAAAAGGTTGGATTTCAATGTATAATTCAGATGCGTTTCTAGAAAACATACTGTTATTTAAATCTGGGAACCGTTAATTTGGATCAAAAGTATTGAATTCTAACTGAAAGTACATTGACCAACGATATGAATTTCTTTGGATGACACTAATTAGTGATTTACTGAAGATGATTTAGATATAATATATATTACACACTATTTCGAATAAATGTGACTATATTAGAAGTTTCTTCATGTTTTTGGCTGTGATTTATAAAGGACGTAGCTTAAAAAAGCAAGTGTTCGCGTGTGCCATGTGTGACCCTTATTGCAATAAAACATGCGGGCAAATTGGATTAAATAGCCTAGGAGCGTTTTGTAGTGTTGATTTTCGAGAATAGCAAAGTAAGCGCTACCAATTCATGTGGTTCCAAAAATAAAATTATGTCAACTCACTGTTTAGTACAGGTTGTCAATTCGGAAGTTCCTGTTATTGTGGATTTTCATGCAGATTGGTGTGGGCCTTGCAGAACACTTGGACCTCGGTTGGAAGAAAAGGTTTTTTATTAGTTTACAGTTGTTGGCTAGAACATACTTATTTGAAATTAGCAAGGTAGAGTATATATCGTATTGTTGAGGCACCCAATGTATAAGCAGCTGAACTACTCTTTTTAGTTATTAGCTGTGAAATTTCATATCGTTTGAAGTAATATATGTTTTTTATTGTTATGAGAGTGCTTAAATCATGAAATGCTTTAAAAATTCAGTGATGTTGAAAGTGAAGTACACGAAAATATAATCATATCAGAATTGGAATTGGTACCATCTATCAATTTGTGTGGGTGATTAATCATCGCTAAAAAGTGAAATAATATTTCAAAAAGACGATCTCTTTCACGCACTTTTGGGGTGAGGGTCTGGGGTCTGATCGGGCAGAATAAAGTCGACTTTTATATTTGTTCCGTATTCGTAGATGTAAAACGAGTAACAACTTTCCTTTAAAAGAACTTTTCTGTGACTAGCAAAATTATTCATATTCGAGTGAATCGCACCATTCGACGACTTCAACATTTATCGGCAATTTTCCGTTTTCAAAATAAATGAGTGTCAATAGGTTGCAAAACATGAGAAGCCAGATTATTTAGTTATGTATGTTTATAAGCGAGATTTCTAAAATACCTACATATAGATCTACAAATTAGTTTCTTCATGGATATTTCCTGGAAGACTGGAAGATTTTTTTATTATCTGAAAATCCTAAATTTCCAAAAAAACGTGACTATGCAAGCGATGAATTGAATCATTTCGAAAAAACGTCATATTATTAGGTGACGGCGTTTGTACAGCATAGCAATTGCATAACAAATATTTTCCGGAATACAGAGTTCTTTTTTTTTTCACAGAAATAATTCAACCAAATAAGAAGTACGAATTGATATTGTTTGCAAAGTGAGCAATTGCGGAAAATCATGAACATGTGGGAAAATATAGCAATGTCTACTTAATAAACTCCTGTCTTAACTTCAACCTGCGTAGTATGCGTACTTTTTTCTATGGAATTAATATCCCATTCTTAAGTTGAAACAAGCATGAATCCGTATTGCTAGAAATGCCTACCCCCTATGAACACAACGTATTTCTAATGACGCACCTTGTATAACATTCAGGTATACTATGTAAGTTAATCTTTTTTTGATTGCCTAGATCGCAAATGTGCTGATGTAATCAATGTAAGCCATTTCAATCTACAGGTATGTTTAGGTATGTGGTAGGAAAGGTGCTATACTGATGGCGAAAATCAATGTGGACCATGCTGGCGAATTGGCAATGGATTATGGTGTAACGGCAGTACCAACAGTGATGTCATTCAAGAATGGTGAACGTATTGGGATGTTCACTGGTGTTATAAATGATGACGACATTGACGATTTTCTTGATGATGCAATTAATCATTGAAAAAAATAAGATATTCATATTAGATGAGTGATATTGAGGTCATGCAGACAGCATATGTTGTACAGAGATTTTCATGCTCTCAATAATGAAAAGACTTTGTTTTGATAATTAGTTTAGGAGATCTTGGTCGTTAAGAAGAGCCATGTTGCTTTGCCGGATACCGTTGTGGGAATACAAAAACCGAGTTTTTCCGGCTAATTAGTTATAGTCCTAGCAGTTATGAAGAAATTACTATAGCATTGAAGCTTTATCGATATAAGCACGGCTTCTTTATCTACCCAGTCTTCCTTGTTATTGAAATGAGTAAAAGTGAAGTGTACTTTGGAAATTCACAAATCATTATAATCACACCTGTCTCATGTGTTCCACTGTTTGTCCAATGAGCAACTAATATGTGAAGTATTAATATCATTATCTTACATGTATCTGGTTGATTAGCATCGCTCAGTACATGTGAAAACATTGTTTTTGGTTATTGGAAAAGACCATGACGTTGATTAATCTTCAGTTGTGCACTTAAAGTCTCGTAGTATTCCATCAGTATTGTTTAGTAGATGCTAGAACGAACATATAATACATCCGAAATTTCTTCCCAATTTCTGGATAGAATGACATACCTAGCAATGCTTACTCGATAAAGGCGTACAAAATAAAAGGCAAAGAATTTATTCGATCGTAATTTTTCAGTTTACTAGGCGTACGTTGAATATAGTAACAAATGGGTTGTGAATGTTAGCATGAAATCGAGCGTTTATACACTATTTAATGCGAACTTCCAAAGCCAGTCTACTTATTTCACTTAACTCTTACTATACATCCATACTACTGTACTGTTATAATTGCTGTAGTAAACAACATAATGGGGAAGGTTGACTAATGCTTTTCAAGGAACGTAAGATAAAGTCAAAGGTGTAGACGAACTGTGTGTAGTTTGAGCACCACTGCACATCGAGTACATTAGAGGACATCCATTACCTCAATGATCTGACTACTTTACAACACATCCTACAGGAAATCATGATACTGAGCGAATCCTTAGTGCAAAAGGAATGGACTGGACTACCACCCTTTGTGCGCAATAAGGAGAAATGGGAATATTATTACAGCTTGCTCCATTTTGCCAATGATCAGTAAGAATACAGGTGATCTAAATCATGTTGACTATCAATAACAGGCGACAGCAGTTTTTATCAAAAAAAGTTGTGCTTACACCTGGTCAGAAGTGAAAGTTTTTAGTGAACTGAAAGAGTATCGATGACAGAGCCATGTGTCGCAGAGCAGTGTTTTGCAGACGGAGTGATATCTGAATATTCAAAATACCTCATGATCCACACACTCTATGTGCATTGAAGTATGAGTGCCGATGTCGAACTTATTTTTACAATTTAGGTCGAGAATTTTCCTAAACCCATAGATTCTTGATAGATTTTGAAGAACCGTTCTTCATTTATTTAAATACCAATAAACGCTCATATGCTGACTTGTTTAATATTTTTGAACTAGTACTTATTTTCGTTTTTATTTCTGACCACATGTCATTTTACTTGGTCAACACTTTACCAGGAGTTCTCGTCGACATCTTTGATGGTGTCAGATGGCGATCGTACGTTCAAATTAGTTGGCGGCAATCGATTCAATGTCAATTCTTTTCTCAATGACTCAGCTCCTCAGCGGTGTGGTAAACTTGTTAAAATTCCTCTGGCTCACAGCAAGTCACCGCCAGTTCGGTGCAGTAGCTCTTCTTAACTCTCTTGATGTCTCGTAAAAAGATTAATTATAAAAGTGTAACTATTAAAAAACACACTTTTACATGTGTTTGTGAACTACAGGTATTTCTTGTTTTCGCTTATCATCATAATGGTTCTCATATATGCAATTAGAGCAATCCATAACTATCCATAGTATTTTCCTGCATATGTGGCTATGTTGTAAAGTTACAGGCAGCTGCTATATAGAATACTGCAATTTCCAACTTAGTGGTATAGTTATCATTATCCTTGTTTATAAAACCACACCTCATCTTCATACAAACTCATCGCAAATCTTAAGCCCATATTATTGCTTCCCATATTACTTTGCAACGTTTTTAACCTACCTCAAATAACGTACAACTTCTTCTACATGTTGTCATGTTTCTTTTTCTCTCTTTCGTTTTCTAATATGCTTGTAAAAGATAAGTTTTCTTGTAGACTTTTCGATTCGATCAAATTGTATTTTTCAAATTTGTTTTCTATAAGCTATAAAGGGTACAGATACAAGTGATGTAGATGAAATGCATCTTCAACCACACATATACTTCATTACTGCGACGTCAAACGTAACTTATGAACGTCGTGATTGTCAAATTTGAACACCGAAGTGTTGTTGGTTCATAGTTTTCATTGATGAGACTCTTATCAAACAAATATTCATTACTATCTGTTTAAAGTATAACGGTTGCAAGTGACTAGGTCTAATGAGTGGTACGTATACTATTAATTATCTGTAAGCTGGTTTCAGTACGTTGATCATTCTATTTCCATTCCTAATCATGGTATGTTATTAAACTCAATGCACGTCCTATTCTCTATGAACTAAACTAATTAGTGTGATTGAATTATAGGCGTTGCAAAGTTTTCCTACAAAGTAACTTATTGTTTCTAAGAAGAACTTTCGTCTTTTAATATTGTCGCCTTGGTCTTTCAGTATTGTAAGAGTTGTGTTGTTAGTGGAGCTATTACACTTGAGTCGCTCAGTGGTTGATGAGAAATCGTAGATATGATAAACAACAGGCTATACGTCTCCTCTGTTAACTAGAAATACGGCCCTATGCATAATTTGTCCTAGTTCAAACCGATATTGTTATTCTAAGGTTCAAATTTTTCTCCCTTCAGAACTAAATGAGCTGTCGTACATCAGCGTTTTTTTCATGCTGAAAATAAAGCGTACTTTAATTTGTATTTGTGGTTTCATTCGTAATTACAGAACGACAGAAATTGAGTTGATTAACTTTAGACAAATTCACTCATCGTTTTAGAAGTTAGTTATGAGTGATGGTGAAAATTTGGTCGCTTTTGTCATTTAGATTCAAATCTACTGCATATATTGTGACTCAATAACCAAAGAGTAAGAGTAACTCTTCGTTGATTTACTTTCATAACGTTGTATTCCAGTTATGCCAAGTTTTCAGACATTTGGTCAAATTCGAAGAGTTATATATTTTTTGGCTTGATGTTTCCATGATGCTTCTTTCTTCTTTTCTATGAGATTTCTCACAAAATGAACCTTATTTGATTATGATATGAAGCATATATATAGGGTCTCTTTTTTTGTCTATTCATACAGAAAAAAAATAAACGATGGAAGAATCTTGGATGTTATTTAGTTTTCGATGTGACAACCTGAGAATCAGTGAACATCAATCTTCCGGTAACGAGGTTCCTGAAAATTCTGTCTTTCAATAGTTTAAAGCGATCGTTTTGATAGAAAACTCGTCAGTCTGATAGTTCTATTAATGATCAACTCAATTTCGATTTCTGTGCTGAGCATTTACAGTCTGAGTGATCCATGGTGTGGAAAACTCCCCAAGGTCTTCGGCGTTCGGTGATCCGATATTTCCCATTCATAAAGTATTCGGTCCACTGAAGCTTCCTAGTTACAGTGTTACGTCTCACATGCATTTTGCGAAAAACGTTTAGAATGTTAAATTTTTTCTATCTGCTGTCATTTTGTGCGAACAACAGCAATTTTTACACACTTCAGCAACATATTCATCACCCGATCGCGTCACAGAAAGTTTAGTATATGGTACCGACCATCTGTTTAACAGCGCGTTGTTGAGAAGAAACAAGCTTATTGATTGAAACGATAGGTGTAAACAAATTGATGAGAAGCATCCGTTTAGGTGATTGGTTGATCCAGATGGGTGGATGTCTCGCATCTGTCACCACCCAACAAGCTTTACATAGTGTTAAAAACGATCGATTGATTGCAAGAGTACGACAAATTGTGATGGAAATATATCGAAACATATATAATTACAACTATATGCTTTTACCTCCTTCTTTTTATGAAGCTATCAAACAGATCAGTTGCTGATAAGTTCGTGCTGTGACAAACGTGAATAAATTGAACGGATTATGATTTTTTTATTAAGCTCCATCATTTATTAACGATGGTACGAACGCTGCTTACCTATTCAAAAGTGTGGCAAATGAGTTAGAGAAGTCCAAAAATATGTGAATGTGTATATAATTAATTGGAAGAAAATAATTTAGTTGAATATTCTTAAAACTAAGGGAATATTCGATCAATAGGTCACTAATGCAAATTGTATAAATAGAATTAGGTACTTTAATAGAATGTATACGTATTGATTTCTCATTTATATTCTCAAGTAGTTTACTATTTATTTGCCAATGGTACGTTTTCGAAACGAGTAGTCACTTTTCTTGTACTAAATGTTTATTGATTACGGTTAAACAATGCTAGTTTGAATATGCTTACATACTTTTTTTTCCAATTATCTAAATTTCCCATTTCACGTATTCAGTGAGTCTGAAGGCTCATTGGTAAATTGTATTCAACGATGTGACTCACTCATAAATGAATGCCGTTTTTAACATCGGAATATATAATAGAGCAACCTGGCACGAATTATGAGGAGGATTCATCTAGTAAACATTCAAGAAATTTTCAACAAAACACTTTTGCTTTAATGGAATATGCCTGTTTTACTAGTTAGATAGTGATGTCCACCACATTCTTTACTTATTCACCTCATTAACCAAGTAGAACTCTTTGCTAGTTTACTTCAAGGCGTATATTGAATAGTAAAAGAAAAAATAGTACGATTTAAAGTGAATGTAGAGCTAATAAATATAATTAGACTAAATCACATGATACTACTTAGTATGAAATACTTTAAAATGTCCTAAAGTTCACATTTGTCATAGGAAGAGGGATCAAAAAAAAAATTCACCTCCTAATTGGTACGACATTGGTTAACTCACAACATGGAAAGTGTTTTGAAATCCGATTTGATAGATCTATGTGAAAAAAAAAAGTATTTGTACTAGTACTGCTTTGAATTAGTATTAAGCTTTTATGAAACCAGAGGGTACAGTGATTAGTTCTTCAATGATTATTGAGGACAATTACCATTGCAATGCATTTTATGTCAGTATTAAAGTCAGCGGAAAATGATCTAATCTAATTAACTGACGTATCGGCTTTTTAAATGAGTTACATGCAAAAGAAAACTAGTTGAAATGCATTGCAACAAGAGAGTTACGAAAAAAAAAAGTACCTTGTCACGCTGAACGCCAACTAGTCTTCTTATCCTCTAATTTATTCATTCACTCATAGATTACACATGTTTTCGACAAGTCTCACGACACTCAAACATTTCCATTCATTTTTCCTCTTCATATTCACTTTTCCTTCTTTACCGACATTTTTACTTCTGTTTGCTAACTACTTGTAGTTTTCGAAACATTTGATCTACAAAGAGAAATACTTTTATTACAAAGAAAAAATAGACTAGTCGTTTACTGAATCCTCTTTGTTGAAATTTATATAGCACATCAAATTCAATGGTTTTTGTTGAGATTAACTCATGTTGTTATTTTTTTTCAAAACAACACCTGCAGTCTTTATTTTTTGTTACTTTTTTTTCGCATGCGTAAAGTTAATTATCGAATTCCAATAGATCATGGTTAGATCATGCTTCCTTTTTTCCTCATTGTCAAATTGATCTAAGAGAAAAAGCTTAGGTACAATACAATGGCATTTTCAACCGATTAGCTATCATCAGGCTCTAAGAAAAATGCTCAGTTTTTAAACGACTATTAATGAAAGCGGAAATTAATGCAATATACTGTCTTAGTGTAAAGATTTCCATCACTCTTTTCTATTAATACAAAGAGAAAAATTAGAGGCCTCTTAACGTCTAGCACAACTTTACTCACCAAAGTGTACAAAAATTGTACATGATTAATTATTGAAAGAAAGGAATTTTATATAGTTGAGGTATAGAGGAAATGTTTGGGTTATGATCTCCTTGAAATCAATTGATACTAATCTTGATCTCTAACAAGTGTATATATTGAAGTTTACTAAAATTTTATGTATTTAAGCTACACCTTCACGAACTTCACAACATTGAGGAGATGAAAATCATGGTGAATTGAACGTTTTCCCTTATTTGTAAATTTGTGTTTACACATAACATGTCAATTTTTTTCTCTTTATTTTTTTTTATTGTTTGTTATTCGTTCAACATGAAAAGCTTAGAATATATTGATTTTTTCATCAAAAAAAAACTTTTTTTTAATTTCATTTACATAAAAGATTGCTTAATTAATAGAATATGAGTTGGAAACATACATATATTTTCCGATTAATTCTTGACAGAGGAGGAAATTTATTTATGCGCGTGAGTTAGTTAGGCTTAGTTGTTTCCGTTGAATCCGCCTTCATTGTTTTCATCGAAATAAGTCTTTGAATATACATAGAGAATTAAACTATGAGGTAATTTGTGAGGTTACATATGATAGTGTGTCGTGTTGGTTTGTTAACGCAGGGATACAGGTGATACTGATGAAATATGGTATTGCTTATGTGCTGTAGAAGCTTAAATCTTGGTTGTCTAGTGAAGCATCATGTCTTCTGCATGAATAATTGCTTACACGCTGTCATTAAATCAATAACTGACGTTCCTTCAGTAATAAAGAGAGTTTTTTTTCTAGGAATATTGGAATTTCACGAACAGATGGAGTCGACAGATGAGAACAGTCATTTAACTCGACACTTTGACGTCGTCTCCAGTGAACAGCAGTCACAAGACTCTGCTCAGGTCTTACTGCGACATGTTAAGCAATGCTGTAAACAAGGTTCATTCCTTACTTGTAAAAACATACGAGTACCGGAAAAGAAAAAACAACCCGTAGAGTGTTTGTCTACAACATTTTGCGAATAAAAATGCTCTTTGATTTATTATACCTCAGCGAAGAGTGATAGCCAGTAATCAAATACAGAAAAAAACAATTTCTTTTCAGATGCAAAATGTATCGGTATCAATACGTATCTCTCATTGTTGATATGAATTGCTAACGAATTGTATATGAAATAATATTTGATTTTTTATTGTATTTAGACGCTCCAGTTATAAATCGTCATTCCTATCATGGAACTTCTTCGTCCTCATTTTTTCCAATAGGAGGAGGTCGATTTGCCGCGGTGCAAACCACAAAAAAACTCACACATCAATTTCATCATTCGAGGCAATTTATGGAAGCGCACTCTTTGGAGCATATTGACATAGTTGGCGAGGTGTGTTTTACCACTATATATATTTCAGATTAGTTGAATGAGTTACAGTGTATAGGTGCTTTAAGGGATTCATTATTTTTAAAGAATATCATTTGATTTCTGCAGACATTATTTTTAATGTCTCGTATATACCAGTGAGGCTTTACATGCTTGACTGTAAAGTGATTGTCGTAGCGTTGTTCTGCTGTTACGGCTGCTCACGAAAAGAACACCCTTGTAAAATTTACCTTCGCAATTTTTCATGTCCTAAAATTGCTTTGTTCACTAAGAGCTCATCCATTAAGAAAGGGCATTTGATGAGATGCAAGAAATGCAAATGAAAAAATCTTGCACAAAAAGCAAAAGTCACACATCCTGATCAATACATGATGTTTGTTATATGATAGGCACAATCGATTTTACTATTAAGATATAAAGAATAGGAGACCAACAGAACAATTGAATTGCTTTTAAACGGTCGGCTTTTTGAGCACAATTTCAATATTGCTTCAGTTTTACGTGTGCTTAAGTAACCATGTTAATGAACAGTGTTGTTAAGTATTTGCTGAGCGTGGAGTTTAATACTTGCCTGCATAGTTCGTACTGCGTTCACCAACACTTCGAAGTAATCAAAAAAAAAACTGATCTTAGCTAGCAACAAGCTACCTCCTACTCGTTTCAATCAAGACCCATAAGAAGAATCTGATGCTTCACAATAAGCATTGTTTGTCGTCAATCCTATTTAATATCTATTTCTATTGTTGGTTTTACCACCTATAAATATTCAAGTGGGTTAAATAGTAGTTTTTAAACGTATATTCACTTCGCCTTGGAGCGCAATTGCATTTATTTATACAATAGACAAAAATATTGCACTTACTAGCTGTATCGAATAATTTTTTTCGTGACGGAATTCACTTTTCTCGTAGCTGTTCTTCTCCCATAGCAAATTTTAACGAAATAACATCCGATTTAATATCTTAGTAGAACGTAAACACCGAAAATAAGAAATTTTTGAAGTATTTGTAAGCAGTAAATGTTAGTCATAAGATAGTATCCTGTTTTATGTATCCAGAAATAGTATATCATTACCTGCTGAGTGGGTGCAGTGGTGAGGTTGCGTAGTGGAGGAAGCGCCACAGTGACACACAGGCCTCGTTATCAGTTTGAGGCTTCTCGACTGGCCTACAAAGCGCACCATCCATCCGGGTTCGGTAGATTGCTACAATAGAAATCTGGGTAGAATAAACGGCACTAACGTGGTGAAGAGTGGTCAACATAAGTCATTGTATAGACTTATGTCCCGCATTCAACTACCTCAACGATATCACGTTGAACATAAATGCGTAGGGCGCATCCGGCATAGTGATTGATCAACGTCAATAAAAAGAAAAGTCGTGTGCTGATGCAAAGTAACAAACATTTTCAAACTGAATGCAATATATCATATGAGCTACTACCATTCATAATAATATTTGTATTTGTAAGATTTCTTCTTTTCAATTTACTGTTAAGTTCACCACTAAGTGTAAAAGAGAATTTCCTCACGAAATAGTACCATCCTTCTTGTTTTTATTACTTGTTATTTTTCATTATTACTTTGTTTTTTGCTTATAATTTTGTATGTCCATCGTTAATTATTCGTATTATTGGTTTTTAAAATATAATTCCTGTCTTATATTTATCAATACATGATCTCTCACTACGGCAGCAATCTTTAAGCTAGTAGCAACTATTAGTGAATTGACCTCACTACTGTCAATAAGTCAAGGATAGCTCAAGGGCACTAATTCATCTTGTAAAATTTAGCAAACATATTAGTTGGCATGCTATTGACGCATAACCTGCTGAAGTAGTTATTATCTCATTATTTATTCATTGGAATCCGAGAATCGATGTAAAATGATGCAGGACCGAGTGTTTCTTGTTATTCTAACTTTATTTCATCTCTATGATGCTCACTGCTTCTCAAGAAAGCAAATTAAAGAAATGAAAGAAAGAAGAGAGAAAATCAAGGAAGTTAACGTTCATCCGAAACACCCTGTGTTAACGGGGCAGCTAAAATAGATTTTTATTTTGTATACCATTAATCTATTGTTTAATTTCAATACAACCAAAATAGTTCATTACCTTATGGCTGCTTACTTTTACTAATGCTAATCGATTCGGTGAACAAGCACTGATTCGATTACTTCTAGGCTACTCAACGAGGACAAGTACTGATTTGGTTATTTCTAGGCTGCTCAACGAGTGCTGCCAACTTGAATGATAGCAAGGCATATAACGCTTTAATTCACTAACGTTTATTTTTATTATTTTAAATATCACATTGTGGGAATCTCTGTGTGAGAAATAGATAATTACACCGTCGCTTCATTTAGTTACACAAAACAATCTTTAAAAATATATGCGTCAAGTTAACACATAGGTCAAAACTGACCAATTTCGCTTTACATTTCGCATGCCGCAGAAGAGATGGTGCATTGGGTGCACACACCGTTGACTCTCCCTCTAATTGTCACGTCTGCCCTCTCAATCGATCTCCCTTCTCGGAAAACCCTCAGTAGCTACCTCTAGCCATAGTCGGACTCATCTCGAATCCGAGTGATGCTAAACTGAACTTGTCATCTAAATCAATGTAAGATCAACTTATCGTACGTATAATTAGCCATTTTTTTGTATTTCACATTGTAACTACTGGCTTCTTAGTAATCAATAATTTTTCGCATTTCACTCTTGAATAAAATGCAACCAGCCCCACATGTCTTTAAAGGTCTGCCTACATTACTAGGTCAAACGTAAAGTATTGTCGTTCGTTCCTAATTCCACATCTCAATTGTAGTCGTATTTGAATTATGATCTCTTTGTTTTTTACTTTTCTATAACGATAATTTCGCTCTACCATCTCATATCCTAGTACTTTTCGAAGAGCGAAATCGTTTTCGTAAAAGGCCCAAATTTATGCAAATATGTAGCTTTTCTGGTAATTTCAAAGTCAGTTGCATTATTTATATTTTATACTGGAATGCATAGATCGATAGTGAAATATGACCTGTCCATATTATTCCATTCCTTCCCAAAATAATCTGCCTACCAGAAGGACTGCTAATGCTAAATCATTAGTAGTTCTACCCATAATAGCAAATGACTACCTCATTCATAATAATGACCTCTGTTGAGATGTTGATGGCAATTGTCAAGATTGCCATCGAGTTTGATCCCTTCTCTAGATATATAGCCAGTTAGATCTTATTTACGTCCTTTGAGTTTCAGTTTCCCGTATCTGTACATCAATGAATGCAGTTCACTACAACTCAAAATTTCATTCATATATTGTTTGTTTTATTTTCTAAAAATTTCGTTTTGTAGGTTAAAGTAGTATAATATGCCTCACAAAAGCGTTGTACTTTTACATGCTTTTGAAATTGCCTAACAATTCTGCTCTACGCAACAACTTTTGCAATGTTAGCAGACTGCCGTTTATCGATTGCTTCTTCTTCGTTATCTGTCACGTTAATGTTTTTCTTGAGCTACCAATCAATTTATCTATCAAACCACTTTAAACAGTTTTTACAAAGATTTGTTGTAATGCTTTCTCCAAGCTATCGATTTCTCCTTGTCCACCTAATCAATTTCGAAGTGCGAACATGACTAACAGTGATTGTTGACGTTTTCGTCACTCATCATATTTTCGTGCTAAGTTCACATCCATATGAGAGGTCAATGTTTGGACAATATAATCTCCCTAAAATTGTTTATTTCGTTGGTATATTTTGCAGGTTAATCTTTGAGGACGTTTAACACTTAGTCTGTCAAGTTAAGGTTGATGACAGAGTGACTGGAGTTCGATATTTTATTACGTTCACATTGGAAAATATTGCTTACATTGCATTATGTGTTTAACAGTGTGGTCTATATATACCGTTGTGACATGAGTTCTAATATAGGACGATTACAAGTGACGACATTACCGTTAGGTTTCATTAACTGGTGTGCAGCATTTTAATATTAATATTTACGCATGTATCAACATGTAAAAGAAACAAAAGTCCTGAAGTGGTTTATAATTATCGTCAACGATGCTTTTTTAATCGACTCAGAACGCTTTCAAACCTCATACTCATATCACAAACATCTCAGGCCAATTTCACAAAAGGGTTTGAGCATGATGTTTTTGTGAATCGTTGTACAAGTGATAGGAATTTCACACCACCATATTTTGAGTACAACAGTTTTGTCCTTTGTTCTCTATTATTTGAACTATTAGTGCCAATCTATTGAAATTTCTTCATGTGCTTCAGTGTTGCGATCTAGAAAATTTCTTTCGTTTTCTATCTACTTTGGTCTTAGATGGTCTTAAACATTACTACGTTTTTATACTTTTG
Source organism: Dictyocaulus viviparus (assembly GCA_000816705.1). NCBI lineage: Eukaryota > Metazoa > Nematoda > Chromadorea > Rhabditida > Metastrongylidae > Dictyocaulus > Dictyocaulus viviparus. The sequence continues at coordinate 64,219 of KN716169.1, forward strand.
TATGAAAGGTTGTTTAATGAAATAGTGCGTAATTAGTAGCAATAAGTTCGTTTCATCTGGTTCCTACTGTGCTTCTCAACTTTTGTTCATTTCTGTCCTATCTTGCATCAAGCTGTTATAAAACGAGCTATTCGTTTTTTAGGACTGTATTTGAACCTCTAAATGCGACTACATTATGAATGTTCATTTGGTATGAAATGTAATCTTGAAACATACCCCAACTAATAATGAGATAAAGCAATTTAAGTTGTTTTTTTTAAACAACGACGTTCTGAAAATTTTTGAGGTTTTACTTTTGCTAGGGCCTGTATTTTGATCAGGAATGAGTGGTGCATTGTTTTTCTCAGCAACTATTGGTGAAATGTTCCTTGTGATCTACGTCGTTATAACATTAAAATTACATATGCAGTCTTTTTCAATAGTTTATTAATTTTTTTCAGTAATTCGTCTCTTCCTACGCATTCAATATTCGTTAAATTAATTGTTTGGTGAGCTGATGTTCTTTTTTTAATTTTTTAGAGCGATCTACTTCATTCACAAGCTGTTCGGTCGCCAGAAGAGTTAAGTGGTAAAAAGCGATGGTCCAACCAGGCGTGTAAGCAAATGTGCTAGTTTTTTTGTATTCAAGTCTTTTCATGATTAGCATGTCTCTCATTATTTATCAGTAGTCTTCTTGTTTTTATAGCTCAGCTTTCGTCAATAATTTTTTTATAGTATCGGTGTTGCCAGAGTTTGAGATAATGAATTCAAATGACTCGCTTGCAGGCGACGTACAAGGACTAAGTGTTGATACGACGCAAAGGGTAGAAAACGGTTTCCTCTATTTACCTTTCAAATTTAAATAATAAAAACTAAGGAACTTAGTAGAAGTGATGTAAAATAAATTGTATATGTGTCGTGAAGTCCTCAATTTGCGTTAGTTGCCTGAAATTATTTCGTGTTCTATATCCTCGTGACAAAACATTTTATCTGGGCGCATACAGAGGTTCCATGAACTTAAAAATTAGGCCATCATCTTCTTGCAATAAATCTGTGGATGATAACCAAGTATTTATGAATTCGAACTTGAAATTATTTAAAACATAATTTGCTCTTGAAATATCTTTGCAGCTTCATAGGTAGTCATTTCGAGTATTTGCATTCATTTCTCACACTTTTTTAAAGATGTTCTTGAGAAAAAGTATTAGAACTTTCGAATGTTCTTGATGCGTTATTATCAAGCATGTTTTAAAAGTAGTTCTCCTAAGTAGTTAAAGGTAGAATGTTTAATAAAATAAGGACAATAAAAAAGGAGTTGAAAACCAAAAGTGTTTGTTTCAGGGATCTGACGCTCAAGATAACACACGAACGCCATCTAATGGGACAAGCTTGAAAAGAGATGTTGGGTACCAGCCTTCTCAATCACATATTGTCCCTCAAGGAAGTAAGTTATATCGTGATAAATTATATAGGATTCCATTTTAATCACTTTATAACATCTTGTTAACGTATGTTTCATATCTCCTGTAAATAAGAATTATTTATTGCTTTTGATATTGAAAAAGCTCTAAAAATATATATGATGTCTTTCAAGCTGGCTTAAAACACGTGTTTGTCTCTGAATTTTAATGATCGCCTCCTGGGTATATATTTTGCATTCAAAGCGCAATTACATTTCTGTATTATGCCATAATTAACATAGCACATGACTCACAGCTTGTTTTTGAGAATTTTGCCCATAAGCTAATTAAAACATCTTTTGTTTATGCTCTTGAACTTCCCAAGGAAATTTTTAAATAAGAGTATCGACATGAAAAGAGAGATACTAAAGAATACTCTATTATTTTTATTAGTCTACAGAATCAATCAATTCATATCAGAATCAATTAAACGTTTGTCAGCTATTCCTCTACAAGGACAAGTTCTGGTGGATCCGACTACTGGGCAGCACTATATCGTTCCTCAGGCGACGTTTTTCCCTCCAACAATGCAGACAATGTATTTTCATCCTTCTCCAGCTGCTGTTTATTATCCATATGGACAAGTTCCCACACAAGGTAATCTAGAAATGAATTTGATGTTCTATCAATTTCTAGGACGACGGTTGTTGGTAATTGTAGGTTATGTAGTGCAACCATCTACATCGCAGCCTCAGTATTCCGTTCCACTATACCAGCAGAGACCGTATGGTTTTCATCCTAGTTATTCCCAGAGCACAGCTTCTAACGAAGATATAAACAAACGAGATGATGACAGAAGACTTGGTGATACATATGGTTTTTCTAATGGTTTTTGTGGCCGCTCATTTCTTTTTTTCCAGAAGATCCTCCTCCAACATCTCCATCTTTGTCTATGATTACCCAACCAACATTTCTTCCTACCATGCACGCTCCTCTTTGTGCAACCTCACATGTGCAGCACCAACGGTATAATGCTTTTGATTTTTATAATTTTCGTAATGTTATTAGGTTTGTAAGAAATACCGCAATATTTCGAAATTCTGGAAGTTTCAGCCAACAGCCAAATCCTCAACGGTGTAGTCCTAATAGTCAACCCGAAGATCCAGAAAGTGGTCGAGATGGATTTAGGTCTGATCAATCGAGTAGTCAGTATCAGACTTCTTTTAATTTAAAAAATTCAGACGCGATCTTACTCGGCCAAACTCGGAGTCGCAGCGATTTACTGAGATTCACAGGCAAGGAAGCAGTGAATATGGTCGGAGCAATGGAGAATTTATTCGCTCTAGTAGTGGCGACAACCTAAAATTAGTTGGTCACAAAAAGAACGGAGAATCAGAAGGCGAATACCAAAATGGATCAAATGAAACCAATCGAGTAACAGAGCGAACTCCTCTCTTTGGGGGACCACCGCAATGGTGGGGTCGACATACCGATGGCTATATTGACTCACTTACCGATGTAGAAAGGTACAAATAGTTATTTTCTGATTTTTCAGTGGTTATAAGTAGATAGTAAATTCCAGCTTATTCACTAAAGTCATACGGTCATCTAACTTCTCTTGATTTCAGTTTTTATTTATAGTGTTCGAAGTCGTCCTCCTTTCTCACCACCAAACACTACACTGTCCGAGTCGGAATTGCCACGCAGTCGAGAAATGTCCTCTAGAGCCATAAGGATGGATATTGATTTAAACCAAATTAATGAGGATAAAACTCCAAGAATTAAACGTTAGTGTTTAGTTTACAGTTTTTACAGGTTGAGCTAGATTCAAAGTCTTTAGATGTATGCATAACGCCACAATTGACACAATATTACGAAGAGATTTCAACGAATTTTTCTTTGAAGAATAGTCTGAATAAATGCAAGAAAAGTAGTCTTATTTATGTTACATGTGTTTTTTATGTGTGTGTATTCAGCACGTACCACTCGATCTGTTCGAATGGATATAGATCTCAGTAAACTACCGGACAATACAAAAGTAGCGGAAAGAAGAGGTAAGAGTGTGTAATCAATAACATTTTAGATGAGCTGATAATGTTCGTGTGAAATAACTTAAAATTTTTCTTTTGTTAGATAGAATGAATTTACGATGTGTTAGTTCATTAAAAAAAGAAAAAGTTATTTATGAAAAAATTTCATGAAATCAGTTGGTACTTCATAAATATTGCTTGTTTTATACAAACTTGGTTCATTTCGTGCATTTCAGCTTCATAGACATTTCATTATTAAGGAGTGCTAGCATGACATAACACTTGTGCTTTTTAAGTAGAAAAAATTTTAGGGGAATAAATTACAATGAGTGGTTTTTTGATCTTATGCGAACAGATTTTGAACTAACTTCATAAGAGTACTCCCTACGGCCATTTTTCTACAGATACGTTATTGACCAAATTTAGTACATTTGTTTTGCTGTTTTTTTTTTCATTAAGAAACATAACCAACGTTAAAAAAGGGGTTCAGTATGGCGACACTATTGCGCCAAAACTAGTCACAGCCACTCTAGAGAACATCGAAAATCAGAATGGGAAGTTATGGGAATCAAAATCCTATGAAATTCACGCCATTTGACGTGAGAATCTATTATTTCTTCAGCACCTTCGCGAGCTACCTCGACAGCATTTACTGTTAATTTCGATTCTCCATCTGAAGAATTGTCATTGCAAGATGCGGCAAGAAAATCCGCTCAGGTCTTTTCTTAATTTTATTATGTAGAGGGAAAATAATGTATATAATGGATACATATTATTTTATTCAAAGCTGCTAGGTAAGAGAGTGGTTAGAAATTTTATTAATTTATTTGTATATTTTGCAAAAATAGGTTTTATGAACAAATTTCTATTTTGGCTTTAATTATTCAGTACCAATTTATTACAGTGGTTCTTAAGTTAGGCAATAAAGTTTTTCTTGTTGCTAAATAATAGCATTTGCTACTTCAGGCACGTCGTATTTTGAGTCGTCGTTCTGCTGGAGGATCGACTACTTCATCGACAAATCAATTAGATTGTGAACGTCGCGTTGAACTTCCATCGTCGAATTCTTCGAATAAACGTTATTTGTTAAATAAACTTCTAGAAGGAGAAGGTGAATTGGCTTAGGTATTATGTATACAATAGTATACATAATGCCTAAGCATAGCATAATATTATATTGTATATTATTATATACTATCTCATACTGTTTTTTCCGTAATATTCACGAGCTTGAAACATTTTGATAAAAAATTTCAGGTCAGAATGTAGATGAAGAGTGTGCGCAAATCAAAGACTTTGATGAGCGAAATGAATGTGACGTTTCCAGTGAAGCTGGTACCTATGTTGTTGGTGGGTTGGTTTATTTACATTGTGACGGAAATTCGGAATTTTAGCATTCTGCATTTAGACTTGAGTTCTCGCGTTGGAAATAGTTCGACAAGTCAACTCATGTCAACTAAAATCGTGGAAGATTCTGATGCATCACCTGATACAAGCAGCAGTAGCGATACTGAGTGAGTTTATATTTTCTTGAAAGATATATTCTGTTTGATAGGCTTACATGTTTATGTCATTAATTAGGTCGAACGGCTCACCTATTCCGCGTCGAAAAGCAACCATATCTCCTACAAAAACCTCATCCATGCAAGAAGCGCGCGTTTCATCGGGAAGAGCAACTGTTAGTGGAGGGGAATTGGGTGGTGAATTTACGAAATTGCGCAAACTGGCTGGTATTACTCCAACATCTCCAGCTGATATACGCAGTGAGGATTCTATATGTATAATACGTATGCCTTGACATATGCTTTTTCGTTTTTATTAGTATTTTTTATGAAACAAATCACTTAGGCCGCTGTATACACCTGGCTCGCAATCAATCATTACGATATCTTACTGAGCACGAATGTGTAGGCGCATCCTGCAACGAATTGGTTAAAGCTAGAGCTTATTATATTGTATGATAACGAGTTTTATATTCTTAGTGATATTGGGTGAATTAAAACTTAAGACTCTAAGCGAGACCCGAATACGATCACAGGCTCAGTATCATTATATCATTATGGATGTGAAACATAATCTATCACTATATTTTGTCATTTTCATAGAAAATAAATAGAGTAACAAGTATTTATTATTTCTTTCTACTGCCATAGTTTGGCAATGACCAAATAAACTACTTTTTGACTAGTGCTTTATCTTCTTTAAACTACTATGTAAAGTTTATACGGTATTCAGCTTACGGTCTAAAAATAAATGTTTTAAGAAAAATATATGAGTAGGCGTCGAAGCAATTCATGTGAATATTCTATAGATTGACCTCAGATGACCATTCTTAACATTGTTCTATTCGAGAAATTGATACATAAGTTGTTTTTGTCTGGTTTTAAGTCCGTAAAATTTATATGACATCAATCAAGATACAAACTAACCTTAAATGGACGTCACCACTGTAACGATACATGCTTTATGTCTTAGAGTATTATACCAAGAGCATGAACAATGAATTTAATTATCGAGGTGATATTTTTTGTAATAATTGAGAGCATTATTTTTACATTCTAGATCCTAACAGTATCACGAGAAACTCTGGATCCTCTGCAAGTTCACGTCCTGGACCAGCAGTTTGCGCCCAACCCCTTCGTGCCAATCCCGCACGAGCTTCTCTAGGTGCTCAGCCATCGAATAGATCAACAATGGCAATGCAAGCTAGACCTGGGAGCTGTTCAGGACCAATGAGGTTTATGCTTGTTTCTTGACGCGTGTGGGAAATTTATACAGATTG
>KN716169.1:70509-134694 GCA_000816705.1 Dictyocaulus viviparus
TATATATATATATATATATATATATATATATATATATAATATGATTTTTCTTCCATTACAACACAAGAATAAGGGGCTTCTAATGTTCTTTAACAGTTTTTTTTTCACAGGAAATGGAGGTGTCAGAGCGAAACGTAAGTAGGATTAGTTTTAAATTTTTATCAGTGTCTTTGCACGATGTGTTTACCATAGAAAAAATAATATTATGAGGGCTTGCATCTGAACTGTTTGTCTGAAGAGGAATTGCGTTTGTTCGTATGTCAGACAGTGGTCTTTCTTCTGCTTGCTTCATGTGCCATAACTCGGTTTTTTACCCAATGCGATGTAGAATCCGGAGATGAGTGAGCATTGAGGAATGACAGTAATGTTTTGTAGAGTTGTTATGTAAAAAGCATGAGGTAGAGACGATAATGGGGCTGGTTGTCTTCATTTTTCAATTTTAGATTTTTAGAAGCTGTATTTGTTTTGTGCGTTTCCTTGGACATTGTGTATGATTTCTTCACTATACATTTCATACGTCTACTTATTCAGGCGTGGGGATGGCGGCCGATATTCCATGAGGGGTACTACTCCAGCAGTAGTGTCAAATACGCATTGCACCAAGAAGCCTCCTTTTAGAGCTGGAGCAGCACCAATAAAAACAATTGTATTCGTTCATATTTTTCGAGTTTTTTTTCAATTATTTTTGCCGCCACTTTTATTTTTTCCTATTATAATAGTTTATAATAATTTTGTTTTTATCTCCTCAATGATATTGAGTTAATCGCAAAACTTGGAACCCGAGGTGGGACCGGCGGTGACTAACTCAGCATCATTAAGTTATAAGAACGAACTAGAGTTTTTAATTTTCTAGGGAATTAATACTGCGCAGCAGAAAGAACAGGAAATGAATGCATGGTTACGTAGGAAAGACTACAACCCAATGAAAGCAGCTGCTGAGGCAAGAAAAGCTAAAGAGTTGAAAGCGAGGTTTGTATTAGTTTTCTTATGGCGCCGAAATGTTATTTTTCGTTGTTATTATTATATGATATCTCGATCCATCCAGATTAGTTTGCAATAAAATATAATCGACAATTTTCGGAAAAGATAAGAATACTTTCTAGATTTTCCACTAATTAAAAATGTGAGGATCAAGCGCGAATTTGAATTCTTGCTTTATGATTATGATTTATTTAGCCAAACAAGTCTTTCTTTATCAAATAACAGCGATGTAGAACGGTAGGTTGAATGTAGTGCTGGTGACTTGTGCTTATTGTACTACTACTTGATAAATTTTCATCTAAGTTAAATTTACAGGGAAGAACAGTTTGTATCAAACCGCTCCATTTCCTTTCATATTGGTCCTGTGATGCCAGCGAATTCAACTCGAGTTGGTTAATCTCATCTCCATTGCTTTATATTTCTAAAGCTAATTTAATATCTATTTCAATATTTGTCGAATTTCGTAGCATCTGCATTACAAAGAATTCCAGCAGTTTTAAAACTCACTTTATGTATTCTTGATCAAATGGTGTGGATTTTATGTCTCAATAAAAGCTACAATTTAGGAGGGATTCTTGGAAATAACGCGAAATCGCTCGCAGGAATCTTTAGCGGTTGCAGAAGCAGAACAAGCTAGTCAACGCGTTTTAGCAGAATACTCGCGTGGTGTTGTCAAAAACATTTCGCGTCTGTCTCAACAAAGCAGTAAAGCAGCTGGAAAGGTTTATAGAACCATTTGTCATTGTTTTGTTACAATGAATGATTTTGATTCATGTATTTGTTTTCCAGCAACTGAGTAGTCTGGCGCGTACTGTTGATATATTGTCTCAAAAATGTAAGAAGAGCATAGAATTGATCCGGTGATTATTTAAATATTATTAGGTTTTAAGTTAAAATAGATAGTTTGAAGTCTTCTAGATCTCAAAACAAGGGGTGCTTATCAGTCTCAGTGGAAGACCTTCTGGCAACAGCTTCTGAGCCTCCTCGAAAAGGTGAAACACTTAATGAGCAACTGGACAGGCTTTCAAATGCATTTGATGCTGTGCAGAGGTACAAAAGCATTCCTTTTATCATTATTTTCCTCTTGCTAAGTTAGCTGAAGAACTGAGGAATGAGCGTGATTTTATAGGTACTTGGAGCAATATTCATTAGATGGACATGAATCTCCAATCTCAGGTTTCACTGATGACGCATTAGAAGTTCAATCATCGGCGAGTTCGTTCTCTAAGAAGAAGTCAGTAAAATATCTTGTGAAATGGATCAGATTTTAAATGTGATCTATGCTTTAGGTTTCATTTATAGCGTTCATTCTCAGCCGGTTGCTTCATCAAAACAAATGTAATTATATCTGCATATCCATCAAGAACGGCAGTTTTTTCCTGGTATACACAATTGATCTGTATAACGCTTCCCATTTCTTTCAACATGACGTTTTCAGTCAAATCTGATTAAAATAGATACGGTTAATTTGTAGCCGATAGGTTCTTTGTACTGGTTCCAATAACTGTCTAGTTTTGAAAGAATTGAATGCTTTATTTGTGATTATTGCTATTGTTGTTAAAAATTTTGTCGTGATACCGATACAACATATTTCATCGTTGAAGTGCTGTTTCACCTCATAGTTTGCCTTCTCTTATTGCTTCGAGTTTAATGGATGTTTGTGGCGGGTGATCTCGCCTATCACTTTTGGTGCTGGCTGATGATTGATTATATGTGTTACTAGTCTTTATTGTTTTTGAATAAAACAATATATTGTTTGAAATCTCTCTTGCCGTTGTACGTTTATTTTTCATATATCATTACTTCTGTTTTGACATTTTAAAAAGTCATATATAAGTGGACTATCTGTTGCGTAGATTAAGTTTGGAAAAGTAATAGTTATTGGTATTTTAAGCTAATGTTATTCGTATTTCAATACAGTGTAGTTGGAGAGATGAAACCTACGTGTGCAGTGCTTATAATATTATAAGATACGGATTATGTATATACTCCTATATGTATCGTGTTCCTCACTAAATTGATTAGTAAAATAGAGCAAAACTATGTTTTTGTCATTTCTTCACAGCTTCTGTTGTGGAGTCCGTTAGCTCTGTTTATTTATGAGGTCCACTGTTGTGTTTGTAAGTTATTCCTACTTTATTCCGTGTTTCATATCCGTAAAAGCTGTACTGCGTAGAGCAACTGTCAACAATCATTACAGATTTATATTTTATTATTGCATTTCGTCGAACTAAGAAAAGTACACAAATCCAAGCGAATAGAGCGTGCTTGTCAACAACTTGAAAACTTTGGCTACTCCTGATTAATATGGGTGGTTGTTGTTTAATGAGTTTCATCTTAACATTATTAGTGCGTGTTATTTTTGCCTTATACTTTTCCAGCTATATCTTTTAATTGGTTATCCAGTTGTTCTTCTTGTATGGATTCACGACCAAAGTGCTACAATTCATATAAAATATGTATTGATGAGAAGATATTGCATTATATACCATATTTTGCTATTGTAGACACATACGTTTCTTTAGTTGGTACATATAATACCAGTAAAACTGAGTATAAATTTCCCAAGATTTCTGGTCTATCAGCTGCTAAATTAGCAGGACAAATGTCAGTTCTTGCAAAAGCACTGTTACGTAGTTTTGCTAGTCAATAGGTAATTCAGTTACATCTAGATCCAGTGTATTGTAGTCGTGCATCTTTCTTTCGTGGATGTAGTTTATCCAAATAGTTTTTTCGGAAACTAGTTTTTTAGAATATTGTCAGCCATCAGAACAACGTTTTTTGGGTTGTCGATTTTAACTTGGATTGATTGACTTTTTTGGATTTTTGAATTTTGGAGAACTCATGTCGAAGCGGTAAGCTTCACCTTTTCTGAAGTGATCTTATTATTATTATCATGATATTAGTACTATCAAGATCTTTGCAAGATTAACTAACGACTTCTTTATTATATTCTAATTCTTCTCATGTGTTCGAAACTAGATTATTGTGTTGTGTGTAAATACAAAGTATAAACATGCATCTCAGTTTGGGTACCTTAAACTAAAGTAGCTGATTTGCTTACTGTTTAAATAGGGATCCACTTTTTGCTATCAAAATTCTTTTCCCATAAATGGTGGTGTGTATTGAATCATGTTCAGTTTACTATTTCGATCACTCTTAAAGTTTCCATATTTGAACATACAAAAAGAATTAGAATATAACAAGGAAGTATTTGCTTAATCTTAACTACACACATTGGCTACATTGACTCCAGAATTGCAAAAGTTTGACGGAGAAAAACGAATAGAAGTTGTTGGGGCCTGCTCTAACACTAAAGAAGGGCCATGCAAATATGTAAGTAAGCATACAAAACTGCAAGACAATTATTGAAAGCATTTGAATCTTTAACACAAACGAGGACATGTCAATAAGTCGGATTCATTTTTTGTTGTGTAAATTGTAAGTTAGTGCTGATTTAGCTTACAGGTGATTTCAGCGAAGAAATTCACTTCATCTTGTTCAAACTCGTTTATATATCACAATCAGTGGACCTCTTATTGTTTCCGGAGACCACTGTATGCATAGTTGTTATTTTGGACGAATTACGTGGATTTATATCGCATCCAACTTCTGTTTGATTATAGAGTGACTCGAGCTAACACTGGTATTCTCGGAGGTTTATATACTTTTCATGGGAATCAGTGAGGATATTCTAGATGTTCAGTCTGGTTCTTCTTGTAGTATTTTTGATCTTACGTGAATATAAGTGTGTGTCAGCCTAGAGGTCGCTTTCCATTTTTATCCTCTATATATTTCTCAAGGATCATAAGATTTTTTTTTCTCATAGCCACTTCTTTGTAAAGTTCTGTCTTCCATTATTTTGACTATTCGACGTAAATATACATGGCCTAAGCACCCTGAGGCATTCAATTCATTACTTTAAACAGGGTTCTAAAAATTTTATGGTAGCTCTGTTTTCATAATTTCAAATCGATAGGAAACTTTCTTACTAGTGTGGAAACCATCCAAGCCAAAGTCATGTATAAGATGTACAACATTATTTTAAAGAAACGTGATGAAGTTTTGGGACATATTTTCGCTCTATGCCGTAGGATCACTTAAAAGTTTTCGAAGGGCTGTAATTATAAAGGAATAATATGACACTACCCAACAAATTTTCACATTCCTCAATGTCGCCGTTGTAGAAGTATAAGTATTGCAACTTACCAATGTTCTTTCAATACCGAGTACCAAGGTTCAATAATGAGGTCATTATATTTATTAGTGCCTTTCTCTAGATTTAATGTTTTTAAATGTCGAATGAACTATTTAACAAAATTTAAACTACTTTTTACATTGAGCAGTCTACGTTAAAAATTCCCCACTAATGCATGCAGGCTTCTGTCTATCTTTTCGGAAAACGCGTACCAGTTTATCTACGGGATTTGATGCAACAAGCTGCGCACAACGATTGCAGGAGTGAAAATTACACGCTCGAATTTGGAAAACAACTTTAAGGCGGGAGTATGGTCCTGGGAAGATAATGGGTGTTGCCACTGCGGTTTGAAACTTGTGTAGTATCAAGTCATATCGTGTTTGCTTCTTTTGTACTATGTTATTATGTATTTTATACACAGTGCTGTTGGGAGTTGACTAGTTGAAATTTTATTTCCTGTGTATTTGTAACTTATTGCTTGAACAATTCTAGCATCAGTATTTTTTTCAGTGTTAGTGCATTTGTGGTTTGCATACATAATTTTTTCTCTATGAAGTCCCGACATATTTGACGTATTGAGTTTAGAATTTGTTTTATTATTTATATATTACTAATCCATTTTAAGGCTCGGTATTATCTTAATGCCTAAACAGATTACTGAAATAAAGGATTTCCTTGTATTGGCGCGCAGGAAGGATGCCAAAATCGTCAAAATCAAGAAAAATACTTTAAATGTGAAGTTCAAAGTTCGTTGCAGCAGATACTTGTATACCCTTGTAGTTCATGTGAGTAGTTGTTTTCCAATGTTCTTTTCTACTTTGTCTGGTTATGCTTTATTTTATGTGTAGAGTCTATTGTGGTTCTTCTTTTGTCGTTAACAACCGACTGATTAAAATAGCGTAAACGAATCCACAGCTTCATTTTAAAAATAGCAAACTGATTGACATTTTGGACATTTGCTTGTTCATATTCAATATAGGTCAGCTTCACAAATGAGAACGCTGAATTAAAGTTACATTTCTTTTTCGATACAATTTATATGAAAGCAATTACTCTGAATATGAGAGGAAGGGTTTCTGGTTCTATTGGCTAAACATTGCGTCTCGTGTAACACTGACTAAGTTGAAATTACAAAGAGAATTTCTATTGGGAAGTCTTAATGAAGTGGTAGCGCCTTCGTTTGAAAAGCAACACCCACATACTAAGCAGTCATATAAATTTTCTATTTTGTGGGAAAATGGAGTGGGAAACTATAGGGTTGTAAATTCGAGTCGCTATTTTTGCTCTGGAGCAATAGTAAATCTTTTAAATTTAAATTTTAATATTAAATTTTCCCCTTATTGCCCTTATTGAGAGGTTCATCTTTATTATATTTGTAAAATATGCGAGTTGTACAGGGTTGGGTGACTTATTTGAAGACCATAAATTTTTGTGAAGGACTTTGTACAAATTGTTTTATTCGGGGCTCTTATGCATATGAAGTGACTAGATTTGAGTGGGGATTCCATGCTAAATTTGTTGTCAAGTATGCATTCGGTTATACACTCTTAATGCTTTGAAAGTTTTGTGGTTTGTAAAGTAATCTCTCAAAAATCGCAAATTTGAGAGATATGGCATTTTTTTATTTTATTTAGCTTTCACGTCTTATAATACATATAATTGTTGCCAAAGTTAAATTGTTGCAATAGTAGTTTCAAATTTACTTTTTTTTCTTCAAAATTGTTAGTTCAGGACAAAGACAAGGCAGAGAAACTCAAGCAATCTTTGCCTCCTGGAATCCAAGTTATTGACCTAAAATAGACACCTAACTATTCTGTTGTTTCTATGCGTTGGTTTATATAAATTTTGTTGTTTGTTAATCTGTTCAGGAACTTATTGTCGAATATTTATACTGAATACGACAGTTTCTTAAAATAATTAGAGGCAATGTATTATGCAGAGCTAATGTTTTCGATGTAGGCTGTTTTTTTTAGAAAACGTTTTTTATATCTGTCGGCGTGACCGTTCTTACATATTATTGCGACTCAGCAAGTTTTGTATAGTTCGGATAAGCGTTACGGTGAACTCTATATAAACGCCCTTTACTGTTTAGGGCATCTTAGGAGGTAAGTATGATATCCAATTCATTCACACTTTTAGCAATTTTGTTAGTCACCATATAGTAATTTGTTGGAAGTCAAATTCGTGTGGATACAGTTTTGAGGCATGAAATATTATGAAATCTTTGAAGTGTTTCACAAACTGTTGAAATCCCACCTTTTTTGACAACGAAGACGACGACTTTTTACTTACTTTTTAGACAACGAAATAGAATTGCTTAGAAGTTTGTGAAGTATTGTGGCTTTGTGAAAAACCGACGAAGGTGTCAGTAATCTCAACTTTGTATTGGTCTGACGAGGTCTGTGGGATCATACAGTGAAGTATATCTCTGTAGAACCCAGCGTTCGGACTACCGAGCGGAAATCTTGTATGGTGGTATGGCTATTAAATTTTCGAATTCCTGGAATTAGTGCAGTTCGAGCATTTCCTAGCATTGTTCACCTCAAACAGTTACCAACATATATGGATAATAAGAATATTGCCTTCTTTGACTTCATTTAACCAAGGTGGTAGTGATTCACTAGGTTTCATGTTGTTGATAAGTTTACTCATCGCTGGGTTTCCACGTTGAGATAGAAATCCTACGAACAGTCTTCATCCACGTTGAGGTGGCTAGCGGTTTGAGACATAGAATATTCAAAATTTTATTGTTGGCAAAATTTTTTCTGTATCCTTTATTCTTCTAGTTGACGAAGACTCAATTTTAAAAAAGGTATAGCGTATTTCTAGAATAAGATTCCTCATTGTTTCCTTTCATCCATGCTACCATGTGCTGTGCATTTATGTCAATTATACATGCAGAAACTGTGTATTTCAAGTTATTAGTTATATATATATATAATGGAGATGAGAATGAACTGTAAATTATGCTTTTTCCAGAGAAAACGTAATGCTCCACACTTTTGTAACATTGACTAACTGGGAATAATAATGAGCTCGTGAATCATTTGAAAGCATTTGTTTCCACAGTTCCACGATCATGCTTAAAATGCTTACATGAGAAAAATGGATTAGGCTAAGATTTATTCTTCATAAATAAAAAGTGAGCAATTCGAAGCGATAATGTCTGAGGAATAAGTATAAAAGATTGCAACCCGTATAATTGTTGGCAAAATGTTCTGGATCTGTTTTCAGCTAACCTACTTTAGTTATAAGAGTTATGTTCACACTGTGGATCGTCCGGTGTGACGGCCATCCATGGACATTTAAGGTTCATTTGTCCGCATGGATTGTGACCAACCGCACAATACCTAAACGTTGCTATTTATGTACGCATTATAACTAAAAAGTGTTCAGACACTTTTAATGGGTGCTTTGCCTTGAATAACACCAAGAATGTATTAGCATGACTATAGGAATCTAGGTAATTAATTACCATTAATAGTGCTCCACTAATATTGATGATATATTGATTTGTATTTAATTTCCAACGATTGTAGACCACATACCATTCATGGTAGAAGAACAAATACATAGTAATGAATAGGACCGAGACGTAGAAGCACAGCGATATAATTTCAAGTCTTCTAATCACTGTCTGCCATTTGCTGTTTAAGTCATCGAGTCGCTTGAGTGAGATGACTTCATGTCTAGAATTCGTTGTATTGTTGGGATTTATTATTTTATTCGAATTTCGTTCTAATGAATGTTCATGATACCTTATTCTACTGACACCTTTCTCTATTCGTGCAATGCAAGCGATGATATCTTCGAGAACTTGTTCAAAGTACTGGTACAGCACCATATTGTCATACTGTGTAAAGCTGAGGCGTCTACGAAGACTTTGTCGAGGTGTCGTTTCCTTAATGGAAGTCTTTTAAATAGTTTGTAGATCTAGCAATAGAGATATGTTCGTTATCGAGCAGTCGTTTGACAGATATCAGTATCATAAGACGTATTAGGTTTTGGAAAGGATTGTTTTCCGCTTTACAGGCGCTAACGACGCTGATAAATAAGTCTTACTACCTTCTCAATATTGGATCACTATATTTTGTCAAGCAAAATAATTTGTTGATAAATTCTTCCAGATGTGAAGTGTTATTGTCCATTATAATATGTGAATATTGTATGGAATTTAATGGACTTGTCATACATCATGAATGCTATTGAAAAGTTAACTATAATAATCAAGTGCCTTTCAATTCATCATATATACCTGTAAAGGTTGTGGAGGTGGAATATTAAGCTGGGAAGAAGTGCTAACAAATGTAGCGCGAGGGATAAGGCTGAGAAGAGAAACGGCCACATCCCTAGCTTTATCAGGAAGACCAGTCCGTATATGACCATTGGACAGCTGGTTTATCTTCAATAAGCTTTATAGATTTTTAGAAGCTTCAAAAGAACCACACCACAAAGAATGTACAAAAATGGTGTAGAATCAAGCATATGACATTAACAGAGAAAGAAGGCTCTATGAAACTCTACCTCTGTCTCTGAATCGTGAAGTTGTTTGCTATGTTGGCTGTACTTCCTGGAAAATAAATTTATGTTAATAGTATATTAATGTCTTAAGTTGTTAAGTCAATACATACATTTCTGTTGGCGTTCTTTGAATGTCGTATGATAACCATTGTAGGTACCATGGAATATCATGCTTTACTCTAACATCTCGTTCCAAAAACACAAACATTGACGTAGTGACCGTTGAAAGACCGATTATAGCCAGAAGAATAAAGTAGTATAGACCTGAGCATCAAAAAATATTCGTTTAAAATCGTTGTAGTCAAGTATTTATAGTGACTTACCTATGAGAGGAATACCTGAAAAAGAACCGCGACCTTTTCTATTGGTTGACATACTAAATTTCGGCATATCCTCAACGATGGCAAGGAGAATAACAGACATGCTCATCAGTGTCATGATTCCGAGACGAAATTTTGCATCTCTGAAAGGCAGCGAGATTACTTTCAATTCATGGTGCACTTAGTCATTACTTAGCAAACTTTGCAGTAGAATATTTTTACGAGCTTGATCCAAACTGTTTTAAGCACTTCCGTGGACTATCTGCGATCAAATCTTTACGCTATAAATTCCGCATTTTTCAAACTTTCATAATTTTTGTCATTCAAAACAGTTACAATGTAATACTTTACTGCACCTCTTGACAGTTGTATTCAATTAAATGACGGAGGGTACGATCCACCTTACTCTTTGATTTGTTATTCATTGCATTTAGAATTAATCATCCATTAGATGGCTTGTTTTGATTAGATAGGTATAGTCTATATTAACATAAGAACGAGTTATTCACCATTAATTTGCTCTTGAATATACTTCAATAAAAAATTGGCTGAAAAGATCAACGTTGCGTTTGAGAAGGTACTACCACCTATCGGACTGAGTCAATGGTTTAATTGCTACGACGAAGGTGCTGTGAAAGTCATTGCTACTCTAGGTTGCTAAATGTCTTAAAAGGTCTCGTCACCGCTTAGGAGCGATACCTATATTTGAATACTAGTACCAAGTATTCGGAGCCGAGACTCAGATTCGATCGCAGGAAAAAATAAGGGGTTAAAGTAGCACGATATAAATATTGAGTGTTTCCAAATCATCATCCTAAAATCTGTTTTATACTTATTCTATATCTTATACGATCAAAAGTACACAGCAACAAAGGAAATGTTGAATTACTGTCAATAACATTTAGTAATGCAAAAGAGAATAAAAGCACCAAGATACCTCATTCGACCACTTGTACTAGGAGTGTGGAAACCAATAACAGCAACTAGAGTGATAATAGTACTTGGTATAACCAAATTAAAAACTAAAAGAATATAATACTAGATTACTAACAATTAATTATAATTAATTAACTAGTTACTAATATTAATTGATTAACTACTAATATACTAGATTTTTCTAAAACAAACAACTTGCCGTAATAGAAACTCTGACGTACGACAACCAGATCGATAATGATCATTTCCCAAAACAAAGGGGGATCTAGGTAATCATAGAGGAAACCGTCTGATTTGACTGTGCTACGTGTCTGGAATTGTACACAATTTTTACATAAACAAACATTAGCTGAAAATATTATGAAAAATACGTCACACATAAGAATATAAAATGAAAAAGTGCAGATCATCAAGTAAAAAAAATTAACCAAGAAAATGTTGTGCAAAAAACAAATCCTTTACCGTATCAAGTTCCCATTCCTGATTGTCGTAGAAATCGATTAAGGAAAGTTTTGGAGAATATAGTGAATATTTAACAGAGTCGTTTGAATGAGCCCATGAACCGAACAGAAGCGTACACTGTTGTCTGGAAAGAAACGTAGTTGTAATGGTTTAAGTAACTGTCAATTAAAAAGTTTTGTAAGATAAAGAACTATGTATTACGTGCTAAGAACTCGTGCATATTAAAAACATTGTTCACATTTCACCAACATGAATTAGATCAATGTAAACTAAAATCGTTGGTACCGTTCCTACTATTGAATATTCAGATTATACAGAATCGCAAAAAAAAATCAGTATTCGAATCAGTTATGGGGATTTGAATAACGCCTGAGTAACTCGAATCTCTTCGTTATTAAAAAACCGAACGACAGTCGCTAGTGTTGCAAAACAAAGCCATCATGTCATACCAAGTTAAGCTGGTTTCGTTTCGATATGAAATGATGTAAAAGAATATACATTAAAAATCTTGGACATTATTAGTTTGGTGTCTAACTAGTTGTTGTATATGAAATCAATACATATGTATATCGTTAGGGCTCATAGCTAAAACTGGAACTTTTTCACGCCAATGAATATATTGGAAGTGTAGGTTCGCTGGCTAGTCAATATCGCATACATAATAGTGTTCTAAGATATTTTAAAAAGAGAAGAAACTCGACTAGGAAAGCGATACGAAAGAGAAAAGAGAATATGGAAGTCAAAATAACGTTTAGTTGTCTTTCGAACATCTAGAGAACACTGCATAAAATGTTTGACATGACTGAATGTTTCGGTCGCAGATCACCATGCAAATGATCGATGACTAAGTCTTAGATCAAAAAAAAATGCGCCTAAGATTCGTCAACATGCATTAAATTAAAGAGAAATTGCTTCGTTGTAAACAAACAAAATAAACACTTACGTTAACACTTTACATTACAATATGTGCGCAAACATGAATAGACATTTCTTAAACAATGTTGTATTTAATCGTCTATTCTACGTAAAACTATGCAAACAATATTTCAAATTTGACGATCTACTACTCGCATATATCAGTGCAACAACAAAAAAAAAGCACAAGATTTGTTTCCAAGGAAATTCACTGAGACTTCTTGATCTACTCATGAGGCAAGTGGTTAGTTGCATGAAACACATCACTACTACTTGTTTCACAGTATGAGTGCGATTGGATTTCTCCGATAAATGAAATCCATTTAGCTTAGTTGAAAAGTAGGATCAGGAGAATCTAGCTTGTTCGTAAAATCGATGGGTAGATCACTTAAAACCTAATGCAAAAATCATTGATTTCACTACAATTTTTAGCTAACATAGAGTTTTCTGGATAACTCGAATACTAATGAAATAAAACAAGTATTGATTCGCTTTGTAAAGATATTATTGTGTAGAAAGAATTTGATGCAAAACAAAAAAACGCCTACGTATCAAAAGGGAAAAATTTGACGTCAAGTTTGCAGAGACTCTCTGATGAGAATGGAATGTAGTAACGAACGTGACCAGTGTAGTTGACACGAATATCGTTGTTGGACTGCAATTTCACGACGTCGTTGAAGTTCAAGCTGAACGAAAAATAAAAATCTCCTGAATTAATTTCATTCAGTATTACTTTAATAAGAGTCATATCGATCAATATTTTTTTTTCTTCTTAGAATAAAAGTGTTCAACATTTGGTTCGTAAATACAACAAGTAATCATCATAAGACTGAAACAATAAAAATATAATTCATATCTCTAGAATCATAGTATGCAAATAAATAGTTGGAATAGACTTTTGTTCTTATGAAATCGATTCTGACGTCATATTCATTCTACATTTGAGTGTTTATTTAAGGCGCTTACGGTAGGCTCACTATCGTTACATAAAGCATTATTCAAATTAGACAGAAACGACTGTTTTAGATGCATTATTTATTTGTCGTTAAGTTTACAGCCTAGTAGTGATGGCTGGCACGACATATATAATTCATAATTTTTGTTGTAATATCGTGGCAGGTAGAACGAGCGGAACCGCATTCATCAGTCCCATAAGCGGTACGAGTTTGTTACGTCGGGCCATGCAGACCACTTCTTATGTTTATACATGCGCCAAGCATCTAGTTTCATCTTGTTAATGGGTGTTGTAGACGCGGTTAAAAAAAGTTCACACAACCAGCACAGCTCGTCCTCCTCTTGCTACTCCACGACTTGAATATACGCTTTTGTTACGATTTAAAAATGAACGTTCGAGTAGAACCTAATTGATAGCCATATAGATATTTTGTTGTTCTTTTCACTTCACTTAGTATGAATATGCTGTAATATTTTTGAAATTATTTTTTTCCTATTTTAGATGCATTCTCTTCTTCTGACTATGTGATTTGCCTTCAAGAATGATGAACTATCGATTTGAAATTGATTGCTTTTGAATATTTGACAAAATGAATGAAGTGACTAAGTGTTGTTAGAGATCATCGTTCAGAATCAGACTGTCACTCTTCACTTTATCGTTTCACCAGAATTCTATAAGTTCACATATAGCTGAAAAAGCTCTTACAAAAATAAAACATAAAGTTATAACCCAAGTTATGCCAAAATGTCTAATTGTTCTAATGAATGAAAATTTCTATGATCAGAGGTAAACATTCTTTGATATGTTCTAGAAATAATTCATCATTCCCCTAGGGGGCGTTCACGTTTCCAACGATCTATATGGCTTAGAACTGCGATCGTAACGATACTACGAGTTTCTACACGTTATCGTTCTTTGAAGTGTTTATGTTTCGTTATCGTAAGCTTCTCACTCATCCTTAATCTCTTCAATTAGTTTTTTTTTTGCTTAAAAAATTCAGTGGTTTAGTCAATTAGCCAGCTTATCAAGCAAATTTTACATCATTTTTGCTTTCTGGTAGATTCGAAGCTTAACAACTACTTGAAGATTTTCTAAAAGATTTCTTCACAAAAGAGGAATACATCTACGCTCCTCTTAGAACCCGTCTGTACAAATCGAGGAAAAAAATTTTTCTCTTCTCTATTGTTTTGTGCACCATAGATTAAATCGCTTGTAACTATCAAATGAATAGGACCTCAAAATATTTTTCTGATAGGTTTTTGAAATGTTATAAAATTTGGAATAACAACAAATCGTTGAGGTATCAAATTGACCAATGATGAGTTTTTTCCCTCATCGTATGATCTTTTCATGCAAATATATTTTGATCATTTAAGTTCAAGATTGATTTTATCGCATAATTCTAAATTTTTCAATACAATGATAGGATTATTAGTGGTATGTCGTATAGATAACCTGTAATATAGCGAAAATTCTGGAATCCAAACATCCGACGAAGAGAGGAAAATTTCTGTTGCTCCTTCATAACTAGACGGATTCCACTGCAAGAACTCATCGATCCAGTACTGAAAAATGATCGATTGAAAGAAAAAATCTGTTTATCATTCTTCGCTATTGATTAACTACTATCACTAGCTTATTCTATGATTATTCGAGGAGTTCATCATTATCTATTACAAATTTAATTTGTATGTTATTAATGCATTCTGTTTAAGCTGTTGTTGTTTATCGTTCACTTGGACTTGAGGAAATGGCACTCATTGTGCTTGTCTTCAGTGTTATGCTTCAATCCATTCATTCAAAGGTAGCCACCAAATCCGGTGAATGATTAATGTACTTTTTCTTTTAAATGAATGATTGGTGGTCCGTGGCACCTCCACCACTGCGTCGCTGCTAGATCAAAACACAATTAGTGATAAAACAATTTGATAACTGGAGATTGAATAAAATCAATTAGTACAGCAATTCATGTCAAACGTATTGGAGGAATTCGAAGCTTGTTTCTAAGCAATTTCTCAGTCAAATGACGCTTATAAATACATATACACTCAAGTTAATGAGTCGAAAAAGCACACTCCAACGAAAAGTGTTCGTCTTTCAGTTGCTGTTTAACTTTTCAGTACGTACACTAACCAGCTGGCTTGTAGTGGATTTTTGTATCGAAACGATAAAACGAGTTAAAGCACACAATCGAACCGCGGAGAATCCTGTTCACGTATCGTAATGATATTCGAAGTGATGTCCGCTTCTTCAATTTCAATACGACATCTTCATTTTGATCATTGTTAGAACGGTGTCAAATCAATAACTGTACTTTGAAAATGAAAGAAATTATCCTACAAACGAATAAGAATGGAGTCTAGAAGCATACATTAGAAACTATGAGGAAAAACTGCTTGAAAGAGATCAAATGATCAGAGTTAGTTAGATTGGATAGGACCCATAAAATGTCACATTAACAGCCTTTGTATATAGATTTACTATGGATCATAGAAAAAAGTCAATATTGATTTCAGTAATAGACTTCTGTTCACTGACCGACTCACAATCATGTGGTCCAGGTATTTGCGTTTCACAAAGCTTAGGAAATCGGTGCAAGTGTCCGAATGGATGGATGGGTCGGAAGTGTTCTAGTGAGTTACATATAAGATACAAATTCCACATAGTATTTATTCATCACCTCAAAGTTTCGCTAATACAAGTAGTTTATGATAGAGGTTTCTGTGATCTCTATATCTATTAGATTATATTGCATTCCTGGTGGCAGTTTTCCGATTGTAAACAAAAAACCTGAATCAATAATAAAAAATCTATTGTAATTATCGATTAGTTGCTCTTCTCCTTCAAGAACTATATGAGATTTGGCTGGAACAAACTTATGCGATTTAGCAGAACATCATTCGTTCGTTTAGGGCTTAAAAACAGATTGTAACGCATTAGGAGATTTGTGTGCCTTATATAAAAACGAAAATTGCAGAGGAGTTACACGGAGACAAATTTTTTTCCTCTTAGAGAACGAGCAAAACGATGCATAGAAGGATTATGAGGAAGAAAAGGATTTGATAAGTAGTGGGGTTGAAAATACACTTTTATATTGCTTAAAAAGAATAGAAAGTTAAGTTTATGAGGTGACATCTAACAAATATTCAAAGAATGATTTGAGGATGAACCGTGCTCTATCCTCTCTATTGTCATAATTACTCATTTGATTACTCATAATTACTTATTATACTGAAAGTAATACGAGCAACGAAATATTTAGACACGGTAAATTAAATGGATTTGATGATGATGATCATGGGAGATTTTTCAACTGATGTCTATATCATATCTATCTAATCGATTGTTTACTCCTACAGGACCATGCCAAGACGTGTACCGTAGTTGCAAACGTTGGCGGGAAGAGGATCGATGTTCGTGGACTCGACCAATATCACCTTTTTTCACTGACAACTGTGCTCAATCATGCGGATTCTGTTACAGTAACGGGAAAAGTAGGAAGATCATAGAGTTTCATAGCGAATAGGGTGCTAACCAATGAGGATAAGATGTTGATGTTTGAGTGATAAGTGTTGATACGACAATATGATCATGAAAGTTTTACAGAATTACCCCTCACATTGCCGCCTATCCTTGACAACATTTCGTGGTTTGTTGGACGATGGGAATGTCGTACGATGGCCGGTGAACGGTCTATAGTTGTTGCAGATTTTTTCCTCATAAATACAAAAACATTCGACGTTAAGAACAAAATCAGTCACTCCCTTGACTCTGAAATCTCTCATGTCTCGACTTGTTTATACGAGCTATGATGTTATTTGCACTCTTATTTATTTCCCTTTTCGAAGCCTAAGATTTTTTCCGACCCTCAAAAAGAGCAGTTATCATCCTTATGAGTTAGAACATACTTCATTCGAAAATTTGTTGAAAGGAATTAAATTTTCTTATTCTATAATCTAATGTGCTTTGAAAACTGTAGCCTATGTTTTATTCACTTTGTTTATTATAAATTTCCTCTAATACTTATAAACAACCTACATTTTCGCCAATGGAAAGAGTAACCACGACAGAGGAGAGATTCTATTTCACTTCAGCTTCCCTGTACCTCTGCTAGGAGCTTATCGAGAAGTTCTCGAGGTACAAATCTCAAATGCACCGATGTTTGATCGACCACCGGTAAATATTAGGCAAGTTATTGGATAATGTTATTTATTAAGTCCTTCTTCTTCTGAATACTGTACTTAATGCAGCATATGATTTGATTTCCATAACATCTGCTTATATTTTTTTTGTTTATTATCATGATTTCAACGTTATTCGACATATCTCATAACTGACATTGAGGAATAGAAAAATGTCACTCAAATTTCTATATTTCCCTCAGCCATTTCAGCGGTTATGCCTATGCACTTATACGTTGAGGGAATCTTGTTGAGTGACACGAGTAACTATAGAATTCAAAGTATCCTTCAAAGTTCTTGTGAGGATGAAGACAAAGCAAATTTCAGTGATTTTCAACTGTGATAACTAATCGTTGCTTTTCTCATAGTGATAGATAATAATAGTTCTATATTCCTCTGATTCTTCATCTCTAATGAAGCTGAAATGATTGAAAAATTCGGAACATTAAGAAGGATTCGAATTGACATCTCACATACGGCAAGTCTGTCAAGAAACCGATTACACAATCGAGATCAAAATTTTTCGATCACCTAATATTCCACTTATCATATCGGATTTTCTAGCCTTTTGACTCTTGTCAAAGTGACACCACTTCATTTTCTTATATTGAATGAATTATAAAAGTGTATTCTCCAAAAAAAAACTCTGGAAGCAACGTAACACTCGAAAATACGGTAATCATAGCATTTTTTGATCCTCCAATTACATTCAAGAATTCTTTTCAAAGTTAACAAATGTTCTTGAACTAATTGCCAACTCTACCGCATCCTTTTCATACAAAAATCCTCATAGTTTCGAATTTGATGCAACAGTACGCCTTCTGATCTACTCGTATTTTATGAGACAAGGAATTATCTGGATAAGTATTCATCTTATTAGAAAAACATATAAAGCTATTTGAATGGATATGAAGTTGAACTGCTGATCTTGATGGTAAAAGCATTTTGAAGGAAGCATTGAGGTACAATGAGGATGAATTTCATTTACGCGACAAAATGAGGTTTATGTTACTATTGATCAATTTCGCTATTATAGCACATCAGCAGTGACTGAGGATGGTCAAGATGTACATCTAGAAGTCGGATTTATGACAAGCAAACCGTTTAAAGAGGATACTGGCTTTATTGAGTTTGATAAACCATTGGAGGGCGAGGATAAAGTCGCCATCGAAAGTGTGGGTAATAATGGTTAGTTTAATGAGGATTATGTTACTAATAATAAATTCTACACACTCATAGGAAAAACCTCATAGTACAATGACGATGATCTACTAAACATGCAACTTAACCTTATTTATGACCTCATTTGAAAGAAACTTTTATCAGTCCTACACAATCAATCAATCTAAATTGATTGAAAACCAATCAACTAATAGTAAACTAAACTTACTAATTCGACTAAGTTTTTGGTCCCTTCTTTTTAAAAAGTATTTTAATTTCAATAAAGCGTTGTATTTGTGATGACCATAAAGTCCGAATTTGTTTCAGAGGTAGAACAAAGCTGACGACCTTGATAGCAGTGCTGTTGAGGTCATTTCACTGAATTTCATCTGTTTAACTATCATTATCGTCAAGATGAATATATCGTAATAGAGTAAAATTCATTTTATTTAGGTAAATTTGTTAACTGATAATCACTTAGTTGGAAAATTTTCTACAATGCCATTGAATATTCATAATTCTAATTCTAAAACTCTTATGCTTAGTAATTAAAGAAAAAAAAGTAGTGAGTAGTGCCGTTGAAATTATGTCGTTAAGAAAATTGTTCAACCCAAAAAATATCTTCATCAACGTGAATTGTCATCAAACGTAAAAAAGGCCTCATACCTCATAAGTTGGAGGAAACATATTTGTTAACTCATTACCTAAAGTGTATTGCTTAAGTTTCTTTGTTCGTTTTTTGAAAACGCTAATTCAAACTGACAGGAATTTACAATGAACTGCCCCTATGAAAGTATTAAAAATAAAACTATATGAAAATCGATTCTAAAATCTTATTTGGTTTGGAATTATTACCGCAAATTTTGTTTTGATCGATTTTCAGTTCTTCTTTTTTTTGTTAGTGAAATCAAATTCATGTAAAATAAGAAAGCGACGGAATAAATTTGTTTTCGTAGTGACATCATAGAAAGAATCGTTCAGAAATCATAACGACAAGCTAAATTAACAAAACAGAACAGAAGGAGGAAGAGGTAGCAAAGGGAAAGATTCAGTTGTAAAACGATGAAGATAACGGAAAACGAGTGTCAAAAAACCATCAGAGGCAAAAATTGACTCATATGCTTATTTCTGTCGAACAATCACATCAATTATTCAAATTAAACAAATATTCATAGCATAATCATAGCTAATTAATATTAAATACTATCATTTGAGGTGTTTCATTGAGGTGATTCGTTACTGATATGAGTGATATGAGTTTGATTTGATGCAATCGAACGGTTCGAAATGTTTTAGTTACAACAACTGTTATATTAATTTTATATAAAGTTATAAACGATAAAAAAGATAAACCTACTGGTAAAATGATAACGAAAAGCTTTAACGTCTAATTGTCTAAAGAAAAAAAGTATCGTTTTAGGTTTGATTATAATTGAGGAAGGAGTGGTAAAAGATGGTATCATTAAATTAGAGACGAAATTCAAGAAATCAGTCCTCAACAATGACCGCATTTTTAAATCAGTCAGTTTTTTTTTCACTCATTTATTCATAATTAATTTAAACTATCACTATAAAAATGAGTATTAAAGGCTAAGCGAGTGTTTGTGTTGATAAAACCAGATGTGATGGAGGAACGTGTTATTATTACCGATTCTCACGGGATCACTAAGAAATGGCTAAAAAGGTGAGTGAAATTTCCCTCAGGGAATAATATTTTTGCATCTGTTTGAAAATCAAATACATTACTTGCTCTATATTGTTCTATATTGCTAGAAGAAAAGAAAAAACACTAATAGTAATCAGTAGCTAATAATTTTATTGATAGAAAAAGAAGCTAAAACATGCAGTGTCCTTGTTATACGGTAAGTAGATCAAATCGTACAGTCTAATCATTAGTGGGTTATTATAGCCTTCATAAAAAAGTTGTGATCTAAAAGTAATCAATAAAAAAAAGATTGCGAGACAAATAAGTACGTAAAGTTTTGGAAATAGAATTAGTATACTGATAAGATATATACGAATTCACATTGATAAAGATTATCAATCGCATGCCGACTTCATTTTTGAAGTGAGGAACATTATTTTAACAAAAACGATGACTGATCGCAATTTTTTTTGACGAAAACAAAATGATTTTTTAAAAAGTGAAAACATTTGTATAAGAATTTTATATGTAATATTATAAACAATTACATGATAAAAATTGATCTACGATTCAGATTCAAAAGAACGTTCAACTATTTGACGGAGTTCGTACGTGATGAGAACTTACACGAATGATGAAAGGAAAAAAATAAATCAATAAATAAATAGTGGACTGTGTAACTCCTCACCAATTCAAAGCTTCCTGACAGACTAATCGTGTTCTTCACCGCGTCCTGAAAAACGAATTGTGGATTCGATGCGGGTATTCATTTATTTGGTTACTGTTAGTACAATATCGTTACAATAGAGATTACCAGTTTGATAATCTGATAGAGGAACACACTCATCGAAACGGAGACGATTTTGCTCGGATGTGTGACTGGTCGCGTACCTTTTCTGAAAAATAAAACAAAAATTGCATACATTTATTTCCCTTACTTTCTTTTTTTGTTTATTTTGTTGTGTTTTTTCTTGACGTCAGTCACATCGCAATGTCCTCGCACTTTTCATGTTTCATCTGTTCTTTTATTTTGTCAGAATAATTTCGTACTTATCAATGTCATCGTTCACATTCAACATCATAGATCTTGTCCGTTTAACTTAACAAAAATAAAAATATTTTGAATGAAATCATTAGTTAACATCCAACGAAGAACTAAATGTTGTGAATGAACTAAAAATTCTCACTTAATATTCTGAGGAATAGTGAGTAGATAATACTATGTAAGTTTTGCCTGAATTCATGAGTCA
Source organism: Dictyocaulus viviparus (assembly GCA_000816705.1). Taxonomy (NCBI): domain Eukaryota; kingdom Metazoa; phylum Nematoda; class Chromadorea; order Rhabditida; family Metastrongylidae; genus Dictyocaulus; species Dictyocaulus viviparus. The sequence continues at coordinate 92,035 of KN716169.1, forward strand.
TAGTACGAAATACGAGTTTTGATCGGTTGCCTTATGCTTGTTTCATTCTATTCACCGTGTCGTCAAGCGGAACGAATCATTCATTGTTGGCCAGAAGTTTCCGTTATGACAAACATCTAGCTGAATAGCGACAATCTTCTATAGCGTCCGGTACATTTCGTCGAATCACCGAATAGATGTATTCGACATCAGAAGCTTTTTCTTAGTTCACGACGTTATGTTCACTATTCAAAGATTCTTTAAGTGTTTCAAGTCTATCTTTTTCTACGATCACGATTTTAAGGTTTGTAACTGAACGCATTGACCAAAGATCTCTACTGGTGACCACTATGAAAGATACTGAAAAATAGCCTGAATAAAAAAGACAAAACATTTTCCACTCAACAAACAACTCACAGCTGAAGCTTTTATCAAAAAGAAGAGAGTTTTCAATGCTCAATATTTCGAAAAAATTTTCAAGAATACGAGACAGAATCAGTTGGTTTGCGAAGAATGCGAGCTTGATCATAAAATAACTCAAATGAAGTCGAAATTTTGTTCAGATTTATTTGGTACCAATTTACTTACCTCAAAAAGGATTGCAGGCTTGGTGGTCGACCGGGGGTGGTCACGAACCTACATAGGCATGCGTATGACTATGACACCTCCATCACTGCATTACGCGCCTATTAAAACATTAAAGACTTTTCAAAGACGCTAGGACAATAACCTTAACCTCTGTGCTAGATTTAATACGCAGCGGAACAAATAAGATTAAAATAGCGAGCAAAATTTCTAGAAGAATCGATATACTAATGTATCGCTAATGCACTTATAGAACCACTAATCTTTGACGTTTTATTTGAGGGCATTGAGGAATATTTATGGGAGTTTAGGTTGTTTCAAACTTTTTTAGTCTTATTTTATTTGGTTTCATCTTATAAGCTCACATTGGAACAAAAAAATGCAAGATTTGGATTGTACGAAAAAGTTTTTTATTGATTAATATGTTTATCGACATAAACATTTATAATATCCTCATCAAACCTGAATTTATTGATAAAATACGTTGCCTAGGACCCTACGATACGAGAAAATCACAAAGCTCCGTCCAGTTCCGATCCGAAACCTCGTTCTAAAGAATATCTACATAGAATGCTTTCAATTACACTAACATTGTCCTGTCGTTCCCTGTGGCAAAGACAATAATTGTCTGATACTGAATAAGGATATGTTATCAGCTTCTGCCCATTGATGAGGTGTAGATAGATATGTGGATATCAAATGTATGACCTATTACGGTTGATAGCAAAAACTTTAAAAACTGAATGATTATGATTTTAAAGGTCAAACTTCTGGCGTACAACAAATAATGCCTTTTTTCAATTATATTTTCATTTCATTTTAATTTTTCCTTTATAAATTATCTAATATTTTAAGCAATTCGTATTCATACGATATCTGTAAAAGTAAAATTATAGATAACTCAAAATGACTGCGGTTAACTTGATTAGAGTCTTACAGATAATGTAGAGCTTAACCTTACAATCTTTCTGACATTCACATCATTTATATGATCGTTAGACAGTTCCTGTATTATTGCGTTTTCATTCCTCAGTTTTGACTGACAAAAATCAATAAATGGATCAAAAGAAGGATTACATTTGAGCTGTCTCATCTATGCGACATATGACTTTGACGAATGCTATTAATATAGCTTAGTATTAGTAGAATGATGTCATTGATGCCAATACTGACGAATAAGCTGATGGATAACCGAAAGACCAAAGCGTGGTGCCATTCGTCAAGCAACCTCCGCCGCCCAAAGTGCTGCGTTTTCGCTGACAGCTCAACGCGTTTCGCGAAACCACTTCAGGCAATCTGGCAACAAACAACCGCAAACGGATAGCCATTCACTACCAATACGAATTTATGCAACGCATTTTGACAACTTTCCAATTAAAGCACTTTCATGGATGTCTTGTGAGATTACGGTATTTAAAACTGAAAATACGCAAATCTTGAAAAGTCGACGAGAAATTTCACATCACTAATGCGATTGTGCATTCATTTAATAATCTCATAATATCTTAACACTATAAACAGTAAATAACAGTCACCAGAAGCTTAAGAGTTTTTCTATAGCTTTTTTGGTTTGTTAAACACACAAGCCGTCCTACCTTACGATTCCATGGTATGCATTGTTCAGCAAAAACGATTCATCATTAAATATTAGAAAAAAAGCGATAAAATACGGATACGGTAACGATTTACCAGTTAATTGTCGGTATGATTTTACACGGTAGAAACTTAAGAAGGAGGTTGAGATTACATGCAAAGAGACTCATGAATTGATTTCAATGCATCAATTCTTTTTATTAGATAAAAACTTCTTGGGTTCAATAATGATAGCATTTATGTTTGAAGTTCAGAATCGTTCTGATACTTCATAAATTTCAGTCAAAAATCTTTCAGAATTAGGAAATTCACGTCATGTTGTGGAACTAATCCATTATCATCCAGCTTCTACCTTATTGCTTTTCATCGGCTTTTCATCTCTTCATAAAAAATTTCTTAATTCAAAAACTTTCGTGAAAAACAGAAACTGTTAGAAACGTCTCATCTAGAAGATTTTTTCAGAGCACAGTTCAATTATCAGCTCTTAAATTTCATTCAAAGATCTACTGTATGATCTTCATAATCCATAATCCTTGAATTCATACGTAATCAAAAAATCACAAGAGCGACTTTATCGATCGAATATATTGACGTCATGATAACGTCACGCTATATTTTCCTTCCTCATTCAACTGAAATCTATTTAATTTCATATCATGAAATATCAAGGGTACAACGAAGGACCTCAATGTATAGAATTTCGTATGGTAGTTGTAGAATAAAGTTGATGAACATTAAGTGATAAGTGAGAAGATAACGGCGATGTTCGACGCTATTACGGTGATTAAGGCAATAGAATTTCGAAAATATATTTCTAAACTCACATTAACAGTCTTATTTTACTTGAACATTTCGTAACTGATTCACCTGTAGTATCGAAGGAGATCGTCATGTAGGCGATACGTGACAGGAATATCGGATCCTCGAGGTGTTTTGAAGTTTTCTGGGAGAACATAATCGTTATGACCAAAAGCACGACGTTGGCGCTCCATCGATAACACTTCATAGTTATATGTATCGTCGGAATCCAACATATCAAACTTCCGATACCATCGTTTGTCGTCATAATTTGGTGAATTAAATTTATCGTCGACCTCAATATTGAACACTTTCATAGATCATGTGAAAACTTTCTATTAATAAAACTGAGTGATTAGTTGGAGTCAAAATTGTCTTCAAGACATGTCGCTTTATTCGAATCTAACCTAGGATTATTCCCGTTCATAAGATGCTATAGCTTTAGTAGATAGAAGCATACCTCAAAATGATTTCTATCACGAAATTTCACTGATCCCACTACGTATGTTGTAAGAAGGAGTGAAGCTATATAGTGTCTGATCATCTCAACATTTCCTGCCTAAAATTTATCAAATTCTCAAATTATAGAAAACTTACAAATGAATGGAATATTTCTTGTACGACTGGAAACGAACGTATTGAGGTAACGAGTTATTAATCAATCAAATGAACCATAAAATTTTATCATATAAATAACATAATGTGCTTCCATAAAAATACTTTTGTATTGATATGACTAATAGAAATTTGGCATTTCCAATAAGTTGAGGATGTTTTTGATCAAGCGATGAGGGTAGCACAAACGAAGAACGTCTGAGTGCACTGGTTAACTATCCGATTCTATGAATACGACTGAGGAACAGAGGTTAACCTAGTGAAACATTAGAAATGGAGTTGGATCCACTTTTAATTAATGGAATTCGAGAAAGAATAGACTAGAAATAAAATCCAGAGTGCTTCAATAGCATTGAAAACAAACAAGTGCTCTAAAGTACCGTATCCAGAATGATGACAGAAATGTTTGAATATAAGAGTGTTTTAAGAGAAAAAAAAAGTGCATAACACACTATTTCAAAATTGATGGATGAGAAATCTTCTTATAAATCGAGATTTTAATTAATTTAAGTGCAAAAAATTTAATTAATGTAAAATTTGAAAAACGGAAGCAATTTGTAGATCACATGCTCGTAGATCAAATGTTTTAGAGTTCGTTTCAACGAAATGAAATGTTGAAGTGAATAGTTGAAAACGAGAACGTAGTGGATTCGGTCAAAAACAAAAAGTTGTTGGAAGCATTTGAAATTCTGTCGCTACCGAGTTTAAGCCAAAACATGCGAGCGTAATGATAAATGTGATGGAGCTGACAAGCAAAGCAGAAATGCTCTAATTCAAGCTTGTCCAACACCGTCATTAAAAATTGTGTACCCCTTAGAGGTACTACTATTGTACATCTTCTAGAAGTACTACTATTGTGTACCTCTTAAATATCGCCTACAGTAGCCGCAAGTGTTAAAATCGTCTAATAGCGTGAGAAGAAAGAAAACTAATAATTGAATTTAACGAAATGTATTTGAAATTGAGTTAGTTCTGAAGTCTACGGCATACACAAAGAAGAACTCAAAAACTCATTTTTGAAACGTTTAAGAAACACGAAACGATTTTTGCGGTCATGATTGACCATCCTCTTTAAGGTAGATCAAAAAATCAATTTTATCGTTAACAATGAACACTCACGATGGTCACTTCGAACAAAAAAATCAATAGAATATTAGTTGAATCCCGTACGCTTATTTCGATAAACGTCTACAAATAGCCAAAATTTGTGCAGTGAAGCTTATAGCCCTAGTAAAGTATTGCTAAAATATGACGAAGGCAATTCAGTGTAAGACAGTTGAAAAATGACGGAGACAGAGACGAGATATTCGAATATGGGCGGTCAATTTTTTTTTCTGTCAAGAGACTCCTCCTGAAGAAAACATTGAGGAATCAAAATGACATCGAGTTAAGTAAGTAAAGATGGTCGAAGATGAAATAGCACTACAAACTACTACCTTCCTTTTACTAAAACATTTGCATTACCTCAAATAAGTGAAAACTTTAGCAATGTCTGTCTAGTGTTAAAGAGAATTATGGAGAGAGAAAAGAAAAAAGGTAAAAAAAATATGTGCCTAATGTAGTTCGTAAATGAATTAGATTTCATACCAATGCTCAAATCAACATGGCAGATTTTTTTTTGAATGAAAAAAAAAGCTACCCAGCCAATTGCTTATGAGGAATTGTATCCATTCAATTGCTTACGAAGGAGTTGTACCAATCAGTTAAGCTTATGAGGAGTGTTAAGTGCTATGAATCCATTCAACAATGCTTACTTTCAACTGAAACTACTACTAATTTACCAGTACAATCTATTTCGTAACTTGAAGGTTGATCGTTCGATTCCTCAATGACCATGGAAACATTGAGAATCATCAAGAATTAAAAAAAAAATAAGAACTCTTCTGTTTATTTACATACTACAAATTCAAAGTAATAAAAATCCGATTCTCATTAGAACTACATGGAACTCTGCTGTTCAATAGAAACAATGCCCATCAGCATAGGACAGTTAACAAGTATGATTTTAAAATAGAAAAAAAAAGTACTACTTCAAAACCACTTTGAAAATTAAAGCACTAAGAAAAACATCAAGTACTTTTCGGTCTGTTATGAATGAATCGTTAAAAATGAATGTTAATTCGAATACTATTTCTACACCACATCGATAAGACATTAACAAACGAGGAAAGTCATATAACTCCTCCTCACACTAAGCAATATACGCACTGCTTCGACTTTCATCTTATCGTCCTAATTAACTCTATTTTACTGTGACTCGTAACTGAAGAGAAGAAGCTTTTTCTATTCCTTCGCCTCAATTTCGAACATATCTAAATATTTGGCCAATTATTACGAAAAAAAAAACAAATGTCAATTTATTGAGAAGATAATGCTGCAATTTGAAACTGATTCACACAAACTGTCGTTCAGAAATCGACTGAAAAAAAAGAAGACAGCAAGAAAAAGTATTGCTAAGAGGATAAGAAAAGACAAAAAGACATTTAACACTAATGAATTTTTCAGGAAAAGCTTAAATTACCGTTTTCCTTCCCTAATGTTTTTTTTCGACGATAGGTAGTATTTCAGATACTTTTAGGACAATATAATGGGTTAGATATAGCGAGGAAAAGAAAGAAGAGGAAAGATCAAAGCGAAAATGTACGTAGAAGCAGAGAAAAATGAATAGAAATCGAAACAAGAGAACGGCATAGGAAATAGTCGGAGAAAGAGAGATAAATGAAACGAAAGAACGACCGACTAAAGAACACCTTAATTTCCTCAGGTATTGAAAGGATGGATTAATGTAGATGTTATGCACATAATAAGTTAATGATGAGTTAATGAGGAAAATTAGCTTGGAATTTGCTCGAGTTATATTGTAACTTGGAAAAACGTGTACTTTAGAACCTTATATTTTATTCTGATCTTTATAATATACATTTGACTTACAACGATTAACAGCCATGAAAACTGTCCTATTGTTTATCTAAGTTTGTTTATTTGTTTATCTAAATCAATGTTGATAGTCGAATGTATGGAATTATACCTTGTTAAGATATTTCTACCTTATGCATTCTCTTAGATTTTTTCTCATTGTGTTGTCTATTTAATGCTTATATGATGCGGTTTTTATTTTTTCGATTATTGTTAATCGATAAAAGGAAACACACACTCATATAAACTGCCTTACTGCCTAATGACATAGTTCTAGGGATAAAAAGTTCGAGTCTATTTTGAGATTTGTGCATTTCTTCGATCAAAAACAAATGTTCATAACATTTTGGTAGATGAATTGATTTGTAAAATTCATAACATCAAACTTTCTATCGAGTCTAATCACCTCAGTGTCACAAAACATCTGATGTGGCATCACGAAGCCGTTATTTAGCCTCCATTCATCTATGAACCAACATTTCGTAACATCAGATAGAAATAATAATCGCATAATCTTCATTCTGATGCATCTACAATTATTAGTCGAGTTGCTCTGTTAAGCTTTGAACTCATATTCAATTACCTGGATTCCCGTTAATCATCGACTATGTCGAGCACACACCAATAAAACTTCCATTTGTCTCTATCGCACGCCAGGATAGTCCATTTAATTCTTTTCACTCTAGAGATTCGTTGAGCATCATAATCAATTTCTAGGGTCCTGATCCTTGATGAAGAGGTCAGACCGTTGGACTAGTGGTCTTCCTGCAGTGCGTTTCATGTCCAGTAGAATCTAATTAGAGCTCGTGTCCAACGGTCATCATTCATGCGCATCACGTGTCCAGCCCACACAATCTTCAAAAGCTGGCCGAGTACGGCTGCGTCTCTGGTTTTTGATCGTTGACGTAGCATTAAATATAACACGTTTTACCCAAACATTCAGAAACCTGTTTCTGTCTAGCTGTTTTTTTCCATCAATATTAAATAATATAAAGTGCTTAAGTCATATAACAAACAGTTCAAAAATAAAACGGCAAACCATTCACGAAATTTAACGTGGTTCGAAGTCCACCTGCGTTACAGTGATATGGTCGTTATGAAATTGTGGTAATACACACATTATTTCAAATTATAGTGAGATAGCGATTCTATTTATTTTCTATTAACTATGATAGTTTATATTGTCCATAGTTGTGCTGAGATGGCCGCAAAACTCGTAACCTCAGGCGATAACTCGAACTCGCACTAATAGATATCCGGTCTGCAGTGCTGATCTGTTACACTACCGAGGCTCTTGCTCTGCGACCACTCAATGCTTCAGTTATAGTAAGTGGGTACTTTTATCAGCACTAGCCCGCTAACTGGTACGAACTGGTCAGCCGATATCGGCATTACATCCAGCCTGTAGGTAACTACCGACTTCCTTGACGCAGTATCCACAAAATTTTGACGCCCGTTTATCCATCAACTAACTGCAAAGCTCCAAATCCTACCAACGAGTACCCTACCATATGATCACGATGCCCACTTATCAAAACCCATTCAAAATTTTCATATCTATCGAGCCAAGACACACATGGCATGCCGCAATTACTCACGCTTCCGACTCGACTACAAGGGCACCTACTCCCTAGTAAAGAAACGACTTCACCACATCCTGATCGCACCACCCCACAACAAACGTCACTCAATTGTCAAGTTTCACGACAGAGATTTCACCAACAAACACCGCTTACCGGTCGAATTAAACAGATAAACCACGACGAGCGTGCGTGGCATGAGCCCCGCCGCTCAGCAATTTAACGAAGACCTCTCATACGTCATTTTCAACTGATAAACCGTATGGCATTTGCCATACCGTATCAGCGCCCAGCTAATTAACAAACACCTCAACGGCGACATTGCACGACGAGCGTGCGACTCATGAGCCACACCACCAACCGTTTTAACAAAGATCTCTCGTACGTCATTTTCAACAGATAAACCGTATGGCCACCGCATGCCATATCGGACAAACTTCGGGAAATCAACGACCACCCTGACGGAGGAGTCATCGCCCTCGCTCTGTAACACCTGATTAATGATTAAAGTTTTCACATTTATGACGCTATCACGTCGAGATATGCATAAACGATGCCGCTAATGAGCGTGCGTCTTATCCCACTCTAATAGGTATAAATCATCGATGCATAATAAACGTCAAAAATTTTCATTGCATATCGCAAGCCTAAGCCAAAGCCTAATACCGATAACATGTGCACCCACTAGATCATAATCGATGCCTTGTTCTTCTACAAACACCTCTCAACTGTGAAATTTCACAGCCAACTTTAGGGCATATATAGCGAATCACTGTAGAGTAACGGCACAGTTATGGCGAGTACTGCAGTGGTGGTAAATGAAACAGTGATTTTTTGCAAGCGAACCCCAAGGCCCTTGCTCTACGAAATAAATAAAATTACGAATATGTCTAAAATTTCGGGTTATCCCGCAGTTATCAGCTTAACTGGATGCAATGTCGATATCGGCTCATGATATCTTACTCGTTGACGAACGAGTGTTGATAAGATACTCACCTTGAAATAATAAGTAAAGCACTTGGTGCTTGTAGATCGAAAGCCTTGGGAGCACAGTCGGTAGCACAATAGAACGGAGATCTGAAGATGTTGATTCGCGTTCTTTCTGAGATTCCAAGTTTTGGCACGAACTAAACATCATTAGGAATACAGTAGGAGAACCTTGGCCTCAACGAGTTATAATAAATATTGATGAGCGGCGCATTCAAAAGAAATTGATCAATGCTGAAGGCAATATCTTCACTAGGAGACCAACCTTATCAAATTCAATTAATCTCGATTTCTAATCATAGTAAGGTTGGTCAGATGTTATTCAATTTGACCTACAGCAGCTCATTATAGTACTGAACTCAACAAAAACTATGCGATAGTTTCTTAACATTTAGTTTAGATTTGCTATTAAACTTTGTATCAAAACCTTCCCGCTGCGATATCAGTTCGACGTAACTCCTTTCCTATGTGCATCAGTTCTGTTCTAGTGTTGATTTTTAATAAGTAAATCTTACTAATTTTAGTAAAGAATTTGTGCTGCTGCGTAAGTTGCGACCTTAACCGAAGTAATTCTTTGTGAGGCTTGTAAGGACAAATTGACATGATTATATCGAAAGTCCTATAAAGTACAAATATACAGGATTATAAATGATAGATCATTTTTTTCAAAATCCGGCAGTACTTGCTTATCCTCTTTTATTTTCTGAGTCGTAGGTTAACTACTGTGAAGATTTATGAATACTGTGTGATATACTCCTGTGGAAATTGCGAACGATTTGGATAGAATCTTATGGAATTACTATGGAAATTATCGCATCAAGCATCGATCTTGTATTATTCTCATTTACTGCAATGCCCAACAGAAGTATTTTTCCATGTACATTGGGTACACACATGTCAAATCCTCATGATGCTCTACCAAACCTAATCTCCTAAGGGATAAATTTGTGTGTGTGTGTGTGTGTGTGTGTGTGTGGCACGGGTGGGATCAAATACGACTTCTATAGCTCAGTCATTTGACGAATGTAAGGATCGATTGTAATAGTAGTTGGTAGGGAATGCACGCAGTACTCAGCACTGTCCAACAAGACTGAATTCAGTAAGATTCAGGGGTAATGTTAAATAGAAGTAGTAAATTTTATCTACTAATATTGATTATATCAATTAATTCCTTATTATACAGAAGTTGCACACGTATACTGGCATAAGTACGGTTAAATCAAATCTACAATCCCCTATTGAGGACATTCAAATACGAACTGAGTTGAGAATCTAAAACGTGTTCATTTTCTGGATATGTCGAGTAGCAACGGAATGACGCGACTTCAGGTAGCATTATTTAGTTCGTGACTGTAAAATATGTTTTAAAACATACAACTTTCTAAAACGTTGTGAGTTTCACTACTCAGTTTTAGCATGAGATCTTCAGAGCGAATAAAATGCTTAGTTTTCTTTCAATTGGATTGTTAATCTGATGTCACTTAGCACTTGTTTTCGCCTTACATTTATTTTTGTGATTGATTGGCTTCTAATGGAAGAAATTACGTGGTGTATTCTGTAATCACAATTTTATCAGAAAGCATTACGAACGCGTTTTGTGAACCAAAGTACAAAGTTTTTTTTTCTTTCTGCATTATAGAAATACTTGATATTCTTGTGTTATCTGCTTGAACGGGACAAATTATTTTAAATTAGTTGTTTTCACCTTTGTGACAGAGTATGTTGCACAGTAGTGAACTCAATAACGAGTTCAATAGATTTAGAATTGATCATCAATAAATTGTGTACCAAGTAATTTGATTAAATATATACAAGGAAGTTGAGAATTCCAAAATCATAGAACTTTGAATATCTATAGTTGTCTGTTGACTTTTTATGCTAACGAAACAGGGTCTTAATTTACCAAATCATTCTATTAGTTACGTTTCAGGAGCTACGCATTCTATATGAACCGTTTGTTGGTCTCTCAACACTTCTTTTCGCGGCACTTCAGCTCGGCAAGTTCGTCGTAAGTGTGATTTATCTTTGCTACATAAACATTATTTGTTTTATTCTTAAACAGTTTTTCATATAAAGCTTGTGGTGGCTTTATATCAGTTGGAAATACTATATATTGCTGCGCTTATGAATGAAGCTTCAAAGCTTCATAGATAACATAAATTTTCATGTGTTCAAGTAGTAACTCTGTTTTGTTTTTCAAAATGATAGCTGTAGGCTATAGATGAAATGATATGAAAAAATTTAAGGAGGAATAAGTAGCTTGTTCTTTAGATATTCTACTCAGAGAAATGTAGTTGTAAGTTATGTCTTAATAGAATATGTGATTGTAACAAAATGTTTGAATCATCGTCATGTAATAAATTTATACTTCTATTTGAGTTTATGACGAGTTTTTCGTTTAATACAACTTTGGAGTTTTGTTTTAAAATAGTTTACTCATACAGGAAACGGACGTGCCTCTATGAATTGCATAAGAAATATAATGGAAAAATAATTAGATTTGCTGGATTCGATATGCCTGTGCAGTACTCAGACCTGAGTATTCAAGAATCGTGCAGGCACACAAGGAAGCACGTCAGTATTTTTGATGTCTCCCATATGTTGCAGACACACATTACGGGAAAAGACAGGTAAAAAAGTATTCTCACTTCACACTAAAGTTTTTTAATATTATCATGTTGAAATTATTGCAATTGAGAGTCGCATTTATTGAAAGTCTTACCACCGCAGATGTACAAGGTTTGGCTGAGAATAGTGGCACACTTTCCGGTAAATTTTCATTTCTCTTTGAAAATTTTACCTTATTAGATTATTCGTGATGGTCTATCTTTTACTCTGTATCTGCCTATGTAATGTTTTTGTAGTTTTCACCAATGAAAAAGGTGGTATTAAAGACGATCTTATCGTTTCTAAGACCGACCTCAATTATATTTATATGGTGACAAATGCTGGATGTATTGAAAAGGATTTACCCTATTTACAGGTAGTTCTCTTTTTTGGCATTTCAAAGAATGATAGTCTTACTTTCGTGTAATTTACAAATGACAAATATAGAGCTGTTGAGGAGAATGCCGCGAATTGGAGATCGAATGGTAGAGATGTAAATATTGAAGTGCTCGATGGGCAAGGACTGATTGCTGTTCAAGGCGAATTGATATAACGCTAAAGTTTACCTCTTTGAATCTCTTATATACTTAGGTCCCGAAATGGCCAAAGTTCTTCAGTCGGAAACAGATATCGATCTTAGCGAATTAACGTTTATGAAGACTACTGTCGGAAGGGTTTTTGGTGTTGAGAACTGTAGAGTTACACGCTGTGGCTATACTGGAGAAGACGGCGTAGAGGTGGCTTCCATATTATTCAACATAATAGGTTGCATCAATGGACAGTATATATTTCTGATTTTCAGATATCAGTTAGTCCTAGTGAGGCCACTGTACTCACAGAACGAATACTACAATCAAAGGGAGTATATGTTATAATTCTCTTACATGTATTGATCGAATAGAGAGAATAAGTACTGCAACATTTAGTACTTTCTTTGCATGCATTTTAATGAATATATTTTTTTAGAATGGGAAAGTGAAATTGGCAGGCCTTGGCGCGAGAGATACTCTGCGAATGGAAGCTGGATTGTGTCTTTACGGAAGTGACATTGATGAGAACACAACTCCAGCTGAAGCCGGTCTAGCCTTTGTAGTTGGTCAATTTTTTTTTTTCCATATAGCTCCATTCTCATATCTTTTGCTATGTAGAACATTGAGCTGTCTAGTGCTTCACTATTGATTACCTACAGTGTCAACACAAAGCTGAAGCTTCATTTCCTTGAAATCATTATGAGCTTAGTGTATGACAATTTTTGGCTTCATTGTTTGAATTTATTACTGACCCACATGGTTTGACACATGTTTATGTTCCCTTTAGTTTTATATTTGTAATTTTATACTGCTGCTTCTCCAAATAAATTAATTCACTTTTAAACAATACTTTTTCTATAATAATTGTATATTTTTACAAATTATAGCCAAAAGGCGACGTGAAACACTGGGCTTTCCCGGTGATAAGAAAATTGTCGAACAACTTACAACAAAAAAGTGGCTAAAACAACGTGTGGGATTGGTTGCAGAACCTGGTCGATCTCCCAGAGGTTTAGATACTAATGATGTTCTAAGTTAGCATTCCCGAACTAGGCTGTTTTATGAAATTTTGTAGCACATCTTCCTGTAATGACCCTACAGATAAATGCTCGGTTGGTTTCGTAACATCTGGATGTCCTTCTCCTTGCACAAGTAAGGTTTCTATATTTTGTTCTTTACGGACTTATGATTAATACATCTGTCATTTCAGACCAGAATATTGCTATTGCCTACGTTGATAAGCCGTATGCGAAAATTGGGAGACAGCTTATGATTGACTTTGGTGCGAAAACATCTATGGTTACAGTCACGAAAATGCCCTTTATAAAAACTAATTACTACATGCAGAATTCTTAAATAATTGTTGGTATTCAATTATTGGAATACCTTTTTCCTGTTCCTACAGTGGTTTTGTTAACGGTTTGACTAGTTATTGTATAAGCAAGTCACACTATGTTCTTCAGATATTTCTCAAGTTCTGTAATTTTGTACTTGTTGAATAGGTTATATAGTCTTTGTATGTTAATGTGACCTTGGGTGTCGAAATAATACTGTGATTTGGCGAGCTATGATCGAAGTTAAAAGAAGGAAAACCATTATTGGTCAATTAGATTACAGTGCGGAATTATGAATAAAAATAATGATATAGAAAATGAAAATCAAGAACAGGTGTGGAGGATGTCGGGCACTTATCTTGTCCAGAGAAGATAATAGGATTTTTCGTAATTACCGCTCAATACTCCTGCTTAGTGTACTTTTTGGGCCTAGAATCACTACGATTGTGACAAACGTTACTATACTGAAAGAAGAAATTACTCCGGGCTGCGCAATTAGTCATTCTATTCTACACGGTGATTTGATAGAAAAAAATTTTTGCCGTGAACTTTTGCCACAAGAGTTTCGATAAAACTGGGTGAAGGAGCTGATGCAGTGCTAAGTGCTCGGGGCGAATGATAGTGAACAGTTCAAAAAAACATTCAGATGGAATTTTCACAGATTTTTGATGGTGTATTCCAGGAAATCGTCCTCTAAATCATAACGTTGTAAAACAAAACCAAAAAAAACATTCATTGCATAATTTTACAACCAAAACGAAAAGGAACTTCGCTAAAAAATTACAACAATAAAATAAATTTGGCATGTAAAATGACAATCGAGGCACGAAATATGATTAAAAAATAGCAAAAGAAAGAACTATAAATGAAAATAACTTTAAAATATATAATACTACGCACCAGTCCAGGACTAATGAATTCTAGCAGTTTCGTTTTTTTCATTTGAGTCAACTGAAACACTGGCCAAGATTTCGAATAAAGACTTTTGCGAAAACATTTGCAGACAAAACAAACGTAAAAAGTGACGTTAGCGAAAATTACTCTGCAGGTAAAATCTAGGAATACGAGAGATAGTAATTGAAGTGTTTCAATGACGAATTATTGAACTTTAACAGTGAGGAAGAAGCATTATGCTAGTAATAACGGAAAAATGCGTAAAGTAGATTAAGTCTAACTTGTAACATAAAGAAACTCACTGCCAGCCAACAAGACGGTAGCTTAACAAATTGATCTGAAGGAACTAGCCTTAATGGACAATCCAATAAGCCATCGGAATATTTTAGCGCCTCTGAAGCAATCTGGACAGATTCACGTAAATTTCGCGGCTGCACCATTAAAACATCGCTTGGTTCATAACTGAAACGTGATTGATCAAGACATTTTCATACGTTGATAAGTAAATAAATAATGTATATGGAAACAAATACATACATTGAACTTGAATTTGACTGCAGTAGATGTAGATAGGAATTTTACCAGGAAAATGTTGCAATTGATTGCTAGTACATTCATTTATCATATCGTATAAGAAACATACAAACAAATACCATGCTTTTTTATTTTGATTAGACTGTTATTTTTCACTGGTTATGCGATTGTTCGTTTACTCATAAAGTTGTGAAAAAACAGAAACGTGACATTCCGGCGTTAGTAATTCGTTTTTTGTCATTAATGCTATTGGAACACAATGGAGTAGTCGAAAACGACCGATGTGATACGCGTCAAGTAGCTCCGGTTCTGCTTCTACAAAAGCCGTAAAGCGTAGTAGAGGATCGCAAGTAGTGTGATTATGTGGCGACAAATAGTCATAGTATCAATTCTCTTCTACATCGTACTTGGTCAAATCCGTTCACATCGTGGTCAGTTTTATTTTGATTCGTCATAGATAGATAACCTACCGAAAGATTTAAGAGTTATAATCGAAAAGATGATAAAAATATGTAAAATGTAACCGCTCAAACAAAATTTTCTTTTACTATGAATTTCACATTTTTCCTTTTCA
This sequence comes from Dictyocaulus viviparus, assembly GCA_000816705.1. NCBI lineage: Eukaryota > Metazoa > Nematoda > Chromadorea > Rhabditida > Metastrongylidae > Dictyocaulus > Dictyocaulus viviparus. Next base: position 107,561 of record KN716169.1, read on the forward strand.
GTAAATTTGTTACTCAGATGACTTCAAAACCAATCATATTATACGTCGCAAAAGAGGTCATTCCTTTGTCTACTTTGCCGCATTGATTCCTATTTAGTTATGAATATGGCATCGAGATAATTTAGATAAGCCGTGTCGTTGACCAATTTCTGTGTTACCAAAAAAATCTTGGTTACCAATTTACAGACCCAGAAAAGATGGCGGCCTTCGTATGCCTGTGGGGAGTAGGCCGTTGTAAGCCTAATTAGGATTTGCGTATCACTGTAGAAGCTCCACTACCCCCCTCGTCCTATAATACGTTCCAAAATTCGTCAAGAACTTATCTCTATAATGTCAATTTATAGAAAAACCATTTTTAGGCGATACAAACTTCATTAACACTAAGTAGAGAGCCAAGGAGAGAAATACGGCCAGCGATTTATTATCGAAAACTTATCAATAGAAAATATGGTGACGGCGTCAAGAACGCTAGATATTACCATTTACCCAAGAAAGTTTATGCAAATGAAGTTTAGTTTAGCTTTGGGCAAATATCCTTGCATGAATAGACGTCATAGGAGCATGTGTACTAATAGGGCTCAGTGGTGGAGGTACCTCAGTGACATGCCGGCTTGAATCAGTTCGCGATCACACTCCATGCCTACTAGAGGAATCTGGGTAGGATAACTAGCACTGACTCGATGATGAGTGGTCAACTCAAGTCATTGTATAGGCCAGGCTCATATTCAACCACGTCAACGATATCACGTTGAACACGAGTGCGTCGGCGCTTCCCGCTACAAGGGACTGATCAACGACAAAGATTATCTTATCTAGAATGTGTACTAATGTGTCAATTAGAAGCAGGATTTTTATCCCAGTATTCTTTTTTGATCAATGATAATAGCAAGTAGTGTGTTTGTTCATCAAAATCTTTATGATAACAATAGTGAATACATTTCAGGACACCGGTATTCACCTATTAACATAGAACCAACCTACAGTCGATATACTTCATTTCAAGAGGAGGGAAATTTTCCGCCAGCTGAATTCGGTGTCGTTCATGTGCATCCGTATGACTCATCTAAGGACGTAACAACGAAATCTGAAAGAGATTTCCAATCTGAGGAAAACAAGTTTTATGACGAAAGGGTTCTCTGTAACAAAAATAATTTACGGGGAACAAAACATCTCTTTCAGCCTCCCAATCGTGATTCAAACTTGTCTTCTGACAATGATAATGTCAACAAATCAAGTCAGAGAATGCCTTCACAATTTTTCGGTGCAAGAGAATTCTCCAAGGACAAATATAGTATACGTCATTTTACTCCAACAAAGGAAAGCAGCGACCACTCACCTGTTTTTAAGACGTTGATGATAGATAGTAGAGAGGATCTGGAAAAGGATTTTCATAAAGAACAAAGAAAATGGGGAGGGAATAGAAGACTGTTTATTTCCAAGGAGGATGTTCGTAATGATTGTTTATTCCATCGATTAATGCCTCCTAGATCCCCAAACGAGATGCAAGAATACGAATACGGAGGAGGTTCGAGTTCTGAGGATGAGTACGGGAAACTTCCCGAGGAGTTTGATGAACATACTTATAATGTTGTAGCCGGGAAAGCAGAAAAGCCAGAAACCAAGGTCTCTGCATATAAGGATATTAGGGGAAGGAATATACATATGGAAGGAGTATATCCTATAGAAAGCCGGAATGGACTTCGTGAAGGTAAGCATACAATAATGAGCAGTGCGTATCAAAGTAAAGAGACTTCAGCAGCACTGAATAGAGAATCAAGGAGAGAAATAAGGCCAGCAGTTTATAATCGAAAACCTAGCAGTCGTAAGTATGATGACGGCGTCAACAATGGCAAATATTATCACTTGCCTAAAAGACGTCCATATTTTGGGCCTTTTGATAATTACTCTATGAGAATATCAACAAATCAAAAGAATACCAATAATGGAATGATTTTCTCCCCGTCAATGACATCAAGTCAATTTTCCTGAAATTCAACTCATAAACATCTGTTAGGCATTTATTTTCTTTGAAACCTTAAAGCTTCTCACATCTAAAAACTAACTGGTACTCTAAAAGGATCTCTTAGATAATAATGCATCTTCATTCAGCAGTCAATCCACTATCTATAGAATGCACTATTTTTACAACTTTGTACGAGAGTAGTAATTTTCGAAAAAGTGAAAAAGTACATCATAAATCAAAACATCGCTAATGATGCTAGGCTGGCCGCAAAACTTGAAACCTCACGCGGAACTTTAGGTTAACTAAGAAGATGAAAACTCAAACCTAAACCTTCCCGCTAGAGGTTCCATATCTTGCAACCAACTCAGCATTACCAGTGATATTATAAATCAATTATCAAGAAAAAAAAATACAACGTTGAAACATTATCGTTCTATGATTTGATTCAATCAATATCTCTATTTCAGATTTACATTCTTATCTACAGAAACACCAAAGTGGACGCAGAAAGCACTTGTGTAATATTGAGAGCGATCAAAATCCTTATGAGTATTTTACAAATGAATCGGAAATTATTGCTAATAAGAATTCAAAGAAACAAGATGAAAAACGATATGAAGACCGAGTGATTGACAAATCTATGCACATGTTCAGAAAGCTGGATGGTAAAGAATCTCATGAAATGAAGGCAGAGGAATTGTGAGTTCTTTAAGTTGAACCAAGAAATGAAAATCATGCAAAGCAATCCCATAAAATTCTGACCCGTGACAGATTTCAAAAGAGGCAATATTAATGCAGTAATAGAATAATAGTTGCTACATTCTGAATGTTGATCATAGCGAAAAATTTGACAATGCGTCTGCTCGAGGTAATAAGTTTCACTCGGAGTTTTTCAGAAACATGCCGGAAATAACTCCCTTTTCGAGGAAGTTCATGGATAAAAAAGAAATCGCTGTTGAGAATGATATCATTGGAGCGGATGGCAAGACTGATTGTCGAGAAAATCGTCGCTCTGATATGGCTATGAACTGCACAGCATCACCTAAAAGAGGAATCAGTGAAGGAGTTAAAATATATGCCATGGGAGCTTTAATCGAATCTACTACATTATCTATTAAATCTAGGGAGAAAGCAAAAACAGACAACTTCAAAATTTTTGGTACCATTCACAATCACGAGCACATTGGCATAAGAAATGAAGAACAGCTGCGACATAATAAATCTGAAATAAACATTGCAACTTCTACATCGATGCCTCTTTTCTTTTCAATTTCACTGCCTCCCACATTACCGAATGATGAGCGGATTATGAAACCATTGGAATCAAATGATTCCACCAGAAGCGATCCTAAGTGATACTGTTGAAGTCGTTGATGCTAGTGAATGTCAGTAAATTTCAATAAATGCGCTATGCACTTAAGCTGCCACAAATCTATTCACATATTGGTTGGGTTCGAAGAAACCCTTTATATTTGTTTCAGTCAGAAACTGTTCAAAACCATTTAGTGCCTGATTTAATCGTCTTCTTCACATTCCCATTACCCTCTACTTTTCTCATTTCAATAATATATAATGACGGAAAAAAAATACAGCTAATAGTTTCTGAAATCGTGAAGGTAGTACAGAGTATAGGTATGATTACGCCTCTTGTTTGAAACAAATTTGAATAATAACTCATCTTATTACCTTTCTAAAAGAATTCGTAACGATCATTCTCATCAGACGTCATGACATTCTAAAAATCTTACTCTTTTATATATTCGCCCTGCTCTGCTGTTTTTAGTGAATGCGATAATCTAGAATAAAAAGGGCAGTAGAACTACATGGAGTGTTTTCATACCGAACTTTGCCTTTCTATGAACATTGATCCGAGTCAATTACTTAGGTAGTTTCTGGCTCACTACACTCATTAGATGAGATAAGTAACTTTCCTGAATATTTGATAATTTGACGAACTAAAACATTGTTCTGTTCAGCCTCGGATCATCTCAGTCTGCTATAGCATTTCCTCTTCTAGTCAGTAGCCCAATTCTCACAATTTTTCGAAAAAAAAGCCTGATTATTGCCACACATGGGTAAAGACTACCCTACTAACTTCAACACTTGTATAATCTGTTTTCACTGTTGATGCAGGACGAACATATTTTTCACTCTTTGCTTTCTCAGACAAACGTAGATCATCATAATGGAGAACTTTCTTGATTATAGTAACATACGCAAGCCCATTTCAACACCGTAAACTTGCATTTTCCGCAATTGGTCACCTATCCATGTTTAGCGCAAGAATCCTCCGCATCAGGAAAATAAGGTATGCTTCCGACAACTGAGCTGCACACTGTGACTACACGTCGTAGGTGCTTCTCAGTTTTCAGAAGACATAATTTAAATGTTATATTACTGGTACACAGATTTCAAGCATGTATGTTGGCATAGGTTCGGTAACCGAATGATTAATTCGAACTTAAGTGACTGTTCTTCAAATTGTTTTTCATATTTGTTCAACTGGTTCTTCATCCATCCGAAATCATCGGTAGGCGCAAAATAATCTTCTTGAAAAGCCTGCAGAGTGCACTGAACAAGGATATTGGACGGCATTTACAAACGATTCTTCGACTATCTTCTTTGGATAAGATAATTGCGCGTCATTACCCAGATGTTTTCTTGATTTTCATTTTTTACTAACATTATTTGCATTTGTAATACCGCACTGAAGCCCTCAAACGACTTTTCTTTGCAAACTAGTTTCTGTTATTTTTTGTAGAACATCTCCAGTTTGTTTTGATCAGTTGTAACAGTAAGTGAATAGCAATTAATAATACTAACGCGGAAGAAAAAGCGGTTGAATGACAAGACCTCCTTTTCCGTTATTTCATAGCGGTAATCTCATTCCGCGAATGACACAGGCTCTGTCATCTGAGTGATTAATATCGGTTCTCCTTCTTTTGATTTACACAAATTTTCGGAAACAAAACGATTATGAAACTCTACAATTCCAATGAGATAAGATAGCAAGCCACGTAAATGATCGTTTAAAAATTTAGTTTTCTACTAACGTGAAGAATACTTACGACTAGCTGCGATGACATTTGCAAAAATTGTTGACCACATTGATTTGTGTAACTATTTATCTTCTTCAATTTCCTTATCTGATCCAATATAACAAACAATATCTGAGTAAACCGTTAACAAAACCGCCATAGGAACAGAAATAACAGTATTCCAATAATTGAATACGAATGGTCATTTAAGAATTCTGCATGTAGTAATTAGTTTTTATAAAGAGCATTTTCGTGACTGTAACCATAGATGTTTTCGCACCAAAGTCAACCATAAGCTGTCTCCTAATCTTCGCATACGGCTTAACGTAGGCAATAGCAATATTCTGGTCTGAAATGACAGATGTATTAATCACAAGTCCGTAAAGAACGAAATATAAAAACCTCACTTGTGTAAGGAGAAGGACATCCAGATGTTACGAAACCAACCGAGCAATTATCTGTAGGGTCAATTACAGAAAGATGTGCTGGAAAATTTCATAAAACAGCCTAGCTCGGGAATGCTAATTTGAAACATCACTAGCATCTAAACCTCTTCATCAGATGTAAAGCTAAATGAATCGTTTATAAGTCTTCCTAAGATTAAAAAATGATGACTTTGTTGTAACTTTCACATGAAGGACTAATGATCAAGAAGAACGTACATGGGTCAAGTTAATGTTCTTTCGATTAAACAACTTCATGAAAATTTAAACAGAAGTAATATTTGAGCCAATGACAAATTTATAACTTAGAAGAATTGTTGGCGGATAGTACGTAAGTCTAATTTCTTTCATGGTACACATTATTCCTATGGTCTCAAAACCCACTTACTGTGTCTGGCTTCCAAATCTTATCCAACATTGCCATGCTTAATGAAAGTTGTTGATTACTGGTGCCGTTGAACATCAGTCGCGAGTCTGTCCATGTTTGTTGGAAATAGTAATTGAATGAATATGTCTAAATGTTTATTCCAGGAAAAAATGAACTTAACAATTCAATGAATATTTCGTGAAAAGCACAGCTAATACATAAGGTACTGATTGAGAGGATCGTACAGATAAGCAGACATGAAATTTGATTCTTTCGACACCTCATTTGAAGGATGTCATTGGAAACTACTCTCTCATCTAAAATGCTTTCTAATTCCATCACTTGATGCTTTGCACAGACATGTCGTGAGAAAAGTGTACGATCGGAACGATTGTATTCGGAAATTGAAACGGAAGAAGCGAAAGAAAAAAAAATGAGGGCGCTCAACGGCATGTCACTTCGACGGCAACTTACTCGTTGTGAAGGACTATTTTCTATGGATGTGGAAGTTACACAACGAAACACTTCATCTGAGGATCATATTCTTATTAGCATAAGATGAACAAGTGTAGTAGCAACAACTACCTTTCCTTCGTGGTCAATAAATTAGTGTCATAGAAATCTGAGTAAGAAAGAGCACTGACTTGGTGGAGAGTGGTCGACTCAAGTCACTCTGTATACCGGACTCGCATTCAACCACCCCCATGATATTACGTTGAACACCGATGCGTAGGTATATTTGGCAACAGGGATTGATCAACGTCAGACAAGTTGTTACAGCTCAGTAGCGAGTAGACAGCTAATTAGGTAAATATAGCAGAGGCACAAATGTAAAGCAGTTTGTGTAAAAGATATGAAAATTGCAGTGTAAGAAAATACTGTACAAGATCAAATATTTGAGGGGACAGAATTGCAGATGATTGTATCGTTCTAGCTAGGGTGATTGCCTTTTTATGTCACAAATTAACTTGTTTATACGAAGCATTGAAGATGTCTGAACAATCAGAAATGACACATCCGTTGCCACAAATGTAAGCATTCTTAAGATCCAGATCTAATCTGTTCAGTGACTATTCTCCAAGAATAATTAAAAACAAATCATTGACTTAACTAGTGATTAAGAAGTCCATCTTCTGAATAACTCAGATTTCTCAACGAAACAATTTGTTTATGAAAATTAATTAAAAATTCATACGATTAACTAATTATGAGAAGACACTCTATGAAACGACTTCGACACTTATTTAATGATTTTCCCTCCTTTCATTCAATTTAATGATGTCTTACAACAGTGTCACATCTGCAATTCACCTCACTTTTTTTTATGCTAGAAACGACGAAAAAACAATTATGTAAGTAGAGAGTGATGCGGCGAGAGCATTCTCCCATGTAAAACGGTGCGAAAAGTAGGCGGGACGATGTGGTAGACCAATAAGAGAATCGAGATGTAATAAAATACGAAGGCAGAACTAGTCAGTACTAGGACTGTGTTTAAGATGTGACCAGCATGTTTTCTGGAACGGAACTGAAGTTGAAGGGTCCAGGACAGCTGGGAGGTGATAAGGAGACCGGTGACAGGAAGGTTGGTGGCGAAATATCTGTGGAATTTTTACAGAATATTAGTAGGCGATGGAAAGAAGACGTATACAATAAGTGCGTAGTTCTGTAGTGCTGCCTGCTTCATGTGCACTGAGGTGCAATGTGTTCGGCTTCGTCATCCATATGTAGTATACGCATGAGGTAAAGGTTTGTTTTATGACGCCAAGTGTAGTCGTCTGCCTAGTAGTGTTAACATAACCAGATGTACTGGGTCCTGTGATTATAATTAATTCAGGCAAACAAATAGCAGTTTGATCTGTACAGGATGGCTAGTGATACGAATGGGACGAGATGTAAACAATCTGTTCATGGAGTACTGGGTGAGTTTATCTAACTCTAGTTTGCGTCAGCAATGTGGCAAGTTCGAAAGTTGGTACCAGTAATGTACCATCCGTTGTTGTAAATAGGTATTAATGTAATGTATTTATAATTAGTTTAGGATAGTAGGAGCAGTGCATGAGTGACTAGTATAAATTTTGAGTAGGAACGGTTAAGCTGTTCTCGCAATGTTTTTCATTGGACTGATCCATTAGCAACAATATTTTTATGTTTTCAGCGTGAAGTAAGGCTTTAAGTGTTACATCCATTTTTAGTAATAGAAACAGCAATCTTGCAAAAATGATTCTACCTGTTACTGTCAACTAGTAATTCTCAAACTTTACCGCAACAGTGAATGGCAAAAAAATTGTTCGTTATAGAAAGATCTCTTATCTTCAGCTACATCTTCGCAAGAGGCCCTTCTCCACATCAAGTATGCTTAAGCAGAGCCGTTAATTGGGTGGGAAAAAAAGGCCTATTTCCTTTTGAACCACTGGAACACCTTTTAGCGACGTAATCGATTCTTTTCTGTTCAAATTAAAGCGTTAAGAATTTGCTGTCACATATGGCATTATCATTAAGCGCTACTAGTAGTGATTGTCGAAAGAATTAAGGTAATTTCATGAATGAATAGACTGTTTCATTTCAAGTCTTATTCGAGAAGAATGAGGAAATCAAACCTGATTAGATGTTTTTTGGTACGGCTTATCATCCACAAAAGTACCAGCTGAAAGAGAATACTTTATGCGATGCTTCTGTCAACTCGTAAGGACATAATTAAGAAAATCACAATATTGCTCAAAATTTTCGAATATGATGCGGTAGACGTTCGCCTCAGATGAAATATTAATGAACGCGATACTGTGCAAATTACATATAACGGTACGCTAGTACCACTGCGCTATGCATACAGGTACTATGGACTTAAAGCTTTACAATAAGTCATGATTGGGCCGAATCTTCGTGTTAGATAAGAAGTTGTAAGGTGATAGGTTTTTATAATGCATTCAAATCGTACAATAACATAGCTCGCTGCTCTAGATCAAATGTCATTCATTTCTGAGAGTTGTTATCGACTTCTTACTTTCAGATCTCAATCATGCAAATGAATAAATTACTGGCGTTCAAGCTACGGACCACTTTATGGCACTGTAGTAAAATTGAACGGTACTCTTAAATGTATTTCCGTAGATCAACTTTTCGATTATCTTCTGATATTGTAGAAAGCGTGAGGAAATCATGTAAAAAAGCTCTTGATGTTGGACCAGCATTCGTTCGAAAGATGTTCTTGATTTATCTACAATCAGATACACTTCAAGATTTTTTATACGTCTCATTCTAAATGGAGGAGAAGATTGATGTGTGCAGTGGGCGTATTTCTTCATATTTTGACAAGCACTTCCCTTGAGGTTAGAGTATCATTACTCATTCGCAACCTTTCAACACTCTTCCTATTTGTTATGCTTTGGCAAATAACCAACTGAGTGTTTCGAATAATTCCAAATATTTCTATGTTAATGGAGATGTTATTTTGGTTTCAGTTATGAACAACGTTCATTACACAATAGATTCGATTAATTATTTTGCCAGGGTTCTGTTGTGCTTCTCTAAATTTGTATGCGCAATTTTTTTTCTATACCTATTGACTTATCAACATACGTTTTTTTTCTTGCTGTAAAATTAGAGCATTAGTATGTTTTGCTGCTGAGAATTTGTCAAAGTGGTCAAGTTTCAATTTTCTTCAACATGGATTCATAGAAAAACATTTTTTTTTCTATTACAAGAATGTAATAGAAAAGGAAAGCGACAAAAATATCTGACCTTACATGATCATTCTATTAACACTCGCAATAACTAGTGATATATGCTTGTAGCGTATTTCAAGATTTAAATTTCACTCAATATCAGTCATCCAAAGAGAGGATGTGGCTTTTCATCATCATATTATAAGGGAAAGTAACGGAGTAGTTAGATGACTCATTGGATCATTAGTACCTACCAGTGATATTCAACTAAAAATTATTCGAAGCTGATAGAAGCTGGTAATCTTAAGGATAACAGCAGGTAAGCAACCACCTCCACTATCATTAATGAAGACGAACACATGACATGTTTCACGACGAAGAGACCACGAGTACTCTTCAACATCGAGCTCATTGGCATGTCATCACTGGCTTTCATATCACTAGTAGATCATGTCATCATTTATAGATACCAGTATATTCGTCGCTCCTTTTTGCGTTTATGTTTCATGCATCATTTGCAAAATCTTCATGAATACTTTGCCTTAAACAGTAACACGATCTCATGACTTTTCAGAATAACGTATTAAAAGTGCTCAACTTTTTTGACTAAGTAACGTGACATCATGAGTGTGCTCTACAGTTGTTTACTCTTTTCTTGTCTTTTCCACTGTATTTAACTTCTGATGGTTTACTTAAAGACGTTGTGGAAAATAAGACGAAAAAAATTTGTACCTTTTCATTTATCGGTTCACATATTGTTCGAGATAGTCATTTGTTCTGATTTTTGAAACCATGTATTCTAAAAGCTTCTGCATGTACTGATTGACTAGATTTTTCTAGCCAAATAATGTGTTTGATGGTGATGAACAGCAATAAGATAATCGATAAGAACAAAAAAATGAAAACAAACAAGTGTATTAGAATCAGGTGCAAATCATTTGATATTTTCAGAATGATCACGCATCTATTGATAGCTCTTTGTGTATTGGCCAATTTGCTCTCATCAGAATTGTACAAAGTGATGAACGTTAAGTTGTCCAATGAAAGCTCACTTGCGGCAACAGACAGAATTGACAAGTGGGTGAACATTGAAACACGTGTTCAAAGTGAAGTCTAAGAACCTAAAAGACAACAGGAATTTCAGGAAGGGAATTGCAAATAATGTGACTACGCTGTTGAATGAAATATTAAAAGGATATGATCGCCACTTGAGACCAGGATTCAGTTGTACTTAGAGCAGTTATATATGATAAGTTTTTTGATTTCACCAGAATTTCTATTTTTGTAGCCGAGCGCACTACAGTTTTTATCGACATTTTTGTTCGTACCATGGGTCCAATCTCCGATCTCACGAACGTAAGCTAATTTTTGCCTTTATAAACATCTTTGTAATCGTAATCGGACGAAAACTCTGGATCTCAAACTTCGTCGCACAAGTGTAGATTCGCAACAGTTCTAAATCGATGTCACGCGACGCGACGAATAATTTTCTCATGAATATTTATGCTTTTTTCAGAGGAATTTCTTTTCATTAAGTCTTAATAAAGCTGTTTAATAATCAAAATATAATATTTACCTAGATATTGAATGAAAATAAGTTGCACTTCGGACATTAAAATGTCTCATGTCTGGATATTAGTGAACTTTTGTAGTTCTAGATTAAGAAATCGAAACAAGCTGCTGTAGGCTTTTTATGATTGTTTGCTTTGAAATTATCAGCTTGATCTATACTTGTCAACAATTACTAGCGATTTCCTAACAGTTATTATTGCTATAATTATTTATAATATGTAGTAATATAATCGCCTTATAGAGAATAGTCTTATTTCACAACGAGTAATTTGCCGTCGAAGAGACATGCCATTGGCATAAACGCCGTTGGCACAAATGCCGTTGGGCGTCAATTTTTTTTTCGCTCGCTTCCGTTTCAACGTCTTAGTACAATTGCTCCGACCATACACTTTTCTGACGTCTTGTCTGTCTGTGCAAAGCGTTAACTGATGGAATAAGAAAGTATTTTAGAAGAGAGAGTGAAAGAGTAGTTTCCAAAGACATCCTTTAAATGAGGTGTCAAGAGAATCAAATTTCATGTATGCTTATCTGTACGATCCTCTCAATGAGTACCTTATGTATTAGTTGTGCTTTTCACGAAATACTCAATGAATTGTTAAGTTCATTTTTTTCTGGAGTAAACATTTAGACATATTCATTCAATTGCTATTTCCGACAAACATGGACAGACTCGCGACTGATGTTCAACGGCACCAGTAATCAACAACTTTCATTAAGCATGGCAATGTTGGATAAGATTTGGAAGCCAGACACAGTAAGTGGGTTTTGAGACCATAAGAATGCCATGTGATAAGAGAACGAATATTTTAGCAGCTTTGCTGATTTTTGATTTTCTAAATTTAGTTTTAGCTCTTAGTACTCAAGAAGGCTTAAAAGGAACGCGTGCCGTAGGTTAATGAAATAGGAATTAAAACAGAATATCGCCAGTTACGTTGAATTATGCTTCCTTAATGTACGTTAGAAAGAAATTTAATGAAGGGATATAATAAGAAACGAAGAGAAAAGCCAAGCAAGACTGCCTATTAGATTATCTGCCACTATTTTTCTTCTTCGGCGGTAGGACCTACGAACGTAAACGACACCTTGACCGGCCAATCATTTTAAAGACTTCCGTCTTCATCAATAACTTCAAACCTAGCTGCAACAGGGCAATAGAAGCGTCTTAAATTCTTTTTCTAGTATTACTACTTTCCAGTACGGTGCTAGCGTGATCTACCTCCATCTGATCTAGATCTAGTTCACGTATTGAAGTGCATTTCGGGAAAAATTTTGAAAAACTAGAACTGGTTCATAAGTGACTTCAACAATTTCTTCAATCACCACCCTCATGATTTCCAAGAAACAATTAATGTTTCCCTGGAAAATTGTTGCACATCAACCATAATGACAAGGATTGTATTGTTGATTAACTATTTTTTCAAATGAAATAACAATAGAATCAACATTGATAAAACAGTAAACCAAAGTGTCGAGATGCAAAAGAAGTTGTGTGGTATTGTTGAGTTAAAAGAGTTATTTAGTATTTCTGGAACGGTGCGCGATCCTACACACATTCGATGACAACCAGTAATCGGCTTGTAAGATTATATCCAGATGGCACTGTTTTATATAGCAGCAGACTTACAATCAAAGGTAAAAATGCACACTTACTACATAAGAAAAGAACGAAATTTTAACTGACGTTAACAAGAGGCTTATGTTCTCTATAATGCAATGAACTCTAGAATCTGCGGCAACTACCTCATCGTTTATTTCAATTACAAAAATTAGGCGAAGGTTTTTTACTAAAAAGCTTATGCAGTATCTACTCTAATGACTAACATCAGCAACAGAATTTTTCTTTGAAATTCCTATCGCTGTGAACTTATCATGTGCTTCCGTCTTACTGTGGTTTCTTGTGCTAGTCGAACTGTTAAATTTCTATCCAGCACGTTTTTCGCAAAAAAGCTTAGTTGTGTTGGTTATATGCGAGATGGTTAAATGTGAGGTAAAAAAAGAGGTCTTATCTCTATCCTCAAAATTGTATTAAGCCTCGGATTATGAGGGTATTACTCTTTATCGTAGGCCTAACCTATTTTTATAACTGAAGTAGAATTTTAGTGTGTATTTTTACTTTTTTATTTTTTTTTTGTTTTAGTGTGTAAGGACCTGCGTACGTTACCTAATGTTCTAACAACAAATCACCTAGGACACAATAGCTGTAGATTCACAATCTGAAAGAAAAATCTATTCCTTTTGAGAGGAAAACATCCAATAGATGCTTAGTAATTGGAAATTAATACAAATGCAGATTGATAGCGTCTGCAGTCTCTTAACATTTCTACAATTTTGACGATTGCAATAGACAAAACAACGTAATGTGGTGCTTGTCGTTTTGATTGGATCTGTGACTACGGAAAATTCAAACTCCTTTTGATCACTTTATTGAATGAGAACCATTTTTGTTGAGTTATTATTATTTAGGAAAATGTGCAATGTCGATGAGACGATATCCTTTAGATCGACAGGTACGGTAAATTTTTTAAAGCTCTATGATTATTTTGATGTTTAAATACACTCAGATATTTCACAATCGTTCGTTTCTGTTTATATCACATTGATAGAAACGATTTTTTCCAACATTAACATGCGAAAATTTGGAAAACATTGCAAACTAAAAATATCAATCGATGTTTTAATGCTTTATTTTTGTCTTTTTTTTAAAGTTTACTGATTCATTTGAGAAATTTGACAGTGGATTATATGAATATTCTCGTCGAGTAAATAATCATACGATTCCCACGAAACCTTCCATTAACTCTATTGTTGTTGTTATTGTATTCTTCTGCAGTAGGTTTTTTTGACTGTATCATTTATTTTCTAATAGCCTAGGTCCTGTCCCACTAACTTGTCATTTTTGGATACTGTAAAGTTCTGTTTAAGATAATATATTTTATGACGATAAACCCCAAATATATTTCATTTCTTTGCTTACAGTATGATTTTGGAAAAAGACCAAGAAACAAAAATCATAGCTAAATAACAAGCTGCTTCTGGAGAGAGCCATCCCAGCACGATCGTCAACCAATTCATAGGGCGCTGTTTCTATGATCGACTTTCAAAACAAAGAATTTTTTCTCGTACTTTATTGAAAAATTACATTGCAAGGGTAATATGTAATAAATAAAACCAGAATAGACTGAAAGTTTTGACAATGATTGAGAGAAGCTCGTATGATTTCCTCAAAGTATTGATTATTTGCAAAAAATTAAGAGTAAAACGCCATTACATTCTTATGTCATTTTTTGCATTTCACTAAATAAAAACATATTTTACGAGATTTTTCCTTAAAGTGATAGTTAACTATCGACTGATAAGTTCGTGGTCAGACATTTTTAGAAACAAGTCCTACCGCTAATCCTTTTGTAACGTTTGGTGCTTAATATAACGTTTGAGTGAGAAATGATGAAACTTTCAGGCCTGCCGATTAATTATAGGCTCTTATGCGTTCAGCACAGATGAGTTACTGTATGAGTGGAAGATAATGGGAACCGACAGAGGTGTACAGGTGAATGGCTTCATTTTTACTTTAATGCATCATTCGTTTTTGCTTTTCAGATGGACTACGAAAGTATTTCCGATTTGCCGCAATTCTCAATGACTGGATTTGAAGTTCTCAATTCTACTGATATGCTTAGAGACAGTGAGATTCTGTTTTTATTTTCTACTTTACGCTTATCCCAAAAATTCATAACGTATATTAATTCGTACGCCAAAACGCTTGTTTGTCTTTGATTGGAGAGAAAGAGAAGGGTAGACATGCAGCATGAAGATGCTCAGGCTGAAATAAAGGTGTTGGACTAGCCCTCTTATACCAATTAGAAGATTAAAATGACTGCTTTTAGCACCAATATGTAACATTTGCTGCTTTAAAAAAGGCAATGAAGGAAATCGCTTACAATTTCTATTCCGATTCTTAGATAGCCGCATTTGTCCACCACCGATTATTTTGCTCTAAGTCCTCTCTTCTAAAATTTGACGTTCTTTCGTTGACAGAGGACCAAACAGAATTCAGATCAAACATAATTTATTAGGTGCATTTGGAGAGTTTATCAACGGTACTTTATGGTACTATTTATTTATTTAGGTTAAATTCTTTTGCTTTCAAAGAGTTATTGCATCTATATCAAAGTTCATGATGTTGTGGAACTATTCTACAGTTACTGCTTATTACCAGCCTTGTTAAATGCGTTGCAGCAGGATTTATCCTCAGCTCCTTTTTTCGACCGTCTCCTTTGTCGCAGCATAAATTAGTTCCGGAGATCTTGTTTAAGGAATTAAGGTGGTATTGGCACATTATTCAAACACCCCGGTAAGCCACTTGTATGAAAGAAAATTTTATGCAGCTTATATTTGAATGCAATCTTTGCTTGAAGAAGTTGATGATCTTATCCGGTGCAGGAGCCAGGTATAACTGATGTGTCAAGAAAGCACTATCTTGTATTTGTTTCCTTTGTTAAAAAATGAATTTCCATCGAAGAGACGTGATATATGCAGGAATTTCATTACACGGTCCCCACTCTCGTTTGGTTCTCCTATTCCAAATTTTTCGATTTTCTATTCCTACTGATTGTTCATCGTTAATCTCATATTGGATCCTACAACAATAAATTTATAGAACAACTTTTCTTTGTGAATTACTTTTTCCAATTTGCTATAAAACGCAGCCATTTTGCTCCCACTAGCTGTGCTAGTGGTGAGGGGCAGTGGTGCTTATAGACCATATAATTTATTGAAATACTGTAAGAATCAGTGGAATATTATTGTTGATTAAAGAACATTTATCGATGAACATTGAAGATTTGTAAAGTAGAGAAATCTGTGCATAGAAATACTCACACTTCTTCAACGTTAGTAATTCTCTTTCATAATTTAAGGAAATTACTCCGCTTTGGAAGTTCGATTTTTTTTCCATCGGCACTTCGGATACTTTTTGATGAACTTCTATGTACCGTGTACACTGATTGTGCTGCTTTGTTGGGTAGCTCTTTGGACGAATCGCGAAGCCACTGGTGACCGCATAGGCATGGGTGAGTCAAATTTTATAAACGCTCTTTGAAAAAGTTTCCAGGATCGGCTATCCTTTAACCTCGGCATTTATAAATTGAGTATCTTGACTGTGACTTTGTTTAGCAATACTCAAGGCTGGTAAACAGTGTTTTATTGAAAAGACAATACAACACAGAAACAGGCTGACGTTTCGGCAGAATTGCCTTCATCAGAGCCTAAAAAGTCTATGACATTTGTGTGGTCTATTCAATCAAACACTATCGTTGATCTTGCAAAAGAAAAACCCTAATCTAAAGTTTTGACACCCAGTCAAATACTCACCTTTAAAATGGCTTTCCTCTGTTATTTGTGGGGGCAACCGTTTATAGAGACAGCATGGAGAGTAACGTCTGGTATTTAATTAGACCAGCAGCCTTATATATGGGGCTAGGTCATGCCTATCCACAAGGCACTCGTCTACTTTTTTATTACTTTTGAACACTAGTGAGATGAAATATTTATTGTTGTTTAGAAACAAGCAGTTTCACTTTTCAATAACGAAATGGATCAAACTCCATTATGAATTTGAGAAGACCACTATCTTTAGGAATCACTTCCGTCCTCACAATGGTGCTGATTACCAACGACAGCAAATCGGATGTACCGAAGGTACAATTTGTTTAGTCGTTATTCCTAATAATTGTAGTATATTATTTTTAATCTCCTAACAATTCTTGTGTAATTTTTTTTGTGTTTAGGTTAATTTTCCTACAGCCCTAGACATTTATATCTGGATTTGTTATACGACACTTTTGGTGTGCATGATTGAATTCACCGTTGTACATTATTATACAAAATTCAATACGGGTGATCCAGAAATTCAAGCTATAGAGAGAGAAAAAATGAGACGTATCATCAGCAGAATTCCTAAGTCTGCTGTAATGAGGTATTAAAACATTATGCTCATTTAAAAATTGAATACCAATATTTCTGTTTGGAAAGTAATATTATAATAGTAATGACAAGTTCCTGATTAATAAGGAGCACTACCGGTTTTTTACAGCAGTCGACGCACTAACAGAATGCTAGCCGGTCCGATATCCAACAAAGCAATCGTGAGTGGAAAAGTTTGACCTAGTTATTAATTTTTTAAAATGTATCACACCATTACAGCTGTTTTATCTAGCATCCAGTAACTCAAATTGTCCTTAAAGATCTATATAAGTTCCTGCAAATTGCAAGAAATATGCAGTGAGTGAAAGCTTGTAAAGTGGCGTATATGCGAGTTCGAGTGTGGACTCAGGTCAAGGAGGCTTCCCATCCCTTACGGATTGTTGAATTGGTACCAGAGTAATCTGGGTGAGTAAACAACACTGTCTTAGCAACAGACTAGCCCTCTCAAGTGAGTGGCTAAGCACACTTGCTTCCATAGTAATTACCTTGCTTTCCTGATATTCTATCCTATATGAGTAGCAAAAAAAGCCCTATAGCAGACTACTCAAGTAGCGCTGACTTGCCTACATTGTATATTGGATCCGTTACTCTGCTTCATATTGCTCGTTCCTCAAAAATGTAATAATATACATCAAGTAGTCAAAGGATCAAATTTTTCGAAAGTTTGCACGTTCATGCCCTACAAAACTTAAAAATGTTTAAGCTATTAAAGCACTTGGTCTATATTGTGATGGAATTTGTGAAAATACCATAACAATGGCTTCAACGATACATTAAGGCTCGAAATGACGGAGGGCGGCACTCGATGTACCATCACATAAGGCAAACTTCAATGAAAACACGTATGTTGACAACTCACACCATTCGTCAATTCGATTATGTTCCTCAGACATTTGAAGAGTTTCAACAGTTAGTTTTTATGACGTCATTCAATACGCAGGAGTAAATTCTGCACTGTCTTGCAATTTTTAATCGATAGCGTCTTTTTTTTTCATAGGGACAGCATTGGATGGCGTCTTTATTATTGGATGATCAATAATGTAAGTCAGCTTTCTTGTTTTGTAGTATGAAAGTGTCAGCATGGAAAGATAATCGACAACGTGTTAATGCTTTTTTGTTTTTTTTGTGATTCTTTAAGATTAAGATCAATTTGATGCATATGACAATTTCTTCTACCTTTTTTTTAAATTTTACTGGAAAATTAACATTAATTTTATTATTACTACTGTAAAATATGTTATAGTGAGTAATTTCTGACGCATTTTAAAATATGAACAAGCCATCTTAAAAGTCTTGAAGTTATCAATAACTATTACTTCAGTCCACATCACTGCAGTACAAAAAATGCAGTATGTATGGGATTTTATCAGCCATATTGTATGCGCTACAAATACCACTAAAAATATTCCTTTAGAACAATTCATTAGATTAACTAACGGGATATTAAAAAGTTTCAATTATACATAAACAAAAGATTAATCTTGTAATGTCTTTGTTGATACTGATAATACTTTTTAGGCTCGTAGAACAGATCCTTTTGGTTTGGCCCAAAACTCGATCAGCAGTGTGGATCGATTTGCGAGGATTGCTCTACCTCTTTACTTTATCGCAGTTGTAATTGTCTACTACAACTTTTATGTTAATAATCCCTATCATTTCACTTTTAATGACTGATTAGATATGCAGTCGATATTACTACTAAAATTGTGTAAAAGTCATCAAAATAATCCATAGAACTAGTCCTACAACTATCACACTGTTTTTCGAGAGCATTTGTACATAACGAGAATTCTCATTGTAAGATTAGTACGTATCGATCGGCTTCCAGAAAATTTCGAGTGCGAAGGTGTCGTCGCTGTTCGTTGAAACCCAAAGTTATTCCTAATCAGTTTCCTATGTACCGTTGCATTTTTTGTAGATTTGTAAAGTACAACAAATTTTAGTTGAACAAAATTTACTAACACATGATGGTTGTGATAAACAATGATTGCAATGCATACGTAAACAAAGTCAACCAGTTTTTCATTTTCAAAAACACACTGAAGATGAACAATACTGAAATGTGCAGCTGTGATGCTCTCATAACACATTCCAGTCTTACTGGCAAGTTTGACCCACTCAAGGCTTTAGGTTTCTACTCTTCCTAAGTAAATTGATTATTGATATATTGGATCTAGGTAACGGTCCTTCCCTTCAGATGCTTATTGGTATTGAAGAAACATCTTTATCTTCGCAAACACAATCATGGGAAATCAATAAAGTTAGGAAACGTTTTAGTATAAGTGCTCTACATCGCCAGAGACATCACTAACTAAACTACGTAGCAAGGTAAGGGCTGTTTTGTTAGCTAGCCAATAACGTATGATAATTATAGCAACCTTATCAAGGTCCCGAAATCTCCCAGAGAAAAGCAGCAAAAATTTGAGAAGAATATCTCTAAAGTGCCGCATTATTGTTTCCAAGTATTCTGAAAGCATTCGCAAGAGCGAGGCACATTCTAAGATGGCCACAGAGGCAAGTGAGTTAAAAGAAAGTGAGCAATGCTGGTGATTGATGGAAGAAGCCGACTTGACAGCCGCTCTTGCTGCTCCCACACATAAATTCTCCTCACTACAACTACTTTATCAACCTCGTAATTTATGAGTATTATCCTAGTAGCAGAAGAATTTTACTCGGAATTTTTGATCCTTTCTAAAAGCAGTACATACATCTTTTGTAGGCGTCTGAATCTGCAAATCACGTCTCTCGTTATAGATCATATTTGAGCAATAGACTTTGTATGAGTATTTTAAACCTGATAGTACCATTTCTTTTACGATAATGAATGGTCCAGTCTGACACGAAATTAAATATCATTTCAGCTAAAAAAATGGGTAATTGCATAGGCGAGTTCATCAACAGCGTTTATATGAACATTTAGCAGATAAGAGCTTATTTTTCAATCAGTTATAGAGAATGATTTAGATTCGGTTAAGTACGAATGTTGCATTGATATTTCTTAAAATCACATACATTCCCACAGCAATACGATTCTGCTACTTCTCCACCAACTTCGAACTTTGCAGTCTTATAGCAAACGTGTGAATAGCTGAGTCAGTGTATTGATGAAAAATGGCGGTACGTACTTCAAACGATCTGAGGAAATCTTGCCTGGTATAAAGGGTGTCTAATTTCCTAACAATGAATCTGTATGTCAGATTTCAATATGAAGGACTTGAAGCAACATAATCGTCTCTCCTCTGTCTATACGGACGTGAACGAATCTGGCTATCAAAATGATTTGAGTGAAGAGCACAAGGGCATTTCCTCCATAACTTTGTTTCAAGGAACAATTCTTTTTCAGTATCACAAACAACGCTTAGTTGCATGCTCCTACTCGTTTTGATCAGTCTGATGACGTCGTACTGCATTTTCTGAGCATACATCAGAAAACCTTCAATGAAAGATTTTCAACCTCTCTTCATACTCATCTACCCAAACCTTTTATGAACCTACATGACTTCTTACCAAACGGGTCCAATTATTTCTAATTGCAGCATACCCGTCTGTATGGAAATTGGGTGGACTTCTGCTTATTTATTAAATTCTGTAAATGCAATGTTGTTTATGATCTGACATTTATCACCTGTCTATCATTTAAGACTGCAGCACGTCATACCCACAGTCAACACGTCGTCGTGATATTCATTTATTTTGCTCATGCCGAACTTCTTCAATGATAGAATGTTTGGTAGAGCTTGAATTAATATGATATCAAATTCATTCACTTCTTGTCTAGCAGAATCAATTGTTCTATTAACATAAAACTATGATAGTATGTAGAAGATAAGAAAAGGTTATCGGTGGAAGAGTTAGAACAGCATGATTTGCGAGGTTATATTTTAATATACAACTTCTAAACTGTTCTTTAACCAAAATCCTTAGTCATTTAGTTAATAATAAAATATGTTACACTTATTAAAATCTTATTATGACTGCATGAGCAATAACTTTCTACCTAGGTTGTATAAGAATCGTACGTTTAAATGACATGAAGCGATGTGCTCTACTAACCATTCCGTTGCTGATCATACATTTGTACCAATACAGATTCATACAATATCTACAGTATGTCGAAGATAAGCTCTTCCCTCTTGGCAAGTTTTATGCATTTCGTTTGCTTTTGTTTTGACAAGTAGTTTTCGAAATACTTTCTAGGAATAACGTCAAGCAGAAATTTTCTATTCCTTCAAATTTTTCCGTAATTTCTTTTACACTATTATTTCATTCAGTTTTTTTCTTATTTCGAGATCGGATTGCTGCTACAAAGCTGTGATATGTGTAGTTTAAGGCAAAATGATCTACTTGCCTTAGGCAGCGAGGTATGAAAGGGCACTCGCTAATTTAGTGAAACTTAAAAAAGATCACCAGTTAGGCTTGACCACGTCTTAAAAGCATAAGCTGGAAAACTTGACAGACCACAACTACACGCATGCGTAACTATCTGCAAAAGCTTCCTGTTGCGACTGTGCAGGCAACACATTTTCAGAACATACTGTTTCGGCAACTGCTCAACAACAAGCAGACGATAAAACACTTTGTCAAGATATAAACAACGCTAAAACTAGGCTGGAACTGTCACAAGTCTGAGTCGACTCGCAACATATTGGAAAAACTGGGCTGAACTTTCGTACCATACCACATTCATTGTAAAGTCCTAATATTGCTCTATTTAATTATTATTTCTTTTGCGCCACGAAGCAGAATTTGCAGAAAAAAGGCAGGCTACAAGTAGATTAAAAGCGATCTAATAGAATTCTTTAATCTTGAGCATCTTTCTCTTTCTGGAAGGAAAGCATCTCTTCTTCCCTTAGCAACTGGTATGCATATTATTCATCATAATGGTGATTATACTATTGATCAATTACTTTCTTCAAATGAATAACTAAAAACCAAATTAGCAACAGTATTGAAATTCGAGAGAAATTATAGAACAACCGAAAACATTTGATGAACATGACCGCTTCTTTTTAGGTTTCTTGTGGAACGAATTCGTTACATAAGACAAAACGATTTCGTTAGCAGATTTCTCCCAGTTGTTGATAACAAAAGTTTATAAGCTTTGTCGTCGACTAATCTCTGTGTGGGATGGGCCGGCGCATTAGAGCTTAACATGATATCATGGTGACTGTGTGCAAGCTTGCTCTATACAATAATTCGAGTTGACCATTCATATTTCCTTTGGCTTTTTGCCAGCTTTTTTAATCGAAGTGGTTCAAGACCGGAAACGGACACACTGCCAACGCCATGTGATAGGACTTAGTCCAACTTTTCGCGATGTGACTTACTTTTTATAATAATTAATCATCACGGATTTGTCGTCACCCTGATAAAAACATCGGGTTCCACAAAGATTGAAGCCTTTTTCTCAGTAAACTATTGCGTTAACAAATATCTTGATAAAAACTACTTTAGTCATTTCTTATTCGAATATTTTGATTTCGCCTTTATTCAGACCCGTTTGACTTAACGGTGTTTGCCGAGTTGGATGAGGTCGAAAACGGATTTGTCATTAAAGGAACAGATCGTGAGTATTCTTTTCATTTTTTAGATCAGACATCACCATAACTCCGTGAAATGAATAATTTGTAAAAGTGATTTGAAACAACATACTCTGTTCCATTGCTATTACGAATTCTACTAATTGAATTTAATTTTGATATGACGTCAATGTTCAGCGTCTTATCATAACTGCACGTGGAGAAGAGGGAATACTCTTAGCGAACCTTTCGCCAGAGGATGGAGTAAAACAGTGCATGCTCTCTCATCAACCTCCGTATTAAAACGGCCTAATTTGGACGGAAAAACATTTATGAACTGCTTCTACTCCAATTTTGGTAAATATGACTGGGTAAGCGAAATAGGATATCACTGAATTTAACTATTCTGTGGGTGCTAATAATTTTAATCAATACTTTGTTATTCATGAAGAAATCACTGCCACCACATAGCCAAAATTCATTTCCAAGTTAATTCCTCGTCGATACTTCATAGATTCACCAACACCATTGCTTATGCTCTAATTATTTTCCATTAAAGACGTAAATATTCCTTTTAGATTCATTCTATTCATCCATTAGTTCATCCTAGTCAGTTTACTCAGAATCATTCATAATGAGTATTTCTTCGTGTCTTAAATGCCAGCAAATCCTAAATGCATCCTAAATTTTCTTTTACACGTCGTATAGTACTACGAGAATTTCTAACTGTACATGAATTCCTCAATACAACGAAAGTATAACTCAAAGTTTCTACCGAATAGGCATGATGTTTCGTGTGTTTCATCAATGTTTAATCAAAAGCATACGATTTCGACGATCGAGACTCGAATAGGATTGTCGGAGTCTGAGGTCTTTAAAGCATTTAGAGAATATGCATCCATTATCGTCCAACGAACAACCAAATGCATTGATATCAACGTGTGTTTTCCTATAACGTGCTGCGTTCTAGTAGGTATTTTTTGTATTTAATCAATATCGATCACATTCTTGACGTTGTATTAGGTTTTATGCCATAAAAGCCTCTTCTAAAATACAATAAATAGTTCTACAAAAAAAGTCCCTCTGCAGTATTATTCTACACAGTTCTTATCCTACATGTACCCTTAGTACCTCAATGCCTGAACTGCATGCAAAAAATAGAATAGTCAGGACGTAGTAATCTGACAGTGCTTGTTTATACTTCAGAAGATGTAAGACCACTATCACTAAAAGTTATTTTACAGTAATTATAGTGAAATTAATGCCAATTTCTTTGTGAGGAGAAATTTTGATCTGCATAAAACTTATCTATTGAGAAATTTTTAAGAAATATTAGCAGCAAGGATCTACTGATTATATTTTCACACATACAACAAAATCGATCTCAAGCAAAAAAAATTATTGATAATTAAATAGTAGGAACGTTAATCTATCGTGCTTCTAT
Organism: Dictyocaulus viviparus; assembly: GCA_000816705.1. Classification (NCBI taxonomy): domain Eukaryota; kingdom Metazoa; phylum Nematoda; class Chromadorea; order Rhabditida; family Metastrongylidae; genus Dictyocaulus; species Dictyocaulus viviparus. The sequence goes on from KN716169.1 coordinate 131,551, forward strand.
GGTCGCTAATAGTTTGTGCACTGCTGTATTTATATTTGTAGATTGAAAAAAATAACAAATCTAAGGGAGTGATAATAAACTTTATTGACATTAACTACACTTTAAATTTCTTCATAGAACATTTTTGTCTGATTATTCTTGTTCGTGACAGTTTATACACGCGTATGACACACTTCCCTGAATAAGCTTCATAATAAGTCAAATCTTGATAAATCGTCCTTTAATATTGCGAAACACAATGACTTTACTTGTTAAGATTCCTTGAACAACCAAGAAAATGTGTGACGACCGAAAGTGCATTCAAATTTTTGCCGATCTAAATAAAGATGAATATCCAAATTAGAGCCCACGTCAATAAGAGTATAATCTGCTGTTTTCAGTTCTAAATTTCTACAATGAATTCAGTTTTGTTAAATTGGTGTATTTCATTTTCAGAATTTACGTTGTCGAATGGGTCTTTTGAAAGGTTTTGTTAAGGAAATCAAAGTACTATTAGCACTGCGTGATACTCCTACTGTGATAAATGTGAGTTCGTTATTCAAATTATAAACATGAAAAGGAAAAATGATAAGCGAGAAACGCAGATTACATATACATCTCAGAAAACTCACACCTCCATACAACTTTTTTAGATTATATCGTACTGTATCCCAAAAAATCCTCTCGAGAATATTGGATATGTCAGCATCATAACTGAGCGTGGAGATCCTCTAGACATATTCTCACTCATACAACTAACTTCACACCAAAGACACCAACTTTTTCTAGTCATGTTATCTTTCTTTACCGAAAATCCGAATCTAAGTCTTCATGACTTCAGGAGACAGCAGGTAAGATTACCAGCAACATCCAATTGCATGAGCCTTAACAAGATCGTAAGTCCAGATTGTATTGGTCAATGGTCAACCGAAAATAGTTGACTTCGACGATGTACATTTCAACAACGGACTCTCCAACACCACAGAATGTAGTATGTTTTTTTTCGAAAATGACAGCTTTCATAGCTAACAATTATATACGTTAGCAGAGAGTAAATCGCTCATACATGATAGAGCTCTTAGGATATAAACTAACACATCTTTGTATTTCAGATCATTCCTCCATATTTATTAAACTACAATCAGAAATGTTGATGAACAATGCCACGGACAACATATAGTAGCAAGGATTACAAGGATGACAGTTTAAGTTCACCATGTTTGTATTTACAAAAAGTCGGTAGAAGATTATTGTTATTCAAAGAAAAAAAACCTTCCAATAGCACAAACGTTTTATGAAAAAGATAAGAAAATGCATAAGAAGCAAAGAAAACTATCTAAATAACAATGAAATAAAAACAAAGAAATGAAAAACGTGGTTTATACAAAAATCTTATTCCTGGGGTTCATAATCTCTTCTGACGCTGAAGTACTTCTCACGATTCTCGTTGAGGAAATCTACTAGTTCTGATGTTATAACTTTCAACGCCTATAAAACGTTATTTATTACTTTTACCTCTAGTATAGAAAACATAATATGGTAATAAAAAAGGATTTACCAAAAGTGGTCCACTATCTACAGACATTCCTTCAGACTTCTCAGTAAGAGAGTTAAAGAACCTCAAAAGATGTGGTAAACCGTATACAGAGGTATGACGTACTGGTATACTATTATCTGGCAATTGTGTGGATCCTATAAGTGACAACCATACGTTAACATAATTTGTGCCTTTAAAAAGAACAAGCAAGGCTTATATTTGCACTGAATCCGTATAGGAAGAACAAAATTAAGCGTTGTAAAAAATTTGAGATATTTGAGCTTCTCTAGATGTTTCGAAATATACCTAAATGTGGTCGTTCTTTAGAATCCTCAGCATCGTTTAGATTGGAGAGACGAAGGCGCAATAACTCTGACTGATATTGATCACGCTCAGGAGGGTACAAAAGCATTTTTCTAAAAATGATAAAGTCATTATCAAGTAAACAGTGATGAAACACTAGAAATTAATTAACAGAAACATAAGATAGCAAAATTTTTTGTGTTCTTTTGTTCTATTTCAAATCAAAGCGAAGATACACAAATTAAGATTTTTCACGATTGTGTTGCAGCAGATAGGTAAATATAACATGCTGCAAGTAAGATTGAACCCTTTATTTTTTATTCATATTTTCATTATATTCCAATTCACACAGTCCAGAAAAGTCATATCAGCAAGCGATTTCATCATTTTTCACAAAGAATATCAGTCATATATCGAACAGATTGGTTGTAAAAAAAATATAGAAAAACCATATATTGGTAGCAAGCCACTCACCCAAGCATCAAATTGAAATAGTCAGTTATCATCTGACAGGACCGAATCAGATCAGAGATTCTACTGGAACTGACATCATCATCAAAGAAAACGATTAATTTATCACCTTTCTTTGTAACATCTATACGAAGAGAGTTCAAAAACTGAAAGTTGTTAAATTGTGTTCAAAAATATCGCATGCTGCAATCTTAGAAAATATTTGATACTTTTTATCGAAATTATATATTTTTTTCCACTACATATGCAAATGAGAACATATGCTAGTGAAATATTGTTGCAGTTGGTAAAATATTACACCCCTATTCAAGCATTTTTGAGAAAAAAAAAAACAAAATAATAATAACAATGATAGTGATAATGAAATAGCAAATATATTATATTGGGAATCTAACCTCATATATTATTACATCAATGGTGTACATAGCTGGCAATTTTGCTAGGAGTCGGCGATGAATGACTGCATCCCGATCTTTCTCCAGAATATCTCTCAATGACTGTGGCAAACATCCGTAATACTGAACTATTATGTTCACATCTTAACAGGTCGTTATGAAATAATCTAATATTCGAGACAAGTAAAACCAACAATAGGTTCAAAAAGGTGTGAATTTACTGTTCAAGATGGAAAATGTCCACTAACTCACAAATTTAATTGCAGAAGGATCACGATGGTGTGAAGTAGTACTTGTTGTTTTACCTAGCAAATAAAGTAATGTCTTAACCTTTCTTAAGCTCTACACCGCCAACATTTTATTGCTAAGGCCTATATGCACCTACAATGCTAGTATTACAAATCAATGCAATAAAATTGGTTAAACAAATATATATATATATATATATATATATATATA